>ML976691.1:103848-144351 GCA_010015655.1 Bimuria novae-zelandiae CBS 107.79
ACCCCCATTAGGAAGCCTGTCTCGTCAAAGTTGTAGGTGTCTGTATCCTGTATGCCGTATGTCTGTCGCGTCTCCTCCACAAGCTTGTACCAGGCAGAGATCTTAACAGGATCCTCACAGAACGCGCGCTGACTGTGGAAGCTCCTAGTCCACTTGGTCTGTAGCTCTGGCTGAGCCTTGATGAAGCGTGATACCCAGTTCTTACCCACTGGCTGTGGGGCAGGGATCTGGCCGCGCGCAGCGAGTAGATGGTCGGCCATCCTACGTACGTCGATGATGTAAGGTGGAAATCCACGTCGGTTGAGGTCTAGTATCCACTCTACTAGAGCCTGCTCCTCTGTAGGATGTAGCTTTCGTTTCTGGGCGTTAGCAACGGCCCGAGGTAGGTGACCGTTGACACGTCGACGTAGGGTAGATCGATCGATATCATAGAGCCTTGCAGCGTTTCGGTAGCTAGAAACCTGTCTTATCTGAATCGCATGGGTCGATAGAGCTAGCCTGGCTTCCTTTTCAAGCTGGCGGGTGCGTTGTGTGGTGGGCATCGTGGGTGTTGTGTAGAGACGCGTCGCGATCTTGGTGGGGTGGCTCAGTGACTGGTGTGGCTCAATGACTGGTGAAACACGTTAAGCGCCCCGCTTACTAAGCCAATACTATGTGACTTCCTCACCTGCACCAAAAGGTACGCACGAGAATACTTAAGCCAAGTATTACTCGTATAGTATAATATATATAGGATATGCTAGGGTCAGCCACTAGCGCTAGTGTTTGATCCTAGCCTAGCCGGAACCTCTATAAGCGAGAGAAGGCCACGTGTTCGACCGTGCCTACCTCGTTACAGTAGCTGATGCACGCCGTTAGCTGGTGCACGGCTTTTTACTAAGAAAATTAAGAAAAATACAAAAGTTTAAAGTAATGTAACTTTTTAACTACTAATTCTTTTTTAAAAAAAAATTTTATTAAAATTATAAAGATAGATTTTATTTATAATTCTAAAATTTTCGTTTCTTAGTAATAATTAAATTTATAAAAAAAGTAAAAAAGTATAAAATTTTAGATATAAACTAAGCTATTTAAATCGGTTTTTATATTAAACTTTTCTTATATAAAGGTCTATTTAGAGAGATAACCTATATACTTTAAAATATTCTTTTAGGAAAAAAAAACTTTATGTGATTTTTTAAATATTATATTAATATCAAAGTTTTAATATAAGAAGTGTTTTAAATAGCTTAGTTTATACATAAAAATTTTTTATTTTTTTATTTTAAAAACTTAAAATTTTATACTTTTATACTTTTTTACTTTTTTTATTATTGTTAAGAAACTAAAACTTTAGAATTATAAATAAAATCTATCTCTATAACTCTGGTAAAGAAAGTTTTTAAAAAGAATTAGTAAGTAAAAAGTTATATTACTTTAAACTTTTATAATTTTCTTCATTTTCTTAGTAAAAAGCCATGCACCAGCTGACGGCGTGCATCAGCTGCCAAAACAGGATACCCCGCAGTGGGGCAGGAGGAAGGTGCATGGGGCTAAACTCGTGCCTGCTCACTACACTGACCAAATTATGTTATTTGCAAAACGAACATCTAAGCATCGAACTTCGGCCATTCAGAACTGAGCTTCCAAAAGCTAGATTCGATCTAGAGTTTTAAAAGACCTTCACTCATGTAGGCTGGTGGCTCACTATATACGAGCATTTTCGTATGTAGGTATTGACGGCATTGCCTGGAATTGCTCCGTCCAAACTTGTTTTCACGAGCTATACATACACTCTTTGCAAAAGATTGTACCATGGACTGGGGGCCTTTACCGGGCGTATTCGTGACTCACCACCTCATGTCACGGGAATATAAGAGGTCGCCAACGCACCTACGAAGCGAGCTATCACATATTCCAAGACACAAATAATCAACACACACGTGCGCCTCCCTGGGGTACAAAAAGTCGACGAACACAAGGCCACTTACATCCCCAAATCGCGAACTCATCTTCGCACTCGAAAAAGTGCCCGGAACAGAACAGACACGCGCTCAGAATAAATCTGAAAGCTTCGCAATGGGCCTGCCAAAGTTACCAGCAGCAGTTGCCGCTACCATCGCATCGGGGGATCTTACCCGATTCAAAGAGCCCTATCAACCCAACAGCATGGCGCTGGAGGAAATCGCCAGCCAGGTTACCCAACACGGGCAGCCCCGCATCGTGCAATGGTGCTGCGACCAAGGCTTCCGGCCTCCCAGGGAGTCTCTCAACAGTGAATTCTTCAGCTCCGCCGTGGTAGGGGCATCCCCGGCTGTCTTCCAGGTCCTGGTTGACCACGGCTTTGATCTCAACGCCCACGAAAGCGAGGCTTGCAGCGACGCACTAGCTTGCGCCGTCATGAGCGGCGAGTATGAATTTGCAAAGTGGCTGCTTGAGCACGGGGATCGAGCCACACCGCATGATCCGTATCACGGGCCCAGTGCTATCTCCTGGACAATCCGTGGCGACAGTGCTGACCAGGAAATGCTCAAGTTACTGCTTGACCACGGACACGATTTGGAACGCTCCGGTGCCGGGGTGGTGGCTGCGTATGAGGAGAATGTGGAGGCGCTGAGACTGCTCCTGGATCGCGGGCTCAACATCGACGACCGCGATATAGCTTGGTATTCCTACGATGGGGATAGCGATGAGTCGCACTAATGGGAAGGCACGGCGCTTTACTACGCTTGTAGGCGGGGAAACGTGGAGTGCGTCAAACTGTTGCTGCAGCGAGGCGCCGATCCGCTAGCTACAGACGTCAGAGGGACATCTTGCCTGGATATCGCGAGACGGCGTGGCCATGAAGACGTTGTGAGGCTTTTGGAAGACAGCGGGTTGGTGAATACAGCCAACGAAGGTCAGTCACTTTAGGCTTCATCAAACAATCATTCTCCTCCTAAATCTCTCAAGGGCAGCAAGTGAGCCGTAACGTTGTTGATTAATCTACCTATGGTAGTGTTTATCTACACGGTGGAGCGAGCAGACGCTAAACCTCTATGGGGAAGGCGCGGAGACTCTAAGAACAGGACGTAGTAAAGGTACGGGCTGACAAAATCAAACCGGTCGCCTACCGCACTCCAAGAGACTGCAATGTACCAAACCCCATTTGTTCCGACCACTAGCCTGCATCAACTACAGGTTTCGAAAATAGGAGAACAGATCCGTAGTTGTGCACCTGAAATTATAGAGAAGCCTGAGGGGCCAAAATAGGAAGGTTCCAAAGCCTTCAGCGTTGATGTTGGCCGCCACTATTATCCAATTCATTTTGCCTGGTCGCCTCTCTGTCGTCACCGAGCTCTGCAAGCGTACTTTTAGAAAAAGCCTCCATCGTCCATTTTAATTAATTCCTTATGAATTAAAGACCTTGCTAGGGGGGAGAGGGGTTGCGGGCGAGGTAGTGCAATCTATTGGCAAGGGGTTTGAAAACTTAATCGCTCATTGAACGCTTAGGTAGCTACTTGCCGAAAAAGCTTCGAGTTGTCTCTCGTGCATCTAAAGTAGATTGTTATCCTAATATTATTGCTTGATCGACTTGTTCTTTTTCCATGTACTTTAAGTATGTGTAAGTCAGACCTGTCCTCTAGCAACCGAATACATCAGGTTGCCACAAACAAGACTAGAAGACTAGAGTTTCTTGACGAGATTAACGTCCATCTTTAGACGAGCTAGTAGTACAAGAGCGGTGGATATAGCCGCCGTCCCGCCCGCATAGAAGATCGCTGGCCTATACAGCGCAATGGAGCTTCCCCGGTCCGCGTGCGTAGCTGTAATCAAGAAGCCCGCAATCGGATTCCCTAGCAGATCGCCGACACTCCAGCCTGTGACAGCCATGCCGATCCCGGCTGGCGCGGCATGTGGGCCCAGGAGCCTCCCAATGGCTGTGGGCATCGTGACAAAGAAGGCTCCGTTGGCGATTCCGTTCAGGGCGGCAAAGGCAGTTAGGACCGCGAAAGTGGAAGCGACAGACCAGATAGCCAACATGGTGATGGCGTTGAGGGCCATGGTCGCAAGGAGCATGTTGGTCGGCCCAAGCTTGTCACAAGCAAGGCCAGAACTGAGACGGCCCACGGCCATGCACGCGTTGTAGCAGGCCATGACGGCGGCAGCAGTCGTGGGGGATAGGCCGATCGAGGTCGCGACAGTAGGCAGGAAGAAAGATGGAATGTAGAGAGCAAAGATGCCGACAAACCCAGCGATGAACAGAAGGAAGAAGCTCAAGTCCCGAAAGAGCGATGCGTTTATAGAGGAAGAGGATGGCTCCCTCTCCTTGATCAGCAGCGCGGCTGGAACACCGCTGGCCAGGGAGGCCAAAGCCATAGCACGGAAAGTCCAGGCGACGCCGACCTTGTCGATGAGCAGCTGCACGACGATGGCCATGACGGTGGCGCCAATGCCGCCTCCGAGCTTGACCAGGCCGTTCGCTGTGCCCAGCCTGATGTGAAACCATTGCACAGGTAGACTGTTGGACATGGTGTACATAAGGCTTCCGCCGATGCCGTACAGGGTGCCCGACACGAACAGGCCGCCGACACTGCGAACAGTGAAGCTGCCGACGAGCGTGCTGGCGCTAAACAACGAGATGCCGAGCAGGGTGCTCCACCGCGCCCCAATAACGCCCGCCAGCCAGACGCAGGCTAGTGCCAGGGCGACTGTCAGTGACAAACCCACTGACCCTACAAAGGACAGCGTGCTCGCTGGAATGTCGCGCATGGTGCTCTGGGCGAGGAGGGCCGCCTGGAGGATGCCCCATGAGCCCGTCCACGCATTCACCCAGAAAGTCTGGACGAAGCACGCGAAAACGATGACCCAGCCGTAGCCACCATCGTGTATCGATGCGGATTCTGGGCCTTGATCTGGAGATTCGCGCTGACTGGTTATGGTATCGACTTCCATGCTATTAATAGAGCGGGATGCCATTTCTTCTGGATTCCTGCCAAAGGTGTGTGTGTGCGTATATTTACTGTGACTTTGATGCCTGATCTTGATTAGTGCGATAATAGAGAGACGGAGATTGAAGATGAGGATCTACGTATGGATGAAGATAGATAGTAAGTCAAATAGAGTACAATACCGTGAATTTCGCGTTCACTGGTTGAGCTAGTGAGACGCGATCTAATTGGAAAGTAGTGAAGTATGTAAGAGCGGGTTAAGGACAGAACATCTAGGTATGTTATTAGCGAATGCTACTTAAGTAAGCTAACCGGCTAATGCAAACTATACCGTATGCGAATAGAAAACCAGGAAAACCTAAACATCGATCCTACCTGCTAAAGGTGGATAGCCGGTCAGCGATCAGTATTTGCCGCTGACCAGGTTAGCGAATCACGTCATGCCATCATCTGCATGTCCCTATGTACTGGTCATGATCGGCTGGTCGTCTTCTGTTGAGATGCACAATGGCCGGCGTGATAAATGCACACGTAGTAGCACGCATAGCGGATAAAAGGCACTCTAGGTTTGTGCGGGTGAGAGCTTCATCATACCAGGGCCAAGGTGTCCTAGTTTGATTGCGAGCTGCCCGGTTACCATACCACCGGGAGTGGGCTAGCGATTTCCGCTCCCTCAAGAGTCCACTGTTACTCTACAACCATGCCCTCCCCGTATGAAAAAGGGATAACAAACCTCATCCCTCAAGCCCTTCCCCCTCCCCCGGCCCTCCCTCCAGTGCTCCTATTTCCTTGGGCCTGGCATCGTACAGCTGTCCGACCCGCTTATTGTGTAACTCCAGAGCAGTCAGGCTGGGGAAGCGCTGCGGCGTCTCAGAGGTAACGAACTTGGGCATGGGCCCGACGACGGCGTGACGGTCCGCTTTGGCGAAGAGGGCGATGGTAAACCGCTCAGGCATAACGCCATCCTCTCTGTTCTTGAGCGACACGGGGGCGACGACGTGGTGCACAGCTGCTCTGAGGTGGCCGTTGGTCTTGTGCACGAGCGTGTCACCCACGTAGACGCCGACCTCGGTCGGGTCCCCTGTGGGCACGACGGGCAGCCAGCCGCCGTTGACACGATCCTCCACCTCGAGCCCGCCCGTGGCATCCTGGAAGAGCAGCGTGAGGAAGCCAAAGTCCGTGTGCGCATGGCACCGCTTGATCTTGCCCGCCGCGAGCTTCGAGACCGCCAGCGGTGGGTAGTGCTGGATGCGCAGCTCGTCGACGTACGACGACATGCACGACGTGAACGTCCCCACAGGCACATCTAGGCCGAGTTCGATAGCGGTCAAGACATCGCGTGCCAGCGTCATGCACTCCGGGAGGAAAGTGCCCTCCATCCAGTCGTGGAAGCCAGGAATGCTCGCGTCAGACGGCCACGGCGTTGCGTACTCGTCACCATCGCGGGTGTAGTCAAAGTGCTCCTATTGTTGGAGCAGTGTGGTCAGCTTTCCCAATTTCCGTGTCAGATTGTATCGAACGTCGACGTGGAGATTTGCTCACCTTGGCATCTACGAGTTCTTGATCCACGTCATCATCTTCACAGATTTGGAACTCGCCCCTCTGGTCCCTCTTGTTAACCTTTGAAGTTGCTTCGGAGCCAACGTAACTGTATCCCCGCTGCGGGTTGGCGTCGCGGACGTTGGCAATGGCGGCCTTTTCAGCCTCAGAAAGCTTGAAAAACTTTTCGCTCTGTCCTCGAATATCAGCTGAGTTCGACTCACTGGTTTTCAGCGCTCAAGTTGGAAACAGTTCTATTACCCATTCGTAGGCCTTCGTGATAGCTGTTGGACACGGGATGTATCAGCCGAGACATGAACACATTACGTGGTAAGGTGGATAGGGACGTACTCTCTGCAGTAAGCCCATGGTTTGTCAATCTTGTAGCGCCATGCTTCTTGAATTCCTCAGTGACGCAATTGGCGAGCTCTCTGCGCTTCTGCTCTGTACCGTTTCGGAAAGCAGAGAAGTCGATCGCAGGAAGAGACATCTTGAGAAAGCGGCTGTAAGTGGTGGATGATGTAATAGTCCTAGAATAAGAGTTGGGCTAATGTCGTCAACTGGGGAGTTAGAATGCGCTTTTTCCAGAGAGTCAGACTTCCTTTTCATACGGAATACCGGTGTGCTCAAGAGGAAATGATCTTCTCGGAGCGCAGATGACCTGAAAGGTTTACGCCCTTCCGTGTTGATTTGCGGGGTAGGCATTTTACAGGGTGGAACCGTGGGAGTGCAGAAAGATCTCCGTCAGCTCATGGCGGTGTAGTCTTCAATATAGTCTTACGCGACTATACTGAAACAGTAAAGTTCAACGGCGTAAGCAAAAAGACCTGGTAAACCTGTTGTTCGCGGTTAGCAATTAACGACTATTTGCATTTGCATAAGCGAGGGCTGTCGTCATACACGATTACATGTTGTCATTTCTAGTATGATGGTTGAACATCGGTCCGATGTGCTTCGTGAAGCCTTAAATTTTGCCCTTGAGAATTCTCTCATACCGGATCGAAACATTGAGAAACCAAACTTGCAAGTCGCACCAGGCCTCCATGAAATCCGTCAGTAGATCGCTTCTGCGTTTTGCCGGCATTTGACTTAATTGAACCCAGCTGTTGATTACCTCCGTTTGGCTATCACGCTAAACCTGGTTATATCTGCGACGATTCGAAAACAGGCAAACGCTACACTTGGCAGCTAATTCAAGGATAACCGCAAAATAGGTTTCGAAGGAGTTTGAACGTACTATCGGTGCCCCAGTTTGCAGTCGTGCAAGAAGCACAGAATAAACCTACTTCGACGAATAGACTTCCGCCGCGCTGACGAGGAAGTATAAAAAATCCAATCATTATGGAGACAGCCTTGTTCAAGTCGCACATGCGTATGCAGATGAGCGACGTCACCGTTAATGAACGTACGCCTTTCGCCATGGCGCACAAGCTTTACGACATGTCGTACATGGAGTTGAAAATTTGCCTTTTTACATAACTGTCCAGGTGACTTTAAGGGTACGGCAATCTCTATGGAGTCTAGCGCCGCGACTTGCATGGAGAAGCTGCCGACGCTGACATGTCATGGTAGATCCAGCTGCCTTGGTAGATAAACTAAAGTAGCCTACCTCGCCTCAAACTGCACCATCCTCCCCGTCCTCTTCTTCCACATAACCCTACTTCCACACTCCCTACACCTCACTGGCTCCCACATCCCCATCACCGGATCCATCGTCAACTCGACGTCCTTGCCGCAGAAAACCCCCAACATGCTGTTCGCACCGCCAATGTGCCGGTCTGACCAGCCCGCGCAGATGTACGTGCAGGCCTTGAGGGGTGCGTCTGTTGGGGGTGCTGCGGTGCGGGTTTCTGCCGGGTCTGGTTTGGCGCGCTTGACTGGTGGGCGGCTAACCATTTTGATGCCTCCTGGGTTTTCGGCATTTGCAGGGCGGGGCGAGGCGGCGGGGGAGCGGGTGCGAGGTGGAGGGATGGCTTCGTCGGCGGCGTCGTCGTCGTCGTCGCTGGCGCTCTCGTAATCGCCTCCTTCTGTGCAGGATTAGGGTTTGTCCGAACCTGGCTCTGCGGGAAAGAGTGAAGGCTTACCGTCACTGTTCACGCTGGATCTCCGCTCCTGCTCCTCGTCGTCGTCATCGCGACTCGGTTTTCGAGAGTTGGATGCGGAGGCAGGGGGTGCCATGATGGGTCGGAGGAACAGGCGACGTTCGTACTGCGTGTAGCTAGTTCTCTGGATCAGGGAGCGGGAATTCGTGCTTGGAGAAGGCGTAGTGGTGCAGCAGATATTTGAAAGTAACGAAGCAAAAGAACTGTACGATGCGGAGGACGCCATGACGGATTGGTCCTCTTGAACAAAGAAACTCGAGCGGCGTGGTGAGACTGTTGCAAACAGAACAAAGAAGACGGAGATGAACCGAGACGGCACGGTTGACGTGTGTTGCGCATTCCAGGAATGGAATGTTTCAGAAGGAACATATTTACAATATGATACAAATAGTATAATATACTTACAACATTCCTCGTGTCCTGCAAATTAGACACCGTGGCGTCACTCCCCCTTTCTAGCTCAGTACTTCTGGACGGCTTGTTCGAACAGTTCGCGACACGGGACTCTGCTGCCAAGTCGCGCGCAAAGTAGAAAGGCTCCACTCAGCTTTCGATGTAATGAGTACGTCTCTTCAGGAGGCGGTGCCAGGCGCTCCCTCACCATGATCGGAATCAGTCCTCGCACTCTATCTGTGATAGTCTGGTCTCTGAAGTCATACACTTCTGGTCCATCACGCTGGAAGGGTTCCGCAAGCGTCAGTACAGACTGAATGTGCGCGTCGAGCATAGGCTTGGACTCTGCACCCGTGAGGTAGCCCAGCTGAATTGACAAGTCGCGAATCGCAGTGCGATCGTTCTTGCTCGCTGCGATCAGGACGTTGATGTACGGGTCCACAAACTGCTCCGGGTACTCCCTCGACGCTCCGAAGTCGAGAAGCTCAATCTTGTGCTCCTTTTCATTGTACAAGAAGTTTGTCCAGTTCGGATCTGTCTGCATGAACTTGAACTCCACAATCTCCCTTAGACATAAACGCAAAATTTGTGTACCGATCCAGTCGCGCTTCTCCTGGCTCAACGTGGGTAGCTTGGCGACACCTACGCCGTTGACAAGCTCTGCAGTCAGAACTTGTCTGCCGCAAGCTTCGGGAAATGTTTTAGGCACTTTGAAGACGTCGGGATCGTCGGCAAGAGCGGTGCGGAAGCGCTCTTGCCACTCGGCCTCACGGACATAGTCACATTCCCATGCCAGCTCTGTACGGGCATTGGCGATGGTTCGGTCGAGGAAAAGGCCTTTGGGCAAGAGGCGTGAAGCCGTGAGGAGGACGGAAAGGTTATTAAGGTCGGAGTCGATGGAGTCGGCTACACCCGGGTACTGCACTTTGACGGCTACCGTCTGCCCGGACTTGAGGACCGCCTTGTGAACTTGGCCAATGGATGCTGCCGCAATAGGAAGTTCGTTGAAGGATTCGAATAGATCTCGCCAATCGCTGCCAATGTTGCTGGTAAGTACCTTGTCTCGCTGCCATGCGGGCATGTAGTCCGCGCTGTCCTGGACGCGCTGTAAGACTTCGTGTATAGCCGGCGGCAACATCTTGATGTCCTGGAAGCTGATGATCTGACCCAGCTTGAGAGCGGCACCGCGCATCCGCGAAAGCTTCGCAACCAATATCTCCAAGTTGCCCGGGCTGAGCATCAAAGAGCCTCCGGTTGCTGCCGCAGTGCCAGTGACACGTCTCAAGCTCTCGCCGACCGCGCCAAACGCCATGCTGGTGCCTAGACCTGCGTATTCCCACAGGCGGCCGAATCGGGATGATGGGACGCGTGATTCTCGTAATGCGTACGGTACTTTCTCTGGCTCGTTGCTCATCTCGGGGATCTGCGGTTGCGCTGTCAGTACATCAGTACACTTCACGTCGGATGTACGAGGGAACATGCACATACATCTGACTGGGTGCCTTCAGCAGCTTTCGCAAGCTGCGAGGCAAGCTCTTCCATTTCCCTCTCGGTTGTCCCAGATTGTGCCTGGTGTGATGTCGCTGTCGCTGCAGGTTGTAATTGTTTGACAGGCTCTTCAGGTTTTGATGGCTCCCTCTCGTCGCTCCTCCGCACATTGAATGTATCCTGATCGTGTCCTTGGGCAGTCCGCGTGTGATCCTGTGGTGTACGAGCAGAACCTTTGAGGTCAAGGTGAGGTTTCTGCTGGTAGGGGTTCCCTCCCAGCATCTTCGCGACACGTTGCGTGCGGAAAACATTGGTGTTGATGCCCTCCGGTACCGCGCCCTGTTCCGGTACTGCTGTCCGTTGTGGAATATCCTCCTTCTGCATCTGCTCCTGAGCAGGCTCCGGCACTGAGTAGTACACGTCTTGATTTAGCTGCTCATCCTTGACATGACGGTCGCTCTCCTGGTCTGTCTCGGTATGTTTGGGTATCTGCGTCTGCGGTGAAGAAGATGGCGTGGATTTCGACTCTACCGATCGCGAGTAGAACACATCTCGGTCGTGTCCCTCTTGTAGCTTTTGTACTTTTTCGTTCGGAGCAGGGTGGTACGGTTCGTTCGCGTGCGAAGGAATATGGTCCAGGTCTTCATGTTCAGCGCGCATCTGCCCTGCCGACATGATACGGTCAGTAGAAGCACCAGTAGGTTTTCCCGGTAGCGGTATCGTAGATGCATCCGATTCCACAGGCTGCATGCCCTCATCATGCTTCTGCCTTGCATGGTGTTCGTCCGCAAGCGGTTCCTTTGGTGGCTCCGGTATGGGACGCTGGTTGAAAGTGTCCTGACCTCTCGCTTCTTCCTCCAGCGTCACTCCAGCGGAAGGGATCGTCCCGTCTGGAAGCGGCGCTCGTCTTGCCTCCTCTTGCTTCACACCCAGGTCTTCCTCGGCCGGGGGCTCAGCCTTGGTATTCTTCCCGGACCGGTCGTAATGATGGTCCTGCTCCAAGCCCGTCTTCGTGTCATCCCGTGGTCGCTCCTCCCTCACGGTATCTCTCCTTGGAATATATGCATCCTGTGATGCCGTCGCCCGCTGCGCCGCCTTCTCGGCGTACTTCGGTACCTCCTCGTTCAATCGCTGCGAGAGAGCGCGCGCCGCCTCCAGCGTAAGGGTAATCCGGTCCGTCTGGCTCTTCGCAGCCTTGGCGAGGGTGGACGTCTTGCTGAAGACATCGAGCTGCTGCGACCGGAGCTTGATGTGCTGCTGCGCGACGCCTTTCGACGCATTGAACAGCTTCCACGCGTCGATGAGCCGTCGGCCTGCCATTGGGATAAATACAATCACTGCTGCATCGGATGACGCATCGCAGAACGTCGACAGCAACAGAGAGGCCTCGTAAGACTATGGTTAAAAGACATGATAGCGTCATAGCTTCGAACTTCGGTTCGGCTGAAGCTCCACCGGGCGTGCTACGTGATTGGCTGGTATGGGACGCCACTCTAGACCCTTTTAGGAACCGTGTTATCCCACTTCCCTCACTCGATTGGCAATGCGCCGCTGCAGCTACTCGAGAGACTATTCCAGATTTACATTTGCTGTCGCGCTTCTTACATGATAGCTTGGGCAGCGTGGTGTACTCCTTGGCTTTGGCCTCATCACACAGCACATTCGTTCGCGCCGCCATAGACGGAAGCTCTTACGAGGTTGGGGCCCGATACACGTCGCAAGAGCTTCAACGGGTCGTGATACGACTGGGTATCGAGATATGAAGATTGCACTTCTTCAATTCGCCCCAGATGTTGGCACGGTACAGGCCAACATCAAAAAGGCGGACGATTTTCTGCAACGTTCGAAGCTGCAAGGGCGCCTGGACTGGCTGATATTACCAGAGATGGCCTTTAGTGGTGAGTTATCTTCTCCTCATTTCTATGACGTGGAAAGAGCTTCGGGAAACATCTTGGAAGGTTGTGAGGTACTCGGAGGTTCAAATTCCGTCTATTACCCAGCTCGCGAAGCGGAACTCACCCTACATTTCACTCGGAGTCTTGCCTCAGCATTGTACAGGCGAAACTTTATGCCGCACTTGGTCAAATCCCTGTAGATGTCTTGGATAAATGTTCATGTTACACCTAATTGTGGAGGAAGAAACCTCGAACTCGGGCAATAAACAAGTCACTTTCCAACATTCATAAGCTTATAATACCCAGGATACAACTTCCACTCCCTCGAAGAAATCACACCCTACCTCGAGCCCACAACAGCAGGCATATCAACACAATGGGCCATCCAAATCGCAAGACACCTTAACTGCCACGTAACAGTCGGCTACCCCGAGCAAACCACCGACTCACCACCAGTTAACTGTAAGTAAACCTTCACTTCACGTTATTAAATCAAAACTTTAAGCACTGTACATATAACCCTCTTCTTCCTTAACATCCTTAAGCTCCTCCCTGCACCCTATTGCCCTGTTCAACCCTACACTATCCCCTCCATCTCTACCAATCTTACCAAACCCCCAGACAACTCCACAGTAACCGTCTCCCCCACCGGCACCATCCTCGCCAACTACCGCAAATCCTTCCTCTACTACACAGACGAAACCTGGGCGACGGAGCCCGCCGCGCGCTTCTCCATCGCACACCTCGGCGCCCTCGGCCCCGTCGTCCAGGGCATATGCATGGATATAAATCCCCACCGCTTCCTCGCGCCCTGGTCAGACTACGAGTTTGCGACTGCCGCGTTGCAGCCTGTGCCTCCTGCCTCCTCCGCTCCAGCACCAGCGTCAGACCTGAGTTATCTGAATCCTATTAACCCTGCTGGTGCGGCTCCGGGTGCGACAGGAGGTGGTGGTGCCAGCGAGAAAAATCCTCTCATAGTGGTATCCATGGCCTGGCTCTCTCACCTCAGCGCCGCAGAAATCGCCTCGACGCCCTCCTCGCCTGACGTCGCCACCGTTGCGTACTGGGTCGAGCGCTTCCAGCCCATTATCGAGCGCTCCAAAGAAGACCCGGGCAAACCTTGGTACGTGGTGCTGGCGAACCGGTGCGGGGTTGAGAAGAGCGTGTGCTATGCTGGGAGCAGCACCGTCGTAAAGATCGAGGGCGGTGATGTTAGTCTTTTCGAGACCTGTGGGAGGGGCGAGGAGAGAGTTTGTGTTGTGGATTTGGAGAGTGCGCCGAAGTTTAGCGTTAGGAGTGGGAGGTGAAAGGGGGAGGCGTTAGAGTTGTTGGCCTGGTATGCGTGATGGTTTCATGAATGGGGGTATGGGTATGCTTGGGAATGTTATGAGATATGCGGATATAGAATAAACGTCGGGAGTGACCGAGTGGGTATTGCTCATAGCAGGGCTGCAGAGCCGCTTGTGCTTAGCTTTTGGTGACGTAGGTGCGTATTGCCTATGCCTGCCGGACGTGCGTATACACATGAATGGCTTAAATCTCTGAGACGAGCATATGAGGCGAAGATTGTGGATGTCTGCCTCTCGAAGCGCAAGCCGCTTCGCCCGCTCAGCACTGAGCCACCGAGGTCCATGCGATTTAATCGTCCACGTATGAAGATTTGGAAAGTATGCACTCATCGAAATAAGTGCCCCTCATGCATCAACCCGCTGCTCCTCAACTTGTCGCTTGCGGTAGGCAAAATGCCCACACTCATCATGGTCAGATCAGCGCACCGCACATGTACTCATTCAGTCCAGCAAGTGATTCATTATATCCACTGCCTAACCCTCATTTTTCGAACCCATAGCGCCAGCCGAGTGAGTCTCATACCAGGAAAACCCCTCTCACTCTAATCATGAAATGCATACATCCATCATCCGTCCTTCGCCTATCCCGACATACTGACTGCCATGCCGTTCCCGTATCGCTCGCTCGCCGGACGTGAAAAGATTGAAGTTGGGAATCGAGAATCGTGAAGAGGGAGGGAGACGTATGGGTGAGTGTGGGCGAGGCGTTTAGATGCCGATGCGGGTCTTGCGCCAGTGTCGCCTCTTGGCGTTGTAGCTACCACAATGTCAGTGTTCCAATCCCATAACAAAAATTTTGTCCGAGAGCGTGCGCAGAGTGAGAGAGTCGTACCGGATGGTATTGCCCGTCCTGAGGCGGATCCACTGCGGGATGGGGCGGTTCTGCTTCTGAGCTTTGGCAAGCTTTTGCTTAGTGCGGAAGGACTTGTGGCTCTGCTATCTATTAGCAGGGCAATTGTGGGAGGGCAGACGGGCGGTACGTACCGGCATCGTGACGACTTTGTCGGGTGTCGAGATGTCGGAGTGGGAGTCTTGCGGAGAGTTGTTGTGCTCCCGCTGGTGTCGAAATCACTGTGATCTAAGCGAGCGACCTTACTGTTTAAGGACTAGCACCATAAATCACGTGCCCGCGCCGAAACCCTTCACCCTGCGAGCTGAGATGCCGCTAAGACGTCGGAAATATTTCCAAGTTTACGATTTTTGATATTTAGGTCTGTTCCGCCTGTGGTAAACTCAGTATTAAGTTGTTTGTCATTGATTGGACGTCGCAGTCGAGACCGAATCAAGCCCGCCAAGGATCGGTAAGCCTCCTTCCATCTCCCATGTCCGCGAGGCTTGACGCCTCAGCACTTCCAGACTGTGCGACAATCCATTGGGTCCGCACTTAGTCTCTATCGAAACTCTCTTGAAGGCCCCATGAGCACGAAGAGCTTGGTACTGTGCTCTAGAGTTCTTCCACCAGTTCCTCCCAATGCGATTAGCTAAAGTACAGCCTACAGCAACGAGAGCACGCTGCTATCGCCACTTATGGTTCTGAAATGAACGAACAGAAGATATTCTCTTAGTCTACCGCACGGGTCTCATATCTGGGGGCGGGCCGGCCAAGTAAGCCCGCGACCATGTTTCATATGCTCCTCTGGGCTGAGTTGGTGGGCATTGCGCAAGCAATGCAAGGTGAACCGCAGTCACTCGGAGTCGTGCATATCTGCATACGTTGCAAAGCTTACTGTTGCCAATATCGTATTTCAGGCCCAGACCCCGACCTAGAAATAATAACGAGCTCCTAGATAACATGAGGTTTCTAGGCGCCGCCGCGACACTGATCCAAGCCTATAGGTCAAGCTTAGGTCAAGCTTGGCCCAAGAACTGACATCTTCAGCAGGTCCAAGACTACCTACTTCGCCCATACAACGAACACAGGAGCCACTAGAATTTGCAAAACGATGGCTGCCAATGACCCTGCCAGCTATGGGACCAGTCGTGTGATTCCGCGCGCAATGACAGCGTTCACCGCCATAGCTTGGTACAATGCTCTGGAACTCTTGACGATGTTGTTCCTCGTATTCAAGAAGTATTCGGGGCTCTACTTCTGCAGCTTGCTTCTCACCACAATAAGCGTAATTCCCTATGCTACAGGTAGGAAAGCAAGAAATTTCTCCTCAAGCGTACGACTGACCCATTGTTGTAAGGGCCGGGCTAGGGTAAAACCACATCACGAACCATTCTCACTTCAACGGAGCTGTGCTCCTCTCGAGCTGGATTATCATGGTCCCGGACAATCTTTAGTCATGTATTCCCGCCTCCATCTTGTCTGCCAGAATCCCATGGTCCTGCGCTTCATCATCTGGATGATCATCGTCAATACGGTCCTGCTGTGCGTCCCAACCGTCGTACTCGATCTTGGCCAGTACAGCGCGAATCCGGACGCCTACATCAGTGGCTACGCTGTCATGGAGAAGATACAGATGACCATGTTCACCACGCAGGAACTTCTCATATCTGTCATCTACCTCGTGGAAGTCTATCGAATCCTCAAGTTTGCACTGGACGGCCGGACAAGGCAGGCGATGTGACGGCTCGTCGCAAGAAATTTGATCCACCTCGCTCTCGATCTGGCACTTCTGACGCTGGAGCATTTCGATATGCACAGCATAGAAAAGACTTTAAAGTCATTAGCATATAGCGTTAAGCTTAAGATCGAGTTCGCTGTTTTAAGTCAGCTTACACGCGCTTTGAGGCATCGGGATGTACCCACCTTGCGCATGGATGTCCCGTAGACCGGGGAAGTCACATCTGTTATTGAGATTACAGAGGTGGTACAAGGGAACATCCCACGCGAGTGGAGGATGAGTGTTGGTGTTAGCGAGATCCTGTCGCCGCGCATGAGCTAGGAGGGGCGAGGAGCAGAGTCCCACTCTGAGTCTAGGCTCTGTGGATGCGATGTATCCAGGACGTCTTGGTTAACCCCAATATATGTAAGCCAATGAATGAAACATCACAATAGGGTCGAAGATTTGGTACTAAAATGTAACACAGCTTTGCTGAAGTCTAAGTATAGCGCTCACGCTACAAAGGAGTGTAAGAAAGTAGGGTATATGTACAATGGAACATCCAACTCGAATCACACCACCGGCTCGTTCTTTCTCCCAACAACCTCGCCGTTCCCGGAGGAGTAGCGTCTCGTATCACGGTGAGGCCAAACAGGGCCCTTAGGCACGGCGCAGCGTCGTCAATCCGCTAGGAGCGGCCTGACCGACACGAAACGAGGGAGCAGCGGTAGGCAAAGCACCGGGAGCACCGGGAGCACCAGGAGCACCAGGTTGCTGTCCACCGAAACCGCTGTCGCTACCAGGACCACCGAAGCCGCCAGTAGGCAGAGCAGCACCTGATTGCGGTCCGCCAAAGCCAGGGAATCCACTACCGCCCTCTTGACCCTGGCCGCCGAAGCCAGGGAATCCGCCAGTGGGTCGGGCAGCGCCGGATTGGCCTTGTCCACCAAAGCCAGGGAATCCGCTATCGCCCTCCTGTTCTTGTCCGCCGAAGCCGCTTGCGCCAGCAGATGGGAAGGCTCCAGTGGGCTTAGGGAGGTCTGAAGGGAACCCTGAAGGAAGACCACTGGGGAAGCCGCTGGGAAGGCCGCTGGGAATGCCGCTAGGGAAACCACTGGGAATGTCGGTTGGGAAAACACTGGGAATACCGGTAGGGAAACCGCTAAGGAGACCGCTGGGGATGCCGCTAGGAATACCGCTAGGGATACCGCTCTCCTGGCGACGCAAGATTGCAATGTCCAACTCAACTGGCAACGAGGGAGCAGCGCCAGATGGGAAACCACCAGTCGGGAAGGCAAATCCAGAGACACCGCTCGGCTTGTGGTGAGGGCGCCCGGGGCGTCCAGATGGGCGAGGGAACCCTGAACCACCATACGGGAAGCCATTGCCGGGCCTTGGGATGCCGCTGGGGAACGCTGAAGGAATGCCACTTGGGAACCCGCTGGGCCAGCCGGTAAACTCAGGTTGAGCAGGCTCCTGAGCGGATTCCTGAGCGGAAGTGAAGGCGATGACTGCGAGGGCGCAGGAGAGCGAGGTGGACTTGACCATTTTGGCTTGAGGAAAGAAGAGCGTCTAAACGGAAGAAGTGGATGTGAAAGAAAGCTTTAAGCGGGGAAGTTCAAGTGGAAGATGCAAAGTGTGCTGAAAATAAGGATACACACAGTGTACTCTGAAACAAAGGCAAAGACTGGCAAGTCAGTGAAGAAGTGAATGGAAGGGCTTTTGAGCTGTGGTTGCTCCTTCTTCCTCGACTATCCCTAATATATGAGCGACCATCTACCCAACACACGGTATTCTCTGATGCATACAAGCCTATGCATGACGTCTAAGCTTTTGCCTGCGTTTTTAGGCGCCGTGGTCTAGACTCTGCGCGCTCTTGCCCCATGGAGACGCAATGCTTGGGTAGAGCCTGTTTCATGAAACGCAGCGCCTCAGGCACTCGTCGGCATATCGTCCGCGTTGCACATCACGAATGAGCGTGAGGCATTATGATGCGTGAAGTTTCCGTGAAACGAATTTCTGGAGATGATTGCGCCACTTTGCATAGACGCGTATGCCGGGTGGGCCGCGCACCGTAGCGTTGGTGCGTGTCTCACGTATGAGCGGAGGAGCAATCAATCACGAACAAGATCTCCGCAATTCGTTTTTTACGCGGCAACGAAGCATGCGCGAAGGTTTTCAGGTACAGTGGGCTGATTTAGTCAGGAGTAGAAAAAGTTCGTTGTTGAGTCGGGTCGCAGTGAACCATGGTTGCGTGGGGATAGACCTTCGTAATGTGTTCACCTGATGCAGCGATGTCACTGCAGCCCACTTCGCCGAAGCATGTCACTCGCGTAATGGTCCCTAGATTTATCTCCGGATGGTAACTTTCAAACGTCAAATTCTACGTATCGGACCGTTGTTTCAGCTGAGCCGCGTTGCAAAAGAACGACTGGTCAGAGCGCGGTGACGCAAGCCTTCGTTTACTTCACATTCTAGCTTTACATGATGTGTATGGCCTTAGTCTGTTGATGGAAGCCTCTCCGCTGGTTGCGTCACTGGTGGAACCAAGTCGTCGTGGTCATTGGTACCGACACAGGCTCGCTGCTAGCCTACCATAGGTTTCAATGGTAGGCGATCATTGCGCATTATGTGATCACTGATGGCGACATCGGCAAAGATCAGATTAAGGGGCTTCGTATGCTTATGCGAGTTATTTATCGCAGTAGGAATATGTTTGTCGAAGTGTATCGAAGGATGTCTATCACAACTGCCGGTCCAAGGGAAGTCTTCTCAAATCTTGGCTAGGATTTCTACCAGAAGCATTGTTTTAACAATCTAAAATAATCTATGCTAAATCGAGGAGCAGTATAACCCGCTGATTTATTTGTATCATTGCATCATCGTATTGTTCTAAAGTGATAGTTTGGCGCTGGCGAGGCAGACTCTCAGCAAATGTCCTTCTTACAAGTCCGATGTTGGGTTGATCTATATCCTTGCAGGAACAGGACAGTCTGGAAATCCTCCAAGTGGTCGCAAAATCTCCAGTGGAGATCCAGCTCGCAGATTTCCATGGAACATACCTTAGGAGGATGGCGTGCCGATTCCAGACAGCTGGATCAAAGTAGGTGTAGTCAGCCACTGTATTACTCGTCCAGGAGTAACACACAGGACTAAGAGGTTGCTAAATAGAATTCTTTTACCTAACCTCGTAGCTTCACGATTGGGAATAGATTCTGTACCGTGCGGAAGGGTGAATAGAGATTGAGTTGCAATCTCTCTCTCTGTCATGGAACTAGGTTAATACTAACATAGGCGGTTACGGTATATTGTTAGTAATATGCTGGAGTTGATGCGCGTGCAACATGGTTCCTCTTTGTCTATTCTGCGCGCTACGGCTTTCATTGTCCACTGGCACATTCATATCCACTGCTGTTCTTGCTCAGTACAGAAGCGTTGCAGAGCAAACACCTACAGTAATGTCCATCCCTGTGGGTCGAATATCCCGCCGCGCAGAACCACGAACATCCTTTACTGTATACGCCGCGACTCTTAGTCACGCCCTGCTATACCGTCACCAGGTGGCGAGCTAATTCGTGATCGGTGTACGTAAGCAGCACTAGCCATCAACAACAGCCCCTCCATCTACAACAAAACTTCACCCTTACACCAATCACCCAAATCTCGTCCGATTCCTACGATGAGCAGCTCAATCAACGCGCCGCGAACGCCCGAACGCTCTAAACCTAATATCTAATATACTACGCCTACGAAATCAGCCTACCTACACCGTTGTAGCCACCGGGCGAATGGCGAGACTATTAACGACGTCAACAAGCTATTTCGAATCTCTAAGGCTATAGGCAAACGTTAGAGGCGTTAATAACGCAAACTAGGTATAGAGATCGCGCAAAGGCGTACGCGCAAACCTTTAGCTAAGCTTAATAGTAATAAGCTCGGGAGAGCTTTTTAAACGCCTATACAAGTTCTTAAACACATGGCAGAGCCTAAGTAGAATCCCTACAGTTAACGCCCGCTTACCTATTAAGCTAAAAAGTATAGCGTTGAGCTCTCTAAGCGTTAGTTATAATATAACTTTAGTCAACAACTCGACGCTCACATGTACATAGCGCCCTATAGTAATCCTTTAACAGACGCCAACAAAGCTACGCGCGTACAGTATGGCTAGTAGAATAAGGATATGCCTATTACAGGTTACTAGGATCAAGTTTTCTTCACTGACGAGGCTTATTTTAACCTACATAAGCGCCTCTAAAAGCCTCGTCAGCTGCGTCGACGCGGGCAGCAAAAACGATATAGAAAAGTCACTAATATGCAGCCTCGGAGCGCTCCTAGGGGTTAGGTTTTACACATGTACGCCTGCGTCAACTAGGACTTTAAATCAGAGCTCTACTTTTACAACGACGACAAAGAGATGCCTATAGTTATTAAGCCTCCGCCAAAACCTCGCAAAAGGATGTATGAGTCCTCTCAGCAGTACGAAAAGCGCGTACAAGAATGGGAGGCTCATAAGCCTCCCAAAGTCGACGTAGATCCTTAGGGGAACCATATAACGCAAGCCTACTATACAGAGCATATACTGCCTACGTATATTAAGATCCTTAACGACGCGCGCACTCGTAATCCTTATAAATATCCTATTCTATAAGAAGACAATAACCTATTATATAGTATAAGATCAAAATATAACGTTGCGCGTATATTTAAGATATCTTAAGGAGTGCGGCTCCTTATACACCTAGGGAGGTCACCAGATCTCAATCCTACAGAAGGATGCTGGCTCATCCTTAAAGAAAAGGCCAAAAGGCGTCTCCACAAGCCATGTGAAGGTGAGACGCCTTGGGATGGGACTACAAAACACCTCAAGGATATACTACGGCAAATATGGGATGAGATCTCTATCAATGAGATCAGGGAGCTTATCGAGGAGATGCCAGATCGCTGCCAAAGGCTCATAGAAACTGGCGGCGAGAAGATACGCTCACAACGCTGGTGAATATACTGTAGAGATCCTGAGATCTCAACACCAAATCTGAGCTCTACGCGTCAGATTTAAGCTTTAAAATCAAGTTCAGCCTCAAATCAAGTCAATATGCGTCAAGAACCTCAGGATCTCGACTTTGTATGGTGATTACTATGGGAGAACAAAATTTGGCGGTTGTGCTTACATAAACCGATCACGAATTAGCTCGCCACCTGGTGCCGTGTCTCGGCAGTCAGTGCGCAACATCACTCAATGCGCAACCCCGCGTGATAGCGCACCTACTTTGACGCGCCATAACTCTACTAATATAGATTTAATTAACGCCGCGATAGTAGTAGTCAAATTATAAAAGTAAAAAAAAAATTTATTATATAATAAAATTATAAAATAATTTAGCGTTATATATTTTACGTTAATATATAAGTACGAACGTATTACGTAGGCGCGTATAATTATAAATACTACGCGCTATATACTTAGCCTATAATAAGAAAAGTAGCTCCTATAATATATTAAACGCTTTACTAAACATAGCCTTTCTTTTATACAGTAAATAATATAAAACTTTGCATCATGTATTACTTAAAAAATATAAGTATATTTTAAGTTAATTGCCTTATTAAGCGTAATAGCAACGCCTTAATATTACGCTAAATAATTAAAATTAATAGTAATTACTATAACGCTAATTTAGAGGCAAAATATAAGCTCTACTTTAAGCTTTTATATAATAAAATCGCGAAGTATAGTATAGAGCCTTATTACTACTATAATATAGTTTAAAAAGGATTTTTAATAGGCCTCTATATAAGAGTCGCTAAGTAAGGTAATCTATATAGGATAATAGTTATAAGTAGACCTTAATTAGTACATATATATACGCTAATAAATTTATTATTAATTTATTATTAATTTATTAATTTAATGCTAGGAGCCTATGATTAAGCTAAAAAAAATTAATCTTTAATATTATAAAGTCTTTATTACCTTATCTCCCTCTAGATAGTTAAATAACGAGATAGGCCTTTAATAGCTTTAATAAGTATTTAATTACTATATAAGAGAGAAAGCTAAAAAGACTTAATAAGTATACTAACTTTTAATCTTTAATAGCTATAGGTTTTACGTTACTATAAATTTTATTAATTATTATAACTAAAATAGGATTTTCCTAATTATATTTCCCTTTTATTTAACGCATACGTTATAGCCTTTTAATATATATATATTTAAGTCTCTCTTAGCTACCTACTCTAATAAGCTTAACGCCTATTTATATAAGAGCTAATGACTATTAATAGCTACTAAAAGAAACTTCTTTATACTCTTCTAAAGGGCCTAAACTATGTTAGTTACGCTATAATTAATTACTAAGACTTTTAAATATATAAGTATCTTAATACTAGATTTTATACTTATCTTTAAGTAATTTAATAAGGAACTCTCTTTAGAGGTAAAATTATAAAAAGCTCTATATTAGTACTTAACGTATTAAATTAGCGTAAAATAAAGTAACTATTATACTTTATTATTAAAAATATTATAAATAAAGAGTCGCGTAAGCTTAGCTAAATAATATACTTAATTTTTATATAAAAGTAACTCTTAAAGCGCGAGAATAAGGGCCTTTAAAAGGCCTTAAAGAATAAAAAATTACGTTAAATAAAGGGTAAGACTCTACCCTTAAAGTAACTTAAAAAATAGTATAAAGGAGCTATTTTTTTATTACTTACTTAAGTATAAAGAGTGCACGATTTTTTTAGTTAATAAAAGGCTAAAAGAAATTATTGTAACTTTAAAAAAGTTAGTGATAAAAGATATAAAAAGTTAATAAATAGCTTAAAATTTATTTATTTTAAGAGAGGCGCGTTACGAGGGTAGTAGTTAAAAATATATATACTAAAGAGAGAGCTAATTAGGCTACTAAGTAATATTTTTATTAATAGACTTATAAGGCTTAATAATAACTTTAAGAATATCTTAAAATTACTAAAAAAGGAAGTTAAAGAGCCTTAAAAGCTATTTATAAAATTATAAAGAGGAAGAAATCTACGCTAGCACTTATATACGTTAATATAATAATATTTATATTATTAATGCTATTATCGCGTAGTAGCTATCTAGTTAAAACACTAAGTAGATATTTATAATCTAAGTTACTAGTAATTATCTACAGACCTAAGAAACCTCTCCACCAAAAAATCTCGTAATAATAGCTTTTATGTAGAGCTCTATAGCCTTATATTGTTGACGTTGCGATCATGTTGGGGTGATGTTGCGCACTGACTGCCGAGACACGGTAATGCGCATGTTCGCGTAATGCGCACCCTAACAGAAATCCTCCCTATTTTCCACACCACATAACTCCACCAATATGGCTCCGATTGACGATGCGCTTGCTGAGATAGAATCGCTGTAACCTAATAAAGGATTCTCCTATAAGAAAATAGCTAGCAAGTACGGTGTATGGCGTTTTACTTTAACACGAAGATATAAGACTGGAACATAGTCGCGCGTAGAGAAGGCAATTAACTAATAAAAACTTACTTTATAATAAGAGGTAGAGCTTATTAACTATATAAAAGGGATTATAGCGCGCTACTTAGTACCTATAAAAACGATAATATAAAATTTTGCGTTAATAATAGCTAAGGAGCTAGTAAGTAAGAGCTAGGTTACGCGCTTTATTAACTAATATAGTATTTATTTAATCTCTTAATAGGTAGCTAGTATATATAGTAATTATTACTAAGCTGATTTAAGGGATAAACATAACTTATATTTTAATATTTTAGGCAATAAACTAAAGAATATAATATTAAGTCTTATTATACGTATAATATAAATAAAAAGGGCTTCCTTATTAGCGTTATTAGCAAATTAAAATAAGTGTTTAGTAGACGCATATAGAAGAATAAGGAGGTTATAGTATCTCTTTAAGATAGCTCTTACGAATAGATTACCCTTTTAGTATATATATACGCTAATAGATTAGCGTTACTACTAAGCCTTATTTATTAAGCTACTAATAATAGTATATAATTAAGTTAAGTTATAAATATTAAAATAAAAAATTATAGTGTATACGTCTTCTCTTTACCCTTAGACTAGATAAATAATAATATTAGTCTTACCTAGCTTAAGTAGGTATTTAATTGCTATAGTAAGGTAAAAGCTTAATAATCTTACTAATTACTTATCTTTAATAGCTATAGATCTTATATTACTATAGATTTTATTAACTACTATAATAAAAATAAGATTCTCGTAGCTCTACTTCCCTCTTATTTAACGTATACATTTTAGCTACTTAATATAGTACTTTTTAAGCCTCTCTTATTAGCCTGCTTAGCTAGGCTTATAACGTACCTCTAAAAAAGCTAAGACCTAGTTTTAATTAAGAAAAATAATTACTTTATTCTTTTTTAAAAGGCCTAAATAAGCTTCTTTAAGAAGGGGATAATACTTAAGTCTTTTAAAGCTACTAGTATATTACCTTTTAACCTAGAGGTTATACTTAAAAGATTTACCTAAACCACCTAAGATAAGTAGAAATTACGAGAGAGCTTTACTTTAGTACTTAGTAAATTTAACTAGCGTAGAAACTTCGCTACTTACTTTACTATATTTTAGTTGAAAATAAGCTACTTTACTATAAGATTAATAGGCTTAAAGAGGCTCTATTAGCTAAGAAAAAGTATAAGAAAAAGGGTAAGCCTCTTAATCTTTAGTAATATTAAGAGTACTATAGGGATATAGTTTTATAGTTACTAAGGAAGGTTAGGGAGACTTATATACGTTAGTTTATAAAAGAGTATAAGGATAAGTAGTAGTAGCTTTAAAAAGTAAAAATAGTAAAGCTAAAGAAGGTAGCTAAGTTATACAAGGAAAGATCTAGCAGGAAAAGCGTGCTACGCGAGAGGCAGCTAAGAAGGCGAAGAAGGAGAAGGCTAAAAAGGCAGCTTAGCGCGGTGCCCAGAAGTCTGTCCGCGACGCAGAAAAAGCTCTATAATTATTCCAAAAGGATAAGAGAAAGGCCTCTCAGCCACCCCTACAGAGCATAAATCGTTAGAAACGTGTTGTTAATACTACAGATATTAGGGAGACCTTAGAGGGCGCATTTGCTGCCCTAACTAAATCTAGACGCAGCCGCCGCAATATTATACTTTTAGATAGATTTAAATAGTGTAAATTAATTATAAGGACTAATATAATACTCTGCTATAGACTCTTATAATAATAGCAACTATATGTGGCTCTATAGCCTTGTTTATTATAGAGCTGCTATGGTATTAGGGTACGCATTACGCGCACGGACACGTTATAGTGTCTTCTGCACGACGCTCCGAGACCGCCTTACAAGTATATAACTAAAAGTATTTGCCTACACCTACTAACGCAAGCTGCAGCCTCTTAAGGAGTAGTCTTTTATTTGGTAAATTCTTAACTTTAATTATTATGGATTTCCGCCTTATATTATTAACATATAACGTATAGTAAATATTTTATTTACTAATTATAATTAAGATTCTTTATTACTATTATTAGTAAAAACTAGGCGTCGCGCTTTATTAGTAAATAGTTAAAGCTTTAAATAAAGTAAAATAATTTTTTTAACGCGCAAAATACAAAATTCTTATTAAAATTAGTATATAATTTAAGTTTATATAAGATACGCGCGTTGCGTATAGCATATTTAATTAGAATATATATAACTTTAATAAGACTAGATTTATAACAGGGGTTACTACTACGTTAAAAGTTATTACTAGCTCTAATACGATTAATTGAGTAACTATTATTTAGCTAGGTAATTACTAATAAGTAATAATAATTAAGTATATTAATACGTCTAACTAGTATTTACTATTATTTATAATTCTGTCAAGCAAGCTTTACTAAGCTAGCTAGTATAAAATTTTGTTACTAAACTAGGCTATTACTATTAGTAATAATAAATAAATAATAAATAAGCTTAGCCTTAAGTAAGTACATTAATAGATATATAAAGTCGCGTATAGCAGGAGCGTACAGACTACTTATTCTTAATAAGTATAGCAGCCACGCTACGTCAGAGTTTAATCAGTTCTGTACAGAGAATAATATTATTACTCTCTGTATGCCAGCCTATACGTTACACCTTCTATAGCCACTTGATGTTGGCTGCTTCTCTCCTCTCAAGATAGCTTATAGACATGAAGTTGGAGAGCTTGCACGCCAAGGTGTCTTTTATATAGATAAGCAGGAGTTCCTGTGTATCTATCCACGTATACGTTAGTTAGTACTGTTAGAGAGCAATATCTACGCTGGCTTTAGAGCGATAGGACTTATGCTATATTGTCTAGATCGCGTCCTATCCTGTCTAACCGTTGTCAGAACGCCGTCTCTACTAGGGACAGTAGCTAATCTAGGAGCAACCTAGATAGCTAAGTCGCTACGTATAACTAATTAGCTTTAGTAGCAGGCTTAACTTATATAAGACCTCCTTTATTACTAGTTATAAAGCCTTATAAGTTAAGTAATTACGTAGCTTGTTAAAGGCTATTAGCTTATTATAAACTTAGTAATAATTTTAACTAAAAAGAACTTAAAGCTACGCGCTACTAATTATTACTAGTAATATAAATATTAAGAATAGTAATAGTATATAGCTTACAAAGGAGTTCTATAGGCTTAGGAAGGTCGTGCGCTTATTATAAAGGCTAAAAGGAGTGTTTAGGAGGGTAACTAAGCGGAGGCTACTTATGCGCGTATATAAGCTCCGCTAATATATAGTAAATACTATAAATAAAACTATAATAGGCGTTAATATAGAGCTATTTAATCTATTTTAGTTTAAAATCTTATTAAATTTAATTATGTAGATATAAAGATATTATACGGGAAGCTTTACGTGTTTTAGTGGAATAGATAGGATGGTGGTGTTAACAGGATAGTGGTGGAACACGTTAATCTTCTAGCTACTTTGCTAATATACTTTAGATGTATCTCTACCTACTAGTAGTCTTAATAATAAAAATTACGATATTATAGTTGTGCTTTCCGCTATTATATTAGTACCACTAGAAGCTCCAACAGCAAGACACCCTTATTCTACTATAAGTAACTGCATTTAGTGTCGCTTCGGGAGTCCTAAAGCATAGCTAGTTACACTACATTATAGCATATAAGAGTTTTAGGTTGTGCAGTCCTCGTTAATATACGCTCCAAATTTATCTGTTAAGCAGTGTAGGCTTTTGCGTTTCGGTAAGAGAACTTTGGATGCTTACGTAGTAGCGTATCATACACTTAGCGGCCTGCATTGTACACCATGCTATGCGCAGCTTAAGGTGTAGCGTATGCTCTAGAAGCTTCCCTCTAAAATTATAAGCATTTAGTGGCCATGTTGCTCTTGTAAGATTTACGAATCTTCGACGTGGCGAAGAATTATTATGTATATATACATGTACACCCCGTATCCTTGAACGGAGTAGTAGCGTGGATTTCAAAGCAGGCCCGTGCACAGAAGTAGCGCGCTCTTTCTAGAATAAAGAACTTACGTATACATTGTTTTATTACTGTCGCCAAGGTATCTTTTTCTTCTCTGTACAATTTAATTCGGCAAAAGACCGCCTTACCACTTCTGGGCGTAATAATTCCCCATCTACCACTGTTTCCAATACACTACCACCAATGTGGCAGTGCGGCGAAAACGGACTGAGATACCACTGTTTCTGACCCATACTCACGCCAATCCGATTGCGTCCTAGTCTAACGTTAGGCCATGAGGACTATGACTAATCTTTCCGATGCTGTAAGCAGAACTTCGCTGACTCCCCATCAAGAAATAAATCTAGGTGAAGTCCTTGTTTCTATCCAACCTGTGGGCTAAGTCACAGGACGAAAAACCTACTAAAACATGTTCGAATTTGTAACGGTCAACAACCCACACGAAACACGCGATCAGAAGCAGCAAAAGCGCATACGACAACACGCCATTCGCAATGGAATACAAAACAAACGTAGAGAAGACGCCAAGAGAAACGAGAACTTCGTCGCTGTTGGTATCGATAGCTGGACCGGAAAATTGAGAAGTGTACAGCCGAGGGATGGAATAGCGATCGCAAAACCTGTGTCGGGCGGATTATTGGATCCGTTCGATTCTTTGCCAGGCGATGGTGAACGTCTGCGCGCACTGATGACACATAGTGAGTACTGCTTTACATGATATGGTATGACTCCGCTAAGGCACGCTAGAAAGTGCACGTTCTGCCGGGGAACCCGTGTTTTGTGTTGAGGAAGCCGGAAAAATCTTTTTCGACGGCATGGACGATGTGTTTCGAGGCGCCTTGTCGGACCCGGCTTTGTTTCATGCACTCTCTCTCGCTCTGGCGTTTGCCGCCAACGCAAACATACCGAATGTGGAGTGCTTGACGCAGCGTGGGGCGACTCTGTACAATTTAAGGCAACGCATGTCCAATCCGCTTTTGGTCCCTTCAGTGTCGACATTGACAGCGATGTTGTTGATTATAGGCTATGAGGTAACGTATTCTCAGCGTTTCGCACATCTAGGTTACTAATTCGTGTTTTAGTATCGTGTAGATGGCTCCAACGCAAGTAGTATAGCGACGCACATAGGAGCCGTTAAACGCGTTCTAGAACTGACGGAAGCTTCCAACGTTAAAGTCTCGGATGCCATCAGACGAGCCCTCTTCTGGCAAGATCTTTACTCTTGTCTCTTCGTCGGTACTACGCGTTTATTCTCGCATCGCGACTATGAACAGTTCAACTTCGAGAGACTCCCCTCTTCAACACCAGGATACATCATACCACCTGGGTTTGAGAGGATTATGGATGGCTTCCCCGACGCATATCTAGAAGTCGTTCTGGAACTTAACGCGCTCTGCACTCTGGTCGATTTGCGCTGCACTCCTGGCGGCCTTCCGATAATAGAATATCCCATCGATAACTTTCAGTATTGTATAGAATCTCGATTAGTTGATTTGCTTAGCCAAAATAAGGCCTCGGGCGCAGAAGACTTCATTTTGCAGGCATGCATCTTTGCCTGCTTCCTTGTCACATATAAGCTTTCAACTGGAATCTGGGAGGGGTGCTTTATCCCCGAGTATTGCGCTGCACAGATCATGAGCCTGCTGGATAAAGCGAAAGGGGATATAAGATTGGAAAAGGGCGGCTTCAAAAAGGTCTTGTTGTGGTTATTATTCGTGAGTGGCGCGCTGGCCAAGCGGAGTCGCGTTCGATTGCGTGCGGTAAAGATGATTCGAGATGGTTGCCGCGACCTTCTGGATGGAATGCACGATGATTGGGATTCTCTGAGTGGGATCTGCAGGACGTTCATTTGGTCGAGTCACTCAATGGAACGAAAATCGTGGCGGTTCTGGCAGGAAGTACACTCGCCCTGGCAAGGAATTGGTCGGTTAGTGGAGGAACAGCCGATTGCCATGCATGCAGCGTAAGATGTTTGGAAATCTCTACAATTGCTGGCATAGAATCCTACGGAAATGTCAAATTGTGGGGAAATCGAACGAAGGGCGTGGGTCAAAAAGGGCGGGAAATTTATCCCTTTTCCCTTCCAGATGATTAGTAATACTCCCATCATTCTTCCCATGAATCTCAACTTCAATTTCGCCTTCAACTTCTACTTACATCAAAGCTGCGCATGATGGCGATACTAGTACAGGAAGCATCGGATGCAGACATCCTACGTGCGTGCGAAATGGAGACCGCAGCATATGGCCCCGGTAATATGTCTGTATTCTTTCCAGGCCCCTTCCCACCAACTAGGTGGACTGGAAGAGCCACCCATATCATAGAAATGCGCAAGAACGACCCCACCGCACGACTTCTGAAAGCCGTCGACGAAGAAACGGGCGAACAAATCGCATTTGCAAAATGGCACATCTACGAGACACCCGAAGCAGTAGCGTCAGCGCCAACTCGACCTGTACCAGCGGGACCCGGAGTCAATGAAGAAGCATGCAAAGCGTTTTTTGGCGGTCTCATTCAACGCAAAAAGGCAATCATGGGAACTAAGCCCCACCTATGTATGTATAATCTCGGACTGTCTGTAGTCGCAGCTGACAAGTGCAGATCTGCATATGCTGCATACGGATCCGAAGTATCAAAGGCGTGGCGCTGCCAGTGCGCTTTTAAGTTGGGGAACCAAAAGGGGTGATGAATTAGGTCTGCCAGCTTATCTTGAATCGAGCTCTCAGGCACATGTCCTCTATGGCAGACATGGATTTCAGGACGTGGAAGTATTAGAAGTGAATCTACAACAATTTGGCGGCGGCGAGAAAACGCACAGCGCGCCTTTGATGGTGCGCAAGCCTCAGGGCGATCGAGCTGATCGTGACTGTGAGAACAGTTCTGGAATATGATGATCGGATATACTGTCAACAACGAGGCTGCTTTGCGAGAGCTAGGGTCAGATCCTTGCTTAAGATGAAATTATGACATCCTATCGTGTAGCGTGGTAGAAGATGATTCAATGAAAGAGGTGATCTATTTAGCATGCCACTAGGAGCGAAACTCCATGTTGTCCTTGAACTACGTACCTGCCTGGCATGATGCCTTGCCCCTCCCTTCATGCCTCTAGGTAGGTACGTCGCCAAAGCGCACAGCATTGTAGAACAAAACCAAAAGGCTGTGTTATTCAACAGTTGACGGACTGCGAAAGAATTAAGAAATGTCCATAATATGTTAGACTGCTTGGGAAGCGACTTTTGAGAAAATGGTGGTGTTGTTGATTACATAACTAGCGCCGGCTGTCCTGACTCCACTTGTGCTATTGGGGGGGCGAGTTTCATGATTCTCCGATGTCATCTCCACTGCCGTACTACTTCACGCTCAGCCACGCTCCTCACGTCTTGGTAGACGCTTTATACCAGTGAATAGGAAGGCATTGATAGTTTCTGCGTGCGCCAAACGAATTCTGACCGCCTGCAACTCTACACAGGCTTGATGCGTCGAATAGCAGGATTTATCACGGTGCTCTTCCAATCACATTCATACTGCGTAGACGAAAGAAGTACCGCTTCTGAGAAGGTATAATGCATTTCCATTTCCAAGTCTGTCTTCAGCCTTACCTACAACCGGCGTTTCTTCCACATTAATTTCCGTACGACCACAAGCTGCACCTCATCCTGAGGAGAACAAGGTCTTCCGAAGATGCGCCAAGTCTGGCTAGGTCACATCTTCCCCATCTTCGGAGGGCAGAAGTGAAGGAACCATGTGCTCCGTGATAGGACGCCTACGTGCTAGAAGCCGCGCTTGGTGACAATGAGGATTCCTATGGCAGACCGTGGCTGGTGCCTTACCGGACTCCACACTGCACGCGTACGAGATGCTTACCCAGATTCGGACTTTGAATCGCACGCTAATTCACCCAATTTGGTGCCTTTCGCGCGACATGCGATGCCGCTGCTGTTCATACATAACGGATGTTCAGTCCTCCGACACCACAAGCCGATAACCTAAGCTTACGTTTGCCATCTACCTCATGATGAATGCCTCAAATATCCTAAACCTCGTCGTTCGTGAAGCGTCCAAGAACAAGACCACCGCCAAACCTTTTCGATGCACGGTCGATACTTGTCCTCTCGAATACGCGATCATCAATTACCAACCAAATTTTGCCTGCAATACAATCTACGGTGTCTGCTTCGTCATATTATTTTTTGCTCAGCTCTTTTTCGGCATCCGCAAGAAGACATGGACTTATATGAGTGCTGTCTGCCTGGGGATATTTGGCGAAATAGTCGGTTATATTGGCCGGTTGATGCTTCACAAGAATCCTTTTGACATGAACAACTTCCTCGTGTGAGTGGTCAAGGGATGAAATACAGCCTGGAATCTTTTGTGCTAACGCTGTCCAGATACTTAGTGCCTTTGACTATCGCCCCTGCACTCCTCACTGGTGGCATCTATGTCTGCCTGAGCCGCGTAATCGTAGTTGTCGGCGCCGATTATTCCCGTATAAAGCCCAAGATGTATACATACATCTTCGTCGGCTGCGACCTGTTATCTCTCATCCTCCAGTCAATTGGTGGCGCTATTGCCTCAATGGGGGGTAAGAAGGAGGCCACAGACCTGGGTGTCCACATCATGATCGCTGGTCTGATTTCTCAGATCGTCTCCATGATCATCTTCTTCGTTCTCTGGGGAGACTTCGTCTTAAGAGTGCGTAAGGCGAAGGCTGCTGGAAACTTGGATGCGCGGGCTCCGCTTTACGACACCCTCCGAGCCATCAACTTCTTCCACTTGTTTCAATGGTCGCTCTTCCTTGCAACATTATTGATCTTCATCCGAAGTGTGTACCGTGTTGCCGAACTATGGAACGGTTTCAGCAGTCACCTTGCCAACGATGAGGTCACGTTTATGATCTTCGAAGGACCTATGATCATCGCCGCTGTCACCCTGATGACCGTGTTCCATCCAGGACGGGTCTTCGACGACCTCTGGATTGCTGCAGGCAAAGGCTACCGCTTTATGAGGCAGGGTGACACTGGCTCTACTGACAAGGTTGAGGTCATCCAAAGGAATTGGTGAAGAGTGCGAGTGGATTTCATTGGTCAATTAATTGTGCTTTTTCCAGTATCTTACAGGCATTAGAGGGGTTATGTAGCATATACTAGAGTACGGCGATGGTTCGGTTCTTAGATTTTGATAGTTCAGCTAGCTATACCCACAATTTTCTTCAAATTTAGCATCATTCTCCGAGCAGACATTCTGAAACCACCATTTTGTCGCCTCTCTTGTATGGGCGCCGCAGAAGGATGGCATATCCCTTGAAAAGTCTTTCGTGTATTGTGTAGACGCATGCTGGCTAGATCAAGTCCTGAGGTCTACGCCTTCGTGCAGCGACCCTCTGTTAACCGGAGCCATTCGCACATTGCGTGAACGCTTTCGAGGGTAGTCACCAATATGGTGGCGAGAAGCAACTAGCAGTGCAGAATGTGGAGAGATCAGATGGGTGCGCGAAGGACTTTGACTTGTCATCTAAGCTTTGCTTCTCTCAGAAGGAAGCTGCCGCTGGAGCTCGATGCCGGGTGTACTTTCCTCCTTCATGCCTTCAGCCGGCAGCAGAAACTTACCCACGACGGGAGTACCAATCCACAACAGTAGCAACTCACCCCTCACTTGATACATCGATTACTATCTATCTCCCTGGCAGCGAAACGGCGTTCACTTGCCATTGTAGTTTCACGCTTTCCTCGCGCACTGGTGCAACGAAGCAGCCGCTAAGCTTGGTGCTAGGCGTGCTTTCCTCTGCACCTACACCGCCAGCCGACAGCAAAAACTCTCCTACTCCGTGCTCATACACCGACCACCTGTCCTTTTCACTGTAGCGAGGGGCCGCGAAGTGTGACCGCTGATACAGCTTTGTCCCCTCACGGTTGGTATGAGCACCCACGCGAATAACACCGCGAAATTGCATTACTTACATTTCATTAGCATGAGCGGCGGCCCCAGAGCAGTAGCCCCAGAGCAGCAATGCCAGATTACCACCCACCTTCCGAGGATGGACATGCCACTAAAGCGTCAGGCCCTCGTCCCCGGCAGTTAAGATTGAATACCACCCACCGTCTGAGGATAAACCCGCGACCAAAGCGTCAGGCCGCTCATCCTCCCCAGCAGCTGAGGTTGAATACCACCCACCGTTCAAGGATGAACCCGCTACCGAAGCGTCAAAATGTTCACCATCCCAAGCGGCTACATCCGACCACCACACACAGTCCCAGGGAGGTTACGACATGGATTCGCCTTTAGATCTATCTCATGGTAAGCCCCGCATTTACAGTACAAGAATAGATACTTATAACGTGTAGTCACAAAAGATCACGTTGATATCGCCGCTCACCAAGCATTCATACGCTTAAGGGGTACGATCAAGTTTCAGCTCAACTACTCGTCCTTGGAAGACCTTCAAGACCACTTGCAACGCCAACTCCAACCGTACCCAAGACGGGAACTCCTGAAGCCACGAAGCCGAACTGTGCTAAGATTATTATGTGCTTCCCTAGCACAGTTATTTGTTGCCAAAGGCCGCCCGGTGTTTGAAGAAACACCGGACTACGAAGGGATGTTCAAGGAATGTCTCCCCTTTTTCCAGAGATGCCAACGATATCAGAGCAGGGAGGCACTTCGAATGCACATCAGTGGTTTACTTACTAAGACAAGAGGATCCGAGAGGTAGAGGAAGGATGCCTACAGCATCAGCGAATTAGTTGAACGGTTTGTTTCCAACGGTCACTGCATTATCTGGGCGCAAGGAGGCGATACGGCTGCTGTCGATGCGGTGCGTCCGGGTGAGGCTGTTCGCGTGGTACAGGAAGTCACAAGCACCAGTGGAATTGATGAAGTTGAGTGTAAGAGTATACAATTATGTAGGCGGGGAAGCCGCCTATATAGGGCTAGTGTGCTCCTTCCGTATGCCGGGGAGCGCCTCCCTGAACAGGAACAACAGGGACACGTGCCACTTGCCGCCTCTAGCACTCCCAAACCCGCAGCCAACCGTGAGAGAGACACCCGGACGGTCGGTACTGGAAGAGGGAGCAGCACGACATATGCTCAGCCGGCAGTAAACCATCAGACAGAACCCCGGGCAGTCGTTACTGGAAGGGCCAGTCGCATCGCACATGCTCAGCCGGCAGCACGCAATCGGACTGATACCCATACAGCTAGTAAGAGCGCAGCGAATCCCATCACGCTACTCAAGTCAACAGCGAGCTATCAAGCAGAGACCCATGAAGTTACTAAAGGCGCAGCCGGTCATATCACCAAACCCAAGCGGGTAATCAATCGTCAGGAAAATAGTCACAGAGTCGGAGCGCAACGGGAAACCGCGCCATCGTCCGATGACGATGTATTGCCACTGTCGAACCAGGAACACGGACGGTCGGGGGCTGCATCCAAGCGGCGATCTAACACTCTCGCCGAGGCACTAAACCCGAAGAAACACAGGCAGGCTGTTGCGAGTTCTGCGGTGGCAGACCCGCAGAGTGACCCTAGCCACGACAAGATGCCAGAACCCTCACTGGCAGATCATGCGTATCACGAGTTGCCGTCCGACGCGACTATCAAGGAACTATCTGAGTGGATATACGAGAAGCACCCGCTGCTATTTAACGATCTAAACGGCATCACAAGAAGGAAGATTATACAAGAGACATGGCACCAATTGCAAAGCAAGAAACAGGACAATGCTGCAGCGCCAGCGGCAAGATCTGCCGCAGAAGGATGGCACATCCCTTGAAAAGTCTTTCGTGTATTGTGTAGACGCTGCTGGCTAGACCAAGTCCTGGGGCCCACGTGAGTCCGGTCCCGCGCTCTATCGTCGTATATCTTGCTGTACGAGAGCTTCCAGTGAGACGTGAATTCATTCATCGGAAAACCTCTCGGCTACACAGTCGTCATCCACAGTAATGTGAGAGCCGATCGTACGTACATCATTACTATGGGCTACTCGAAGCTTTACGCGTGACATCGGTCATCGTAGCTACTCAAGACCAGGGTCTGCTCTCAGAAGGTCTCCCTGCATTTTCAAAACAGGTTTAAATCGCTTAGCCATGTCCATAAGATCCATCCTGACATTCACCATCTTCGGTCCTTTCCCATCCCAGAACTTTGAATCCTCAAGAGTCGGCATCAAGTCGCCCCAGGTACTGACGTCGTACGTATCAACAGTGTAATCACCTTCCCCCTTCCGTGGCGCACCCATCATCTCCAGAGTCATCAAGTAGTTCCACCTCGCAACATCTTTGTACTCCTGGTCTTCACCGTGGAGCATTCGCTCGTATGTGTATCTACTGTTATTAATCAAAAAGATGTATGCATCCAGCTTGTGCTTGATGACGGTGCTTAGTTCCTGCGCGGAGACCTGGAAACTGCCGTCGCCTTCGAAGAGAATGGTGCGGCCGCCGGTGTTAAGTTCGCGCTGGGCGAGTGCGACCCCTTGGGCTGCTGGCAGCATGTGACCGATACTGAGCCAGATGGAAGAGTTAATGATAAGGGTGACATCTAGTGGCAGAACGAAGCCACGTCCACCAGGAAGAGGTGTGGCATTCGCACAAATGATGACGTCTTTGGGTCGGAAGTGCGAGGATAGGCGTAGGTTGAAGGTGTCTTGGTAGATGGGCGCCGAGTAGTCTGGAGGTGACAGAGCCTTTTGAACGTCTCGGATCTAGGGCAATCCAGCCGCTTCTGGAGGACTCGGTAGGCGTGAAGTGTCAATCTTGTCTAGCAGTTTTCGGAGCACACTCTTAACGTATAGACTAAGGGTTCCCGCATAGCCAACTCCGATCACTTTACGACCGAAAGAAATAGTAATGCACTTGGGAGGGATATTGGTGTAACTCTGCATATTGACATTGGTCAAGAATGGGCTGAAGAGCAAGCAAAGGTCTGCAGTGCTTGTGTAAGGCGTGAAGTCGAGGGTGCCAAACTTCCCCGCGTCAATACCATGGTAGTTAGGCAGCGAACCATCGACGATGCCACCCCCAAACGTGTAGCTTAATGTGGGGAACCCTGTGGTGCTCGCGAACCTATTGACTTCATCGACGATCTGGTCTGATGCTGCGAGGCCATCAACCAGGACATACGGTTGCTTTGAAGCGTATATATGATTCAGAACCGTTTCCAAAACCTCGTCTTCAATTTCTTGATCATTTGTAAGAGGACTTAGATGCAAGGGAGTTGCTAGGGGTTCCTCCTGCACTGCCACCGTGACCATATCACTAGGCATCTCGAGGTAAACAGGTCGGCTTTCCTGGACGCATGCTTGCAGTGTCTGATCGATGAGCTCTATGGCGGTCATCGGATTGAAGAGTGCAGCTTGTGCAACGGTGTAATGTTTCCATATATTTGCGTGCACTCTCAACTTGCCATCTCCTAGACTGTGTTGTACGACTCCCCCGACGCGATATGTTTTCCGTGCAGGGCATCCTACGATGTGTACCTAGTGCATCTGTTAGCCAAAATATCTTGGGCTGCAAGTTGATGATCAGTCGAAACCTGACAGACGGTAAACGTTGGGAGAGATTGAAGCCCGGGCCGAAGCGACACTAACATAGCTGCCCAACTAGGCAGACAGCTGGGCGAACAGACACTTCAGACGATGGTTCAAACACAGTTCGCGATGGCTGACAGAATGCCGAAACTTGACGTGCGAGACTACGCACCATCGGGCTGTACTCCACGTAGGCTCCAGCAACAGCATTGAGGGCATTCAACTCTCCCACACCATACTGGGTGAAGAGGGCCGATATCCCCTTGACTCTTGCGTGCCCGTCTACAGCATATTGTTGACATAAGGTTTGACTCTATCAATGATGTCGTAGAAACTTACATATCCTGCATTAGCTCGTTACAATTCCCAACCCATCATAGGCCTGCGGGCTTCATCCGATCCAAGGCAAGGAGGAAGAAGCCTCCCAGGGCACCCTGCCAACATATTACTAAAAGCGTAAATGGGGTTATAAGATGGATAGCTCATATGCACAGCCCTGACACCTAGTTGCCGCAAGCGAGTGAACAGGTAGGTGGCTAAGCTCACCGTTCCGCGACCCTTGTTGGAGATCCAAATGCCTGATACGTAAAATAAAACGCAGATGGACTTGCGTAGAGTATGTGACAGGGAGCTGTAGGTAGTTACAAGTTCAGCTTACGAACTTAAAATCCGCACTTCAAGGTGCAGCAACAAGTCACCTCTGGAGGATGGAGGAGAGTGCTGTAGGGTCGACTGTGTCACAAAACCGTGGAGTTCCATCGATGCTGACGCCAAGCCTGTTGATCACGACCGCTTTGAGCCTTGCCGTGTATTCTACATACGTGCAATAACATTGAATGTGCGCCAGATTTGGTGTTTTAGTGTCCATGAAAGGAGGCATCTACAGATAGGCGGCGGCTCCGCACAACTTCAGTCCCCACTCTACTTCCCAACCAGGTTAGCCCCACCCTAAAACGGGTGCTATACCAGCGTGTACCGAACCCCAATGTGGTCTCTCGGAGCCTCTCCACCAAAACCATCAACTGGTTACTGCACCGACATCGAGGTTTGTCGACATCATTCCGTTCTTGCATTCGCGCGGTTTCAATATAGTCTCGGAGCATATTCCCCGCACCATGTCCTGGGGTGTGTCTCGCCACAAAGATCTGAAACGCGTCTTTGAATCCCAACTCCTATGACGCACAACACCATAGAACCTCTACGTGAACAGCTTTATTATCGGAGTTGCTTCTGGGCGAATCAGCAGATTCGGAGAGCTATTGCTTGTCATGTTAACAACAGCGCATTCGTATCTCGATCATACCTGCTAGGCTCAGGAGCAGATCCGGATGACGCCCGATACCTATGGTAGTTTACTTGCGTACGATACTTTCCTCAGTAACGTTCGAAGTCAGTCTCGCTTTCTGTCTGAGGCTCACATCGGCCCACCCCACTGGACGTCATTTGCTGGGACACGTTCGCGCCGCCTAGTGCTTGAATTGATCGTCGCCAACAGGCCGATACCCTAGTTCGATCAATGCGTGCTATTCTAGCGAGGGTTCTTCCCAGGGCCCCCACGACTCGGAACCTTATGACCAAGCCGCTAGAGTTTGGTTCGTGAGAATATGAATGCGGCTCAGGCACCTTTCTGTCTTTTTTGAGGCTCGCGATTACACTTTCGACAAATTCACGATGACGCAGGGTTAGGAGGTTGAACACTAATGATTACAATACTAGACTAGATATATCTCCTCGCGGTTCTCCCCACACTCTTTTCAACATCTATTTGCTCTTCAATCCTTTGTCCAAGAGTTGATCTCTTCCACATACTAATACTATAATTCGATCCTTCTTACCGATTTATCGTCACTTCAGTATAATAATAGCCACCATGGCACATACGCTCTCATTCTCTCCACTATCATTGGACCTTCCAAGCTCTCGTATGAGCGTCGACTTCTCGACATTCATAGCAGCACAACCGAAGCCGCAAAAAGCAGTACCAAGGAAGCCACAACCCCCCATCCCAGGACCGCAGGGGATTACGCGGAAGCCCATAGAGCGGCCACTCCCTCTACCGAATGTCCAAGAAGAACCAGAACAACTCTCCGCTTCCTCTTCACAGAAGTCCCGCAAATGGCCATGGGCGACGCGACAGCAACCTCCTGGCAGAGAGTCCCCAGCCATCCTACCGATGAGGAAGAACTCCAACGCCTCTACAACTTCAATCACTTCCGAAGCCTCGACCGCCGCGTCTTCAGTCTTCTCACGCAACCACTCCATCTCCACGAGCCGCACATCACTCTCCTCAGTAGACTACCCCGATCCTCCGTGGAAGTCGTACACCAAACCGCGAATAACCCTGACCTCCCTACCCGTATCACTCCTAGAGACCATCTTCGAATACGCCCTATGCCTCCCCTTGACAGTATCCGTCGGCCCCCCATGCTCCTCACAACGCCATATGCAATACCGCTACCATCGCGCCGGCCTCGACTACATCGACATCCAGCTCATCCGCAAACACCCCCTCTTCCTCGTCTCCCACCACATCCGTGCCGTCGCCCTCGATGTCTTCCTCACAAAATGCGACTTCGTCATCGACCTGCACAGAATCTACCACACGAAGGTGTCCTCGACCGTCAACGACAACCTCAAGGCGTACGAGCGGTTCTGGATCGCGGAGCAGCCGCCGAAAATGGTGGCCGACACGCTGGGACAGCTGTCAAGGCTGAGTCTGCGGCTTCCGGTGCCGAGCTGCGAGAATGGCGGGCACAGGGGTCGCGCCGAGGAAGACTGGATGGATGGGAGTGATGGAAGGGGCGGCGGCGGGTGGAAGATTAAGAGCTTGAAGAGGGAGCAGGATGATGCGGCGAGGATCCTGCGGTGCTTGGAGGCTGTTATGAAACTCGTCATGGCGGACCCGTCGGCTGCTGAGGTGCGTGGACGGGACCGCCGCAGTCGATCTCGCGGTCGCAGTGGCTCGTTGAAACGCAGCCTCTCGCGCGCGAGGAGCAAGAGTCGCGGTCGACGCGTCGAGAGCCGTGCCGACTCGCGGCAAGGCTGGGACGAGCAGTCGCAGCGCCGCATCAAGCGCCTCGAAGTAACTCTCGTCAAGAAGACGTCTCACGTCATGGTGCTCCCAGAGGTCCTGGGCCTTATCAAGCTGCTCCGCTCCGTCCCCGTCAGCGGTTTCACGAAGTACTTCTTCGAGCTGGAAGAGCAGCAAGTCCTCTGGGCGAGTAAGCACCGCAAGCGATGGCAGGGTTTCGAGCCCGACGGGACGCGGCTGCTCGAAGGTACGTA
>ML976691.1:144396-315597 GCA_010015655.1 Bimuria novae-zelandiae CBS 107.79
CAAATCATATATCTTATATACTTACTAAAATCAAACAGATCTCCAAAACCTCTCCATAGCCGACAGACCCCTCTCCCCGATCCGCACCCCCACGCAATTCCAATTCGTAAAAGTCGATCCCTCAGGCAGACTGCGAATCTCCAGCACCCCCGTCATCGTGCTGGAGCGGCCGGAGCCCGTCCCGCCTGCACCCACGCCTGTCGCGGCGCCCGCGGCGCGCCGCATGGGGCTGCCGTGGGCGCGTAAAAGGACGGAGCACCAGCGTAAAGATAGTAGCGATAGCTTCGCGTACATGATCGACGAGGGGAAGCGCACGGTTGGGAGCAGTGGGACGAATACGTCCGGGCGGATTAATCCGCCGAGTGTGGAGGAGCTGAAGAAGATTGCTGAGGATATTAAGAATGGGCTTTATTGATCTGGGGAGCGGTTTGCGAGAGGGAGGGTGTGTGGATAGTGGCGTGAGGTAGATAACATAAGTATGAAGAGTGCCGGACACTCTGCACCACCACACCACCCGTACAAAATACGTTGCTTATATGAATCATATATACCCTCAGGTCACGCCCACACAGCTAGCACAGGTGAACACGGTATGCTTTGATTGTCATATAGATTCGCGCAACACAACGTCTACAAGGTATCTCCTCCAAACCAATCGCTCTTCTCGCAGGTCGAACAAGTCCTATATACCCTCAGACAAGCCCTCATAATCGTTGCTTAGACCGGCTCACATGCTCGTATATCCACCCGCCCACCAGAGCCAAAACCCAACTCCATTGCGTATTCAATCAATCCTAGAAACCCACCCATATGTGCTCCATGTAAATGCACAACAATGTCTATACAAGAAAGAGACCCATCCTCGCGTTCCTCGGGCGTCTCGCCACCCGCGTTTCCAAAAGATTGCGTGTATCCGGAGAAGTGAACGAGGAAAGGTAGAAGAGAGGTGAGTATTAGCTCGGAAGTCGTGGCCGGTGCCAAGCACTCCTATTCTGCTCGAAGCTCATTTCCATTTCCTTCTCCAACGCAGCCACGTGATCGCTCGGCGCCGCCCCGCCACCAAGCTGCACGTCCTTCTCCGCCGTGGGCGTACTCTCGATCTGGACTTTCTCGACCAGTCTCCCAAGACTAGTCGCCGTGTCGGGCCTCTCAAACTCTTCGTCGTCAACGTCCAAAGCCACGTGTATGCCGTTGGCAAGCTTGTAGTTGCGCTCCAGGTACTGCTGCAGTCGGTATTCCTGGCGCTCCCAGCTCTCGTCCACGAGGCTGAGCGCGGCTTTGATGTCTTGATCGGACATGCCCATGGGGAGACTTTTGTCTTTGTTCGAGGTGCGACCGTGGACCCTATTCGAGAATTTTTGGCGGACAGAAGAAGACCTCCTGTGACCTCCGGTGTGCATTTGCGTTGCTTCGTCGCGTAGCTGTTTGACTTGATCTTCCGTGGTCTTGAGTGCGAGCTGTCTGCTCTCGTGCATGGAGGGCATATACAACAAAGTGGTGTTGCGATGGAGGGCGTTCACGAGATCGGTGAAACCTTGTAGTGGGATTCCATTGTTGTCGCAATAAAGCTGTTCTAGGGTGGTGTTTACTTTGAGAACATCGGCCAAAGTGTTCGCTCCTTGGAGGCCGAGCTTTTGATCTGAACATTGTTAGTCGACGGCGTTACGGTCTCCAGTATGACCACAGGTTTCACACTTACACTTGATCAACAGGACCCGTAAAGTGCGATTCCTCTGCAGCCCACGAAGCGCACGGTTAATACCGACGCCTAACTTCGTGGTCTCGAGCCGAGAATCTTCGCCCGACATATCAAGCCATTCCAGCGTCTTGTTGTCTGAAAACATTTGTTCAAGCGCCTGGCAAGTCTCTTCCGAAGCATCGCTAGGCAACGAGGCACGGGACATATCCAAATGCCGGGTGGTGTTGTTTCGAGCGAACGCAATGATTAGTTGGCGGAAGTCCTCTTCTAATTCGAACTCGATTAGACGAATTGTGAGCTTCGACGGTGCTACGCCTTCTGCAATAGCATTCGTGAGTTCCGTCAAGCCGTGCTCAATGTAGTTCTCACTGACATCGAAGTGGAGTTCACGAGCTTTTCCGGGTGTCTCGTTCATGGAACGTAGTAGAAATGCGACTGATTCTCCCGTGAGAAAGCAATGGTCCAATCGGAGCTCCCGGAGAGCTGCTGACTGCTTGTAGTTACAGAGATAACTAAAAGCTTAAATTAGCATAGCCATTCCGGACCAATATGACACCCCATAACGGCGTACCTCTGCTGCAGAATAAGGAAATGATGAAACCTACCATGCTATCGCATCGACTGTTGCACGGTTCAGCGAAGTGCCACTGAATATCAACTCTTGTAGCCTCCATGCCTGAAAGGTCTCAACTGTTATAAGGGGCTCATCGCCGGAAGTTCGGGCAACATTGGAGAGGTTGAGCTTTGTGAGGTATCCAAAAACTCCGATCTGCGAATCGAAAATGGAAGGGGAAATCCGGAACGGGTTCGACGAGAGGTTTAGAGCTTCCAATGTGTTCTCTTGCGACCGAAGCGCGTCCAAAACAAGAGAGAGAGACCGATCGGTGAGCCCGCAGCCACTCAACTCCAACGCTCGAAGGTGGCAGGAGCGTTCAACAGCTGCAGCTACCAAATAGTCTAGGTCTGTTTCCCCTAGTTGGATGTTGTTCAATGCAATCCAGTCCACGTTGGTTGACTGATATTTACAAAGTGGAAATAGAGCTTCCACGATACCGCACCCAACGTCTCTTGTTTTCGTTGCGGATACAAGATGATCTCTAGGCTTCCTGTTGATACATCCAGAGAAGTCCAATCGCCTAAGTCGTCGGCTTGTTACGGCCAAAGCTCGAATTTCTTGCACGAGCAAACACGATCGTCCAAGTTCTTCGACATCTAAACGCAGCACAGTCCCACGCTTGGTTTTTGTACAAACGTGATCGTCGCCAAAGTCGTCTGTCAAACCATTAAGACTGTCTAGCGACACGCCTTTGAACGAGATGCCACCGAAATTCTCGTTGTATCGCAATGAGCGCATGACGGCCAGAAGCTCAAGATCTGTGTAGTGGGCTCGACGTCCAACGGGGCGCAGGAGTTCGAAACGAGGATGGTCTTCATCAGGATATGTGATGGCATAACGAATGTTTGTTGGCTTCACACCATACGCAACACAGTATGCGATAAGCGTTCGATCTAGGCTGTCTTGATTGATGCCGTGGGGGCTGACCTGTCGTAGGATGTCATGTTTTACAGCATCGGGGACGAGGAAATGGTACGGGCGCGATTCCCACTCGGGCCTTAGACTCTCTTCAACGTACCGTAAACGCACGGCGATGTCGTGAGAAGCGAGCGAGGCTAGATGGAACACTTTTGGTCGTTGGAGAGGTGTTCGAAAAGTAAGCTCGAAAGTATCATCAAGCTCGCTAACGTGCAATTCTGTGACGGCGAGAATACCATGAGACGACTGGGCCCCGTTTGAAGACAGAGACGGAGTGGATGCTCGTTGAGATTGTGGTTTGAACAGGGGTATCAGATGAACTTTGTGGACTCCAATTGCTAGGAAACAGACAGTTGCAAGAGTTTTGGGAAGGTCGTCTGATGATGCCCGCGAAGTGCTTTTGCTAATTGGACGTTGCACGACCTTGTAGATGGCGTAATGTAAAGGGTCATAGTCCATGTCGTGGTCGACGACACGGGCGGCCAGATGGGAATTGTACGCTGAGAGTGGATTGGAATCCGCCAGTCGAACCTGGTTGGCAGCTTCACGGATTTTGGCAAGCCAGGCGTGCATTTCGTCCGGGTCTCCAAACTGCAGGGTCATGGAAGAAGCCTGGTTCGTCTCCTCGTCCAAGTAGAACACCTCAAAGGCAAAATGTGGTCTCCCATCTTCCTGGTGGAAGACTGCTACAATCTGACGGAGCGGCGTGCCACTGTCCCGATCGCCAGAATGGTCGGAGGCCAACGATTGGAGCTCATGAGAGGACCCGGTAGAAGGAGTCTGACTATGTCGATATGAGGAATATGAGGACACACGTTTATACGCGGGAGTTAAGATGGGAAAGACCTCGGCGGCTTTTTGGTGGTTTTTGAAGCGCAGAAGATGCGTGTCTGTAAGAACAAGGTACTCTTTCTTCTTCCGGAACATGGAGCTGCTTGTCTGCACCTCTCCATGGAGCAGCGGCTGCGGGACACTCGACAGCTCCTCGGGCTGCATCCAGCAGTTGGATAGCGTGCGGGCGCGGAAGAAGTTTGGGGACAGCGAGTCCTCGTCGCCTTCCGGCAGGCGCATGCTCTTCAATGAGCCGAACACTGAGCTCGCGCGCTTGCCGCTCCCATGCGAGGCGGGCGACCGCAGCGTCGGGCTTCCTCCTGGGGTGAGTCCATTGAGGGTATCGTCGTCAACCAGCTGCGAGGAGGCGGTGGAAAGGGTAGTCCTGAGCGATGCGGTGCGCCTCTTTCTAAGCAGGTTGAACGGCTCTTCCTTGTCCTTGACGCTCTGCGCGCCGGCGAGCGAGCTGCGGCCGAAGAAGCTGCGCCGCTTGCTGGACATGTTGGGCGTCCGTAGAGGCACGCGCCGTCCAGGGCAAGCTCAAAAGCTCATGCCGCGCGGACGGCTCGGAATCGAAGGTGGTAGCACGCACACTAGAGAAGCAGGTGAGGTCGCGCTGGGACGTGGGTGGCAGACCAATCAGCCACGCGCCTAGAGTGATTCGCCGGCGTGGGGCATGCAGTCACGGGAGCTAGAATCTCAGCTGGAGGTGCAGCTGAAAGTGCGTGCATATAGACCGGTGCGGTGGGTGTCTGCGTATACAGCAGAGGCAGCAGCATATGGCACAGCGTTAGAGTAATCACCAGCTTGCCTAGTTCCGGGCCATGAGAGTGACCGCAGCGGGGATCCAGGAACCTGGTCTTTGCTAATTACTGCCACGCCAGCGGCTGAAATTGGATATCAAAGGCCGCGAGCACCGCAGACACCCCCTAGTACAGGCCGTGGCAGGACAGCGGCTACGTAATAATACGCGGCCGATCGCAATCGCTTCATCGCTACCTCATCGCTTGCGGCCGCGGCTAAAAGCGCAGGGATGGCGCGAGCCCGGGACGGAACAACCTTCTTCCGCCAAAAAGTTTCTAGGAAGGCGCGTCGCAGCGCGTGCCTGCCGTACTCGCCCTGAATACCATCCATCCGCTGCCAGCTTCCTCGATGAACCGATGCTCGCTGCCGACGTCTCTGCAATTGCGAGCCCCGCTCCCCCGCACGCCATGGATCCATAGTCGTCTCCCGCACCATGGCCGCAGCTTTGCCTTCGCCGCCCGGTTAGCCAAGGAGAAGGGGACGGAAGAAGCCGGCCCCGAGCCGGAGCAGGGGCATCAGAACGGAAGCAAGAAGAGTGAAAAGAAGAGCGAGAGTGGGAAGCAGGGCAGTGACGAGGGTGGCAAGCCCGCCAACAAGAAAAAGGAAGGAGAGAAGCAGGCCAGTGATGGCAGTGGCAAGAAGGCTGGCAAGAAGAAGGGGAACAAAGGCAAGAAGACCAAGAGTGAAAATGACGACCCCAACCATACCGAAAATGGGCTAAAAGGGAGGCGTGCGCGAGTCAGGAAACTGATCGCACAAAGCAAAAATGAGAATAAGACGGTCGAAGGGAGAATTGCCCGTATGCGAAAGCAAATCGAGGCGATTCAGAAGACCAACAAGGAGATATACGGGGACATTCCAGCTCGGCAAGTTCCGTCTGGAAACGGCCTTTCGATTAGGAAACACTTGACTGGTTTGGGTGAAGGTCAGAGCCTCAAAGATGCTCTTACCGGTGCAAGTGCAAAGGGAGGGAAGCCGAAGAAGCCGGGGGCAGGTGTATCCATAGCAGACTTTGAGACGCTTGACATCAAACACCTGAATCCCGAAGAGCTAGACTTTGCACCCGTCGACCACAAGATCCCTCCTGTTCCTAGGCTCTCGTACGGCTTAGACCGCGTTCTCTTCAGTCCTGGCGTCTATCGCCTTCAGGATCCACGCTCACGAGTCTACAACTTTGACCCGTATCTCGAGAAGATCATGTCTGTGGAAGAATTCAACTTTGATGCTTTGAGTGAATACAAGACGTCTTCCAAGGACGAGGAACTCTTAGCTCTTACTCAGCGCATGGGAACTAAGTTTACCGGGTCTACCTCGAGCATGTCGGGCGTTCTACAACATTTCCACTTCCTGCTTTCGAACTTCCGTCCACTTAACCATGAAATGCTCTCCAAGAGTTTTCCTTCGCCGACTGATAAATTCTCCAAAATCACAGAAGGACCGAGCGCCATCTTCCTTCGGTGGAAAGATGGCATCTATGCTATTGATGCTGACAAAGCGTACGATCAGCCAAATATCATGAGTTGGCTGGGACATTCTCTCGAGAAACTTCTCACTGTTGATCGCAAAGAATTTGAACGATATCGACGCTCTAGTAGCGATGCTGCACCGGGCGAGGACGAGTCGGCGCGGTGCTACCATTATTCAAGACTGGGAAATTTCCTCATGCGCTCTCAACTAGACGCGCATGACCCACGCTTGCCCGGGACAGGGATCTTTGATCTGAAAACACGCGCTGTCGTGTCGATTCGCATGAACCACCAGGAGTATGAGACAGGGAAAGGATATCAAATCCGACATGACCACGGCGAATGGGAATCCTACGAGCGCGAATTCTACGATATGACAAGAGCCACCATGTTGAAGTACTCCCTACAAGTCCGTATGGGCCGAATGGACGGAATCTTCGTTGCGTATCACAACGTTGACCGCATTTTTGGTTTCCAATATCTCCCGCTGGAGGATTTGGATAATGTTTTGCATGGCCAGAAAGACACTTGCTTGGGCAACCAGGAATTCAAGATGAGTATCGCTTTATTGGACGAACTGATGCAGAAAGCGACCGAGAAGTATCCCGAGCAGGTCAGTACTTCGTTTGCATGATTGAATCCTACAAGCTAACGTATAGCAGACACTTCGTTTGCACTTCCACACACATAAGAGTAGCCGCGGTAACCCACCATTCATGTATATTTTTGCCGAGCCTGTCACCGAGGAGGAAGCGGATGCGATCCAGAACAAGAACCAGGAAGCATACAAAGCATTTGAACGGGATGTCGTAGGCATCAAGAAGGATGATCCAGCTTTGCAGGCGGAGTGGCACGAGATCCAAGACCGGGTAGACGAAGAGCTCGATGGCGATGGCGAAGGCGAAGTCGCGGAAATGAAAGAAGCAAAAGAGGTCGAAGCTGTTGATGAAAGCGAGGCTTCTGATCAAGGGTCGGTCGCATCGTCAACTGAAGAAGGCACAGAACAAGCCGACGAGCCCTTGGTGGAAGAAGTTAAGAAGGAAAGGTCTGAAACCCCCAAAGGTCCTTTGATAGGATGGACCTTGGCTGTCCGGCATCGGCTGAATGGTTCCTATGTTGAAAGACCCCAAAGTCTGGAGCCCAATGACAGCTGGACGATCGAGTACCACATCCGAGAGCTCAACGAAGATGATCGGTGGAACCTGTATGAGAAGGTCAAGACGAAGCGCAATAAGCTCATCGGCGAAGCACGAGAGGAAACGAGTGCCAGCTTACAAACGTACCGCGCCTTGATCAACAAGTACACGGAGAAAGGCCGCAAGTGGAGAGAGGAGCAGGATGCGTTGGCGGCGCAGACAGAGGCGAAGGTGTTCCAGCCACTGGGGCCAGGCTCGGAGGTCGAGAGCACTGGTTGAAGACAGCATATGATACCCAAGAGACGAGTGTACAATATGTAGTTTGTGTAAGATAGCGTTTGTGTTGTATTGTATTGTTGTATCATAGGGAAGAATTGGATTAGACGTCGAAAGTTTGCATCAACACACGTTATGATATGTACAAGCACGTTGCGATGTTTGTCTATTACCCACGTGAAACCTAGGCGTGGGACGGACATTCCATCCATAAAGTGAGTGTCTCGCAGTGCAAGGATGAGTGAGTGCTGACTCGTGGGCTCGCCAAGCACGGATTCGTACCTTGTCATGGGTCTTGGTAGAGAGCAGCTTTGTTGATTGCGCCCGCGATTGCCTCCAAACGCCATGCGGGCCTTTCCTGCTCCTTCTTCGCGCTTCTGAAGTGCTTGGGCCTGTCCAACTTAAACCTGCCACGTCCGCCTTCTGCACGCGCACACGACAGCTTCAGCACCTCCGGCGCAACTCCGCACATTTGCATACTCAACGCAATCATGGCTAGCGAAGAGAGCATAGATACGCTTTGCATGCTCACCGACTATCAAATCGACAGAGACCAAGCTGCTCAAATACTGAAGGTACAGCTTGCCCTGGTCGTTCTGTTACTTCGACTCACAGCTTCTTAGATATCCGGCAATGATGTCTTGAAGGCCTCGAACAAATTCTTCGATGCGCAAACGCTGCCAAACGGGATTGCAAACCTGTTAAAGCAGGGCGATAATGGCTGGGACGACAACCTCATGGGAACTGCCGGGTATGGCCCGCACTACGAGGGCAGCAACCTCAACAGCAACGTTCCCTGCATGTCTGCCCCGCCCGTTGCCTGGCGCACGTGCTGACACAGTCTACACAGCATTTCGTATTGACCATGATGTTGACTATGCCCGCAGTACAGGCCCCAACAGCGCAGCGCCCACGCGCCCGCCGTCGCGAACCAGCCAGCGCCCCGGCTCCGCCCTGTCGACGCACATGGGCGACGTACCTATGCAGAGTCCGTTCCACTCCGACGCTGGGTCGTGGCAGAACATCGAACCGCTGACGGGGTTCTCAGGCGTCGAGACCGGGCAGGAATCGGGCGTAGTGGGCAGCTCAGGTACCCCAGGAGTCCTCCGTCCTGCTACCCAAAGCTACTACGACAGCGCCTCGTGGGCACTAGTTCCTGCTACAAAGAGTACTGAGTATATTCCAGATGCTTCTGTGAACGCTCAGATACGCGGGAACAATCCTGGCTTCATCAAACCGACCGTCGGCGACCATCACCTCCCTGCGTTGATCACCATACTCCATTCGATCCCGGTTATGCGCAATGCCCTGCTTGCTCCCGAGATTGCGGCGAGCGACTACTGGTGTGGCGAGGAGTGGTGGAAAGGAACTGCGTCTGCTGCGTCCATCACAGTGGCTGACGACCCCGAATTCGAAGCTACTTCAGAACTAGAACTTCTGTACGAGGTACAGCGTCTGATCGCCTTCCTGGATGCCAGTGAGAGGTCGTATGCTAGTCTCGAATCGCTTCTCCAGCTTGACGCATGGAATCAAGCAAGCTTCGACTCCCCGGATGAGCGCATACGAGATATTACCAACGACGCACTCAAATTCCTTCTGAGGTGGGGCCATATGTATCAAAAGCATGCACCCACGGCGCAGTTGGACGGCGTCTTTCGATCTACTATCAACGTCAACGGCGAGAAAGATGAGAGTGCCATGTTCGAAGTCTCAATGGACAGCGTGCCTAGTCATCTAGCGGGACCCACTCTATACGATGCTGTCGATGCGACAATCTTTGGCGATGCCGGAAACGCCCATATCCTCAATCTAAGCAATATCCTCGTCCTTACGCTGAACCCTGGCGGGCCCAAACGAATCTGCAAAATCCCTCATGTCCTCTACGCGGATAGATACCTCGAAGAGAATAGAGCAATGGCTGAGGCCAACTTTTCTGACAAGAACAAATACCACCAGCGACTAGCAGAGCTCGACGCCGAGGTTGACAAGCTGAAATATCACACGCCGCAGAAAATCCAGTATCCGCACAAGATGGAGACCTTGAAGCTTCTCAGAGCCAGCATGGGAGCGTTTGACTCTGATACAGGGGCCATGACGGAAAACCGCAAGGACGTCACCATCTTGAATGAACTTCAGTCCATTTACAATAGCGTGGAACGCAAGCTGAATGGTAAGACGCTAGCTACGGTGTCCTATACAACGTCATATTGCCTCAAGATAGGTGATGCGACGCCCGAAACTTTCGCCTAGTCATGTGTCGCTTCGGACTGCCGCTAACGACTATATAGCATTAGAAGACGAGAAGAAGAAGGCAAAGGAAGCCCTTGACGAGATCTCGGAGCGTTTCCGAGCACCGATGGAAGAACCCGACTCAGATGAAACGGCGTCCGAAGACCTCTCCCAGCACAAGTTCACTCGACCTTATAAGCTCCGTGGCGTCGCCAAATCTAAGACCGAGTACTATATTTGCCGCCCCATCAAAGATTCTGGGCCTTTCGAGAAAGACGAGGCATGGTGGTCCATCAAATACAAGTTGCAGGCAGATACCAATGAATTAGCCGACATCGATTATGCTCAGAAAGATATCAAAGAAATCCTCAACGAGATCTCGGAGCTTACTGATCCCGCCATCCTTGTGTACGCCAATGAAACAGCATTCACACCCGATCCCGTGCCGCTGTCGGAGAAGCTGGACGCGTTCATCAAGAAGGACAATGCGAACTTTCAGCAAAAGGTGAAAGAGGATCGGGCAGCTGCACCGGCGGGCTGGGGAGATGAATACGCTGCACACGGATACGATCAGGACGATGGAAACCAGGTAAATGGAAACTGGTTCGAAGGAGATAATGGTTGGGGCTCCTCAAACGGAGCAAACGCTGAAGAGTACTATCAACAGGGCGGCTTCGCATCCTCGAAGACTCTCACGCCTGACACAGATATCGAGCCGCCGCCTTACCAGGACGAGGTCCCCGATGAAGTTGTAGAAATTCACCTGGACGAGTTTAAGGGGGAGAAAGGCGAGGACGGGAGGGAGAGTCGGGCGAAGAACCGCGCGGAGGATGTGGAGATGGCGGATGCGGAGGCGAGTGCGGGGCAGACGGAGCACATTGAGGTTGTGGGGGAGGAGAGAAAGGGTGGCTAGTGTCGGCTTACGGGAGGGACACTTTTTGGATACGAAAGTCGGGTCTTGTGCATTTGCATGGGTGTGGGCATAGCCTGGTGTGTATTCTTTGCATGGCGGCGGATGGGTGGGTGCATTGTTCCTAAATGTAATGTTTACACTCGAGCACGGTGGGTCTGAGGCTGTTAGACGCATCCATTCGAAGTTTATCGGGTTACAGTAGAGGGTAGTGAGACTAAGTAGGGAAAAGCTTACATTCATCGAAGCTTGGCAGATATTCCCATGGTGATGTTCGCGCAGCGAGCCATATCTGAAGCGCAATCACGGCGATATCTACCGTGAAGAGACGGTGCATCGGTGGTGATCGAGCGGTGGGAGAGCGTGCCGAGATGACGTGGGGAAAAGCACCAGAGCGAGCTCGTCGTCATGGTACTGGATGCCCTCGGAACGACAATGGGCGTAGGGCGTAGGTATTATGTCAATTCTCCTAGCTAGAGACTATCCCCCCCCCCCCCCCCCCCCCCCCCCAAAAAAAAAAAAAAAAAAAAACCTAGCCAGGGGAATGTATCCGGATGCCTGTTTGATTGTTCGGGGTTTGTGGGTAGGCCGTGTGCTGTAGCGGGTGCTGTGGGCTGACTAGGCTCGGTCGTGGGGAGTCGTTTGAGTTAGTGTGATGAGAAGGTGTCGGATGGTGCACAGGTATTGGGAGGTTTTTAGAACGGATAGCGGTTACGGCGGTGTACAGTTAGAAATTAGACTTTCAAAAAGAGGGAAGGGGTTCTAGCTTTGCATCGGACGATCTGTCATAGTGGTTGGTGACGATACAAGAAAACTTGCAGGTTTTCTGGAGCTCTGTATTCGTACATGAGATGTGGGAAAGCGATGTTGGCAAAACGGGCCAAATTCTTTCCGCGACGGATTGCCTGCGAGGAAATCTCGTTTCAGGCACATTGGTAAGTGACTAGAGGAATATGGCTTGTTGCTCACGTTGTATAGAAATCTTGGCGTTTTTAACGATGATAAATGAGGAACAAGACACTTTGGAAAAATAATACTATAGTTCCTGAAGCCTGGTCATTGCCTGTAACTACACGCTATAGCTTATTACAATGCAACAATTCTTGTGGCTACAACACTGGCAGGGCCTTCTTGGATCCCCTTATGTCGCCAGGTTCGATTATCTGATTGATAACGTATCAGCAACCAGCAGCTTGCGTAAAGAAACAGCAGGCCTACCTTGAAGAACCACATCAGGTCTTCGGGGATGATCATCATCGCGCCCGAATGATCGATTTCGCTACCATACTTCGTAGCGCTGAATAAAGTGACGAGGTGCCGGTCTCCGAGGAACTCATAATCGTCCTCGACGACTTGGTGAGCGCGGACGAGAAGACGAAGGTTGTGTTTTTGCAGAAACTGACTGAGAATATCTGCCTCGTACGTACAAGAGGCGCCTTTGACTTTGAGAGACCAGTTGGTTTGGTGCTTGTCATCGTCGGGCCAGAGTAGGTCATGTAATAACCCGCGAGCTGGAATCTGTTAAAGTCAGCGTGCAATACTCTTGCGCATGTGTCCGGATGCTCCACAATCAGGGTGTACAAAGAAGACGTAATACATACATCTATCGGTCTACGGATATTTCTGATTTGTTGGAGAGAGTCCAGATGCGGACTGAATCCTCCATGGGCAGCGAGTATCTCATCGTTCACCAGGGCAGCTATCGGCATGCAATCGAAAGTCTCTATGAAGCTTTTCCACAATTTAACGCCATACCGGCGCTTGCACTCGTCGTAGAAGCCCCATATGCGATTCATAGACGCACATTCGTGGTTCCCACGGAGCAGGAAAAAGGTCTCCGGAAACTTGATTTTGTAGGCGAAGAGTAGACAGATAGTTTCTAGACTTTGTTTTCCGCGATCTACGTAGTTCCCTAGGAAGAGGTAGTTCGCGGCGGGAGGGTATCCGCCGTACTCGAAATATTGGAGAAGGTCGTGGTAGTGGCCGTGTATGTCGCCGATAACCTGGATAGAATATTGAGCTACTGAGGGGAAGGTGCGGACTGGCTTACCTTGACGGGTGCGTCGAGCTCCAAGAGTGGGGGCTGAGACAGGAAAATGTTGCTTGCATCGGTGCATAAGCTGTGGATCTTGGACTCTTCTAATTGGATTTTTTTCCCTGGGGGATGACCACGAACAGCAAGGAGGGCGTCGATTACATCGTCTACATACCAGGAAGGAGGTGTCGGATTGGTTGTGCTACTGGTCACAGGAGGAATCGGCTCTTCGATCGTGCTGGTCCCACTATATGCAGGTGTCGAGATTCTGTCGTAATAGGAAGCTGTCCGGTTGCTAAGTCCCGTCTCAAAGAGAGTTTTAGAATCGCGTGCTCGACTAGAGACCGGGGCTTCATGGAGATCGGAGTCTTTGGAAGGTATCCAGTCGTGAATGCGGTCGAACTCGTCCGTAGTAAGAGGCTCCCCAAGAACGGAGCCCTCCCTTATCGAGGCACTCGTACTTGCGTGAAACGTTTTGGCTGATTTTAGAAGCCGATCAGTCCTTTGGCTGTGAGATTTCGTGCTTTGCAGATCGACTATTCGCGCCTCCAGTGAGGCGAGGTGGCCTTGTATGTTGGCATTGCCCTCATACATCCCACGCTTTATTGACCGGATATCCCCACGGATGTTTGCACCATTCTCGTGCTGCATACAGCTATGTAGTGTAAGCATCTCCAATCAACAATTATCAGAATGCCGAACGAACATAGATATATTGATTAATCCCATCTGTAAAGCGAGGGAGTATGTGCGGAGTTCGTCCTTCTTCGACGTAATGCTCTTCATCCGCTTGGCTAGACTCGCCGCGGTCATCGGTCTCCGTAGTATGCCTTTCTTCAATGCGGTCTCTCTTTGCACTTCACCCAACATGGTTTCCATGCTCTGGAGGGTTGGGACACAATCCTTGATTTGTTGTCCCATGGTCATCCAAAGATCAGAGGATGGCCCTCGTAGCAAAATCGGATGTTTCGCTAAAGTTGAGCGAATATCCGCAGCAGCTCTCTTGAGCGATTCCGCTTCATTGCAGAGCGCTTTGACACTATCGTCGACGTCTCGCACATTCTCTGTAATTGTGTACAAGCAGAGACCAATCTGATCAGCGGTCAGCCTTCGATAAACAAAGGCAGCCGGACTGATGGAAATGATCTACTCACCTTCGTAGCGGCACCGATGATAGCCAAGCATGATGCAGTGAGAGAAACAGGGTCGGCCATGATTGTAATTTACTCGGGGACAAGCGCGTACATAGATATGCGTTCCGCTGATGTGCAGTCGTCCAGCTGCCTAGCCCGTTGAGTTTGATTCTGACGAGCTGAGGCCAAGAGGCTGTGGACAAGTCGGCCGGCGAGAGAGCGGCGTGCTCAAACTGGATTGGTGGGCGCCACGATCCCAAAATTTCCCCGCGTGACTTGTCGTCCCTAGACACTACTGCATCTATCTCAAACATCCTCAAATGGATAGAACATATATTTTTTCATTATAGTATGTGCTTACAAACTCCTGCTATTAGAGGAGCGAAATGCACCATAGCGTATAGGTTCGAGTGTTGAAATCAACAAAGCGATGCTCTCTGTATCGGGCCTCATCATGCCCTAAACGCCGCTGCCTCGCGCGTATGTATATTGAAGCATGGAGTGTGCTAAAGGTTTCCAAAAAAGGTCAACTTGGGGGTATTTCTTCGCATTGACCCCATATTCGTGGTCAAATCCGCGGCCTGATGTGGCTTGGAAGCAGGTGAAGACGAAGTACGATATCGATACGTCATGAATCGATCCATAGAGCTCATTGACCCATAATTTCAACATAGGATGGTCGAGGAGATCCTCGGCAAAGTGAAGGTCGACAAGAATCAGGTAACAAAGATGATCATCGCTGCAGCAGTGCTTCCCTTGTCAAGCCCAAGTGCGCAGGAACCAACCGTCAGCAGTGGATACGTTCCAGTGAGGGAGAACATATAATTACTTTCTTAAGCGTTTCATCCCGAGGAGTATTAAGACCAGCATACGCATAGAAACGTAGTTGTTGAGTCCTTCCATACGAGAGAAGGATCGACAACTTGGGAAAGAACCGCAAGTATACGATTGATTTGGGCATAGATTCGATTCATGAATTCCATGTGGTATTCGATATCCCCTGCGTCTTCTTGGTTTGTGCATTCCTGACCTATCTAGAAATATGGTTATTAGTCGTAGGACCAGCGGCTCCATGCTTCCGTTAAAGCATGACTATTATTGCATGACTGCGATCTAGAAGACGATGGATACCCTACAGCGGTAACCGAAAAGCTGTTTTTTACACATCAGGTCTTTACCTAAGCGCAACCTTGGGAAATCTGGGCAGGTTATCCAAGTGATGGCGGTTCGACTCGGAGTGACTCCGTCGCCATCCACCATGAGCATTTTGGAACGTACTTGAGTATTGTAAGCCTGAGTAGAAATGGAGGTTCATATCTAGGGGCATTGTCCGCACGAGATGAAGAGGACAGTTGAGAGGCATCGGAGAACCCGCCGCCAAGAAAGGTCGAAGCCAAGCCTGTTCCGCTGGGATGGCTAACGTCCTGTGGGGCACGCGTGATACCGAGCTATGGCAAATGAGAATTCCCACGTTGCAGCATTTATGACCTAGAAAATGATGACACCAAGAACATCCCGTGGCCGATGATAAAGGCATCGGCTGGAGTCCTATCGGAACGTTGTCGTATCTCCGCCTTGCCTTGCCTCGCTTCTCACGTTTTTGAGAACCACGTTCCCCACCGCCGCCGAGGATCCATGCATACACTAGTCTTACGCAGTCAGTACCAACCGCAACTGGCACCTATAAATAATCGTTATCTCTTGATTGCCTTGCGATGACGACCTCAAAATGCCTCAGTACAGGTATAAAAGACAGTATGGCAACGCGGGAGCAGTGCAGCGTGCCGCTTGCTCAAGATGGCCGGTCTCTTGTTCTCCGCGTCTTTGACCGCTCTATTGGCGTCGATCTCCGTATCCGCAGTTCCCATCGTTAAGAGAAACGAGTACACCTTCATTTTGAACAATCCCTATGGAGACGCCATCTTTGAGCTCGGGAACGTCTCGTATCTCGCAAATACGGTGCATCCCAAGGCCGTTCTTGCAACGGATTGCAAGGCTGCCACATCATTGCTCCCGATTACAGTAGTGAAGACAAATGAATCGACTATATCCCAGGCCACTTTAGAAGGAATCATTTCATCCTACCTGGAAGCCGACGATGTCTTCAGCCACGACTTCTTGGATGGCTTGTACATTTCTTCGACAGTAAGGTCATCGCTGGACGCATCTGCAGTGGAATACCTCGGATCGTTCAGCACCAGCTTCATCTTCGTGGACGACTCGATTTCCGGAGATGGGCCTTTCTCGAAGATCTCAATAAAATCTTCTGCCGACATGCCTGCGGGACCCTACCTAGCGTCTATTGAGGAGGGGTCGGTCAGCTTGGCAACTGTTTACCGGCTGTGTCCGGATACGTACCGAACGTTTCTATTTGGTGCATACAATACCAACGATGGCGAACAGAACCACTCACCTCTTGGTGTCTTCTTGCCGAAGTTTTGGGATCCTATGATTCCGTAAGTCTGACAACCATTTGAACTTTCAATCTCGCTGACTCTGCTCAAGTGTGCCTCGTGTATATACTATTGGGGAGACGATAGACCACTTGCGGGCGAACGTGTTGCCATCAAAGATTTGTACGATGTTAAGGGCCTCCAAACCTCCGGCGGAAGCCAGGCTTGGGTCTACATCACGCCGATTGCCAATGGAACCGCGCCTTCGGTTCAACAGATCTTCGACCTTGGAGGTGTCGTAGTAGGAAAGCAAAAGCTTGCCCAGTTCGCATCAGGTGCAAACCCCTGGGAGTGGCAGGATGAGCACTACCCGTTCAATCCCAGGGGTGATGGATGGCTCACCTGTTCTGCATCTTCTTTTGGCGGAGGCTGCTCGATCGCTGCATATGACTGGCTTGACTACGCCATAGGAAGCGACACCGGATCATCAATGAGGAGACCAGCTGCGGTATCCGGCACTTACTGCCAGCGTCCAAGTCAGGGCATGATTTCTCTTGAACGGGTTCTGCCTCTTGGAGGTGCCAGTGACACGGCTGGCGTATTTTCACGCGACCCTTACAAGTGGATCAAGTTCGCAAAGAACTGGTACTCGCCCTCCCTTCATCAGGATGCTTCCATCACAGGTCTGTCACCTCTTTAAGTCCCTGACAATTATCTTTTTCCCAAGACCATCCTGTATCCCACCGACTATCTACCCTTGAACAACTCAGCCGCAGAGCCCATCCTTCAAGACTTCATTGCGAATATGTCAAGAATCCTCAACATGACGGTGAAGGAGTTCAACTTTACTGCAACTGTTCAAAACTGGACTGATCCTCTGGCTTCCAATCTCACCACGTTGACCGCGTCGACTTCGGTTATCAACACGTGGTCCACATGGGAGGTAATTGGAAGGTCTCTCACTACTGCCTGGGTCGCTCTGTTCGACGGACGCTTCCCCCCGATCGATCCCGCACGCCGCCCTGGCTGGCGCGCCTTCAACGAATCCCGCACAAACCAGACAGCATACAACGCAGCCCTGGTCACTAAAAACATCGGAGTCGAATGGTACGAGCGCGAACTGAACGAGTCCCCAGACGCTTCGTACCTTGCTGCTCTGCCCAAGGGTACAAAGATCACTGGTGCAAACATCTGCCCAATATTCGGCTGCGCTGATTTCACTGTTCCAATCGGACAGGTCCCGTATCAATCCAATATTACGTTCCACGAAGAGATGGTTCCTGTCACTATCAACATGGTGGTGAAGCGGGGTTGTGATTTTATGATCTATAATATGATAGAAAAGCTGGTGGATGAGGGCGTGTTGAAGACAGTGAAGACGGGGAGGACAGCATACTGAGTGCTTTAACGAACGTGTCAACGAAACAAGAGAAATGAACAATAGAAATGATAATAAAATCAAGTGCATGCGTTTAGTCCGGCATTGGCATTTCTCTAAGGCGGTCTCCTCCAAGCTAACAGGTCGTTGACCACACCTTCCCGCTGTGTCGTAAATTGTCCGCGTTAGGTCAGAAGAAGACTAGCACCTGCACGCTTCCAGCCTCACCATTCACCCTCCAGACTTGGCAAATGACTCATTTCCCATCATTGCCTACTACGAACAATACCGGTTTTTGAGCAAATCAAGAATGAAACGGCTGTTCGACACCACGCTGCACGGCGCCAACGCCGCGCGCTGAAAGCACCACGGACGTTATAAAAGCCCGTCGACGGCTCAATCTTTCCCGCACAAGAACGCCAGCATGACCGATGAATACGATCCAACCACCGGAAACGGTCTCTCCGCCTATCTCACATCCCAAAAGATCAACCACTCCTCCGTTCAACTCCTAACCGGCGGCACCGCAAACTATGTCTACCGCGTCACACTCCCATCCGGCTCAACCACCATCTACAAACACGCAGCGCCATACCTACACTCCAACACCGCCTTCTCCTTCGACCCCGCAAGAATGGACTACGAGAACCGCATCCTCGAAATCCTCCCACCCCTGTTCCACGCCCAACTCCCAGATTCAAACGTCCACGCAGTAAGCGTGCACTCGTACGACCGGGCCAGAAAGCTGCTCTGCCTCTCCGACGGCGGCCCCCGCCACTTAAAAGACGCATACACCGATCCCACCCTCAACATCCCCAAGATAGGGGCGGAGCTCGGGAAATGGCTCGCCGCACTGCACACCTCCACCCCTGCCACGCCGCTCTCTCTCACCCCCACCGACACCAGCCTCAAAGCGAACAATCCAATCGGTGTATCCATCTACCGGTACGCGTATCAAAATCTGCACCTCGCGTTCGCACAATACCTCCCCGATGACGTTGCCCTCGCCCACGAGGTCAACGAGGTCTACGGTTCCCGTCTCACGCACGAGAATGAATGTCTCTGCCACGGCGACTTCTGGCCTGGAAATGTGCTGCTCAAGAACCCCTCCACCTCGAGCTCGTCTACCCCCACCTCAGTGGACCTCACAGTGGTGGACTGGGAAATGTCCCGCCGCGGTACCTCCGCCACCGACGCCGCACAGTTCTGCGCCGAAGCCTTCCTGCTCGACCGGTTCCGCGGGGCCCGCGGTTTACTCCCTGCATTTCTAAATGCTTATCTCGCAGTGCGCGGGGGAAAGGCGCTTGGGCGGGAGTGGTTTGCGAGGATAGCGGTGCACTGGGGTGTGCATGTGGGGTTTTGGCCGACGAGGGTGGAGTGGACGGATGGGGAGGGGACGAGGGAGTTAGTTGAGATGGGGGCGCAGGTGTTGAGGGCGGTGATAGAGGGGAAGTGGGGAGTGTTGTTTGCGGGAGAGCTGTTTAGGGGGGTTGATACGAGGTTTATGGATTTCGAGGGATAGAGTGGCCGCCGGCGTTGGCATTGAAGGCTGTTGAGACGCGGTGGTCTGAGTTACTCCCAGGAGCATGGAATAACAGATGGCATCCCACCTCTAGCGCAAAGCTGAAAGTCGGCTATTCTATCACCTATTGTAGGGTAACACATAGTCGCTTGAAGCTGAAGGTTAGTCGTTGTATTACATATCCTAGGGTGACACGCTGGCCACGACATCAAGTCCTTGTAGCTAACTTTTAGCATTATGTGAGAGCCCGCATCACGTTGAGTCAAGCGATGTCACTCACGATGCACTTGGCTCTCACCTTCAACTTCTCTATTTTCCGCCCTCAACGTACCTCCGCACATCCTCTCTTGCATATATAATACAATTGCTGAAGAGGTACCCAGACGCGGAAGTGCTCCCAACGGCTCCCAACGCGGGAGACGCCCGTACCATGCCATGCATTATGTTTTCGGTCGTATGCTCTCCGCCAAACGCCCCCGACGACTCTCTAAACTCTTTGATACAAGAAGGATAACATTCATCCATTACCTAAGCTCCCTCTCAATCCTCTCGTTCCATTCGTCTGAATAAGAGTTCCATTCCATGTCGTTCCAATGCTCGTGCGCTATGAGGGGGTATTGTAGCTAAAAATGCGGCAAGCGTAAATGCAGCGGCTTAGAGTCATCTGGCGAAAACTTTAACCACGCCGTCGCCACCCGCTGAGACGACCAGGCGGCCGTCCTGGCTCCAGACGACACTGCAGACACCCTCACCACGCATGATGCGGTGCGCGGTGATCTCCTGTGTGCATATGCGCTTATCGAGAGACCAGAAGCGAATAGAGGCATCGTGACCCGCCGAGACGGCTTCATGGCCGTCTTTGCTGATGGCGAGGGAGGAAATGGCGGCCGGGTGAGCAAGCATGTTGTAGGTGCATTGGCCTTTGCCCAGATTAGTCAACAGAATATGAACTGAGTGAGAGGAGCAAAGCTTACCAGAGTTGGCATCGTAGAATCTGATGAACTGGTCTTCATGCCCACTGATGATGACGCCCTCCACACCGCCAGTATCGCCTGATCCCGTCGGGCCGTGAACAGCGCCCTCTTCGTCAGACCCTCGAGTGGCATCTTGCGACGACGTGCCTTCTATGCTCTGTGAAGTGGTCACTACGGACGTGATGCCCGTCGCTGGAGTGCCGTCATATGTTTCAGCGCTAGCCATTCCAATCAGCTCCTCGCCAGTCCGTGTGTCATACACAAGGATCGAAGCATCAGTGAATGACACCACAAAATTCTCTCCATTTGGGGAAAGAGGACTGATGCATGTAGGTGAGGGATGTGTGGCTCGCTCGATGGTGTGTACTAGCATGTAGTGGAACGGTGTCGACGTCGCGATGCTCGGTTGTGGAGACGAAGGGTAGTTAGATCCTGACGTTACCGAATGCCTCCGGCTTCCACCAACACCGCGGCGCGAGCCGGTCTGGGGCGACACCGGCTGCGGGGGCGCGCTTACAGCCCAAATCTTTATGGTACCATCTGCAGAGCCTGATGCGAGCAATACACGGTCAGGACCACCGTAGTTGCTACAATCTGCACCGAACACCGAATGACATGTTGCCGGTAGTACGCATACAGTCCAGACAGCATCTGTATGCCCATCCAGGGTGGCTTTGGGGTCCACACGACCTCTCTCCCATACACGGATTGTAGCGTCTTGGCCTCCAGAGAATATCCAGCCGTCGCCAGACACTCTGCCACCTGTCGCGAAGGAGGCCGTTGATGGACAAGCCGCCAGAGATGTTACTATCCCGTCATGACCGCGATGTGACCAATAAGGAGATATGTCCAGATCGGTATTCATGCTATGCTGGTTGGCATAGCTTGCCGGAATGATCCACCTCTTGATCATGCCATCATCGCCCGCAGTACAGATTTCCGGTTCGGCGGGACTACCACCTCCGGTGAAAATGACCGATCGTACAACGTCGAGGTGGCCGCGAAGAGCGAATCTTACTTTGAAGTTCTGCGGATCAGATCGTGCTACTTGACTGGACGCTTCATCAACTTTGCCTTGGCTCACCCGCCTCCTGTGCTGTTCGGCGCTGGTCTTTCGCTTCTGGCGTGGAGGCGAAGTTGCTGGGATGCTATCGGCTTTGGGGAAAGGCTCGTCTGGTCTTCCCGAGAGCGGCATCTCCGTAGTATTGTCGGCGGACGACTCTGGCGGGTCAAAATCCCAGTCTTCACGATTGTCTGCCGGCACCTGAGTAATCCCCAGACTGTGCTCTTCCGGGGTGGGAATTGGATTACCATCCTTGTCAAAGGTATAGATGAGCTGTTCCACGACTTCGTCGGGCCGTGCAGAATCAGTGTTCTGAGGTGGCGGCTCTTGCTGCTGCGGTTGAGTAAATGGAGAAGGATCTGCATGAGTTGGCTGGTGTATCGGACCCGGGGGGTCCCGCGTCATTGGCGTGGATTGCGGATGAGGAGTTGATGATGAAAAGGGAAGGATTTCTACGGATGTAGGAATGACGGGCGGTGCGTGGTTGGGAAGTGTTCTGCCAGGCGCGGTTGGAAGCTGCGTCGGCAATCCCTGGTGACGATATAAATCATCTAGGGAAGGCTGGCCGTTGTTCAGGAAACCAGAGCTGTTGTCTAATCCATGGTGTCCTGGATGTGGGGCTGGCTGAGCAGGCGGAGTCAAAAGATAGGTGATCTCCTCCACGCATTTTGTGAGGAACATTTTGGATTGCTCTCGGATGCTGTCTCGCTCTCGCTCGGCTTCGGCGTGTTCTGCGGACTCCGGGTCGACGTCGAGGAATGAATTATGGTGCTTAGTTTGAGCTAGATTGCCTTTCGAGTCAGCTTGGTTACGAGAGAGGGAGCAGCACAATGAGGAGTGTTTGCGCACGCTTAACAGGTCCCATACCGCTCTTAGGGTCTACTTTCGCCTTGCCCTTCTTTTCATCTGCTGTTGACTGGGCATTCGCGCCCGCGCCGCCGGCCTTGTTCTTCGCCCGCTCGTTCGTCAAGGCTTGCTCGAGCATGCGAATGTGCTTGTTCAGTTGGTCGTTCAGCTTCTTCGCACTCCGGACCTCGCCCTCCTGCTTTGCGATTTTCGCCTTCATTTCTGCGCGCTCAATGTCCCAGGCGTTTCGCGCACGCTCGTGACTGTGCCATTCCAGCTGCAGAAAGCGCATAACCCCTGTGCTCGCTGTCAGTACATTTCTTGCCAAACAACAACCATAGCTGCGGTATCCTTTACCCTGCAGCGTGTACTCGGTCCCTGTCGGCGCATTGCCATCGCCTGTGCCAGCGGCGCCGCCCGCATTCATGGCCGAGGGCGACTGCCATGCCATCACGTCGCTCCTCTGGGGTGGTGTCGTGTTAATTCAAGCGGGTGTCAACATGCGGCGAGGTGGTGTTGACCAGGCGTGGATAGCTGTCCAGAACGAAGCTCGGATCGGGCAGGCGCACGGGCGGATCCGGGGCAGTGACGATGCGGAGAAAGTCAACAGGGCGTCGTGGAGGGTGCACAAAGGGCGCGCAGCAGCCCGGCAATTCAAACAAGCTGCCAGTGGCTCGCGGCACGGAAAGGGAGCGCTGCACGTCGTGGTGGTGCCCCAGTAGAGTGCCAAGCGACTCCGTCGAGCCCTTTCCTATTCGGGCCTAGCATCTGCATGAGCCGAATGCGACAGCGGATGCACGATGGACAGCATGCCAATCTTTGTGCTACACGTAAAACGCTTGTACTATATTCCAACAGCCGTGCGTTGTATTCAAACTTGGATGTATATTCTGCTGCATTCTATACTCAGTACCAATCTTTTCCTTGACCTTGAGGTCAGGTATTCGACTACGGACACTTTGGCGGGTAGCTGCATATGGGACGAATCCACTACGTTCAACCGCCTTTGACATCGTTAAGAACGAACAGAGTACGAAGTACCTCACTTCATGGGAGCATCTGCTTAATCGGTATGTTTTCGATACGATGAAAAAGTCGGTTCCTCATCTATTCCGCAAGGATAGCCATCCCAGACCATTACTGCCTCACTGACAATCTGTGGCGCCAGGTCAAGTCGTGGAGGTCCGAAACTTACAGTACCTTTACAACTTTCTTCAAGATACCTTATCACTATAGCAGTAACACTTCCCGTTGCTTCGCTTTAATCCATGCTGTCTCGGCTTGGATTTTAACAATTCTTCCTCACACCAGGATATGGCTCAAGCACACTAGAGGCGAACTCTAACCACTACAACTTACATATACAGACCAAGAAAGGCCTACATTGGGTGAGTATACCGTCGAATTGGTTCCACTTCTCTCAACTCCTTGTTCCGGATCACACACTAGCTGGTGTCACACTAACTAGCCATATTCTCATCGCTTTGAGTTTTCTATTCTTCTCTATTAACCTCCCCTATCCTTTCATGTCTATCGACATTATAGCTACTGATGGCAGATGCCACGGCGCCAGCCAAGCGAGTGCTTTCGTATCATGCACCGCCACAGGTCAGCAAATCCCATGAGGTCGTCCCGGAAAACAGCCCACCCTGCTTCAACTCAAGACACACATCACAAGGCAATCCGCCACATTAGTCCTGGCAACAACACGGCCTAGACTTCTCGTTCCCACTGTCCAGGGAGAGTCTCCGGCGCTAGAGTGCTGCATTCCACCTTCAACCAACCATGGCATTACCAGGGATTTGCACCATTCGAATACGCCTATAGTGGCTTGACGATAAGACCCAACCGCCTGAAGGTCAGCCTGTTCGACTCAGTGGCACCTGGTGCCTAGCCCATCCTCATCCGATACCAGCTTTGCCAAGCCGCACCTTGCCTGATCGGACGAACGCGCCTCCCCACAACAACACATTCCTAGCAGCGAGAGCTCTCCTCCGCCAGCCACCCCACCGACTTCCACACCACCACCATCGAACGCGACACCAAAGCCGAGAATCACGGTCGCGCACCCCTATTCATACTATCTCAAAGAAATTCTTTGCGAAATACTGCCGTAAAGATGCCTGGCGGCAAGGGTACCTACTGCCCACCTACGCGACAAAGAACATGGCAGTACTGATGCACTTCCAGGCAAAACCGGTGGCAAGACGGGAGGGAAGGGTGACTCGCACGCGAAGCCAACGAAATCCCACTCGGCGAAGGCTGGCCTGCAGGTAAGCACTGGATACGCGCGCCTGGAACCCCTCCTCGCGCGACAAAGACTTCCTTTCCGCGATGCGCCGCGTCCTATAGCAGCCTCCAGGCTTACAACGCGCACAGTTTCCCTGCGGTCGCATAAAGCGCCACCTCCGAACCATCACTCGCAACAAGACGCGCATCGGCGCCAAAGCCTCCATCTACCTGACCGCCGTCCTCGAGTACCTGACAGCTGAAGTCCTCGAGCTGGCAGGCAACGCGGCCAAGGATCTCAAGGTGAAGCGTATTACGCCGCGCCACTTGCAACTTGCCATTCGTGGCGATGAGGAACTCGACACGCTCATCCGTGCGACCATCGCCTTTGGAGGTGTACTGCCACACATCAACCGCGCTCTACTTTTGAAGGTCGAGCAGAAGAAGAAGGGCGCGAAGCCCATTGAAGCCTAGATTTCCTGAATGTCGAATATTGTTACCTGGACGTGGCTTTCCCTAAGGTGGAACGAGAAACCAGGCTTGAGATCCACATATCATTCGAACGATAATGGGGCCGGGCGCGAGGGCAAGAATGGGTCATGGGCAAGGGTTCCGCCAGACTATGCGCACAAGGACCCGTTTTTGCGTCAATACGTACGGGGCGAGCCATTTGTGCCTGGCAGAGTCTTTTTGCGGTGATGGGCGACTGTATGACGCGCCTTTCTCGATATATTTGGGCTGGAAGACTTTTGGGAAAGGCTCTCCCTGTGTCATCTTTCTTTTGTTGTGTACGGTGTGTGTGGGTAGGTGTTAGGTTTGGGCTTCCGTCAGGTTACACTATTATGTAGCAACAGCAAACAATCCCGCGTCCGGAGAAACACTGTGCTTCTGCTTTGTTTACTGCGACAGCATGCTCAACATCCTGTTTTTGCATTCGGAACTTCTTCCTCTACCATAGATGGAACGTCAGACATGCGCGTCGCCTGACGGTGCATCCCGAGGTGACTCGCAACCCTCAGTGCCAGTCAGGCCTGCTGGACTCCCTTGTACTACTTCCTATCTCGCCAGCACGGGGTCCAGAATACAATCCTGAGACACCATCGCCGTACAACTGCGGCTTCCCATACATTTACCTCCGTCCATCCCAGAACAACTACATTACACACCCACGCCCACGCCCACTATTTTCGCAAGTTTGTCAATATCTAAACGTAGCACCCTTCTCGCAACCGCAACACTACCCTCCTTTTGGCACCTCCCTTACAGACTATAACGTCTCTTATAATTAGTTTTTACCTTTGTCTCACAACCATCCCCCTACATATGTAGTCCGTCCTAGCACCGAAAATCCTTCCCCACGCACCCTCCCCTCTGCGTGTCCGTTTCCGTTTCCATTTCCTTTTTCCTTTTCTAGTCCAGCACATACAGCTCCCCGCATCAATCTAAACGCTAGCTATACTCCCTCTACCTTTGCAATTAATGTTCAGCTATTGTATTGTTTGTTCTAGCGTTACTTGTTACTTCATGCAAGTAATAGAGTGGTATATTTATAGCCTACTTCTACTTTTATAAGAGAGATAGGTAGTATATAATTTGTACTATATATCGCTCGCTGTCGGGAGGACTTGTTGCACTAGTGCTAAAAGGAAATACTTGATAACGAGTTACATTGGGTTGATTGATGCTTGATTTCTCGTTCTATCTACTGAGGAGTGAAGTATATCGCGGGGTATGGAAGCTAGTCCCATATGGGGTTCGCTCCATACACATAGTGTTTTGCAACACGATAGAGGCCTTGATAACTATTGACAGAATGCTCGCTCCTCCGCATACGCACCTTCCTTATAACATGCCTAAGGCCGTTAAAGTTATTAATCTAACACTAGAAGTCTTTTCTTTCTCGATATTAAATGCGCTAGGTAGAGAGTATTAGCCTCTACACCTAGCCCTTAACTTAGACTGTTACCTTATTACTATTAATAAATCGTTCTAGGGCGCGGTTTAGTAATACCTTTGTAAAAGCGTCCGCAGGGTTGTCTTCGCTATTAATCTATTAGATCTCTATAATCTCGCGGCGTTCGTATAACTAGCGCAGTGCTATAATATTAATTATAAGGCGCTTTTCCTTAGTTGTCCTAAGCTTTACAAGGCACTCGTATAGGGAGTACAAGTCTATACAAATAATTAAGGGAACTACGGGCAGACTAAGGCGCTCTATAATTATCTATAGAGTAGTAGCAATAGCAATGCCTATATCAAACCCGTTAACTATGCCGTAGATCTTAGAGGCTAGTACGCTCTATATAACACGCTTACACTTTGTTAAGCTATAGTGTATTATATTACCGTAGATTGTAAAGGTATTATCACTATCTATAGACTTATTAATAAGCATAAGTATAAAGCCTAGCTGCGAGCTAAGGTCCTTGTTATTAGTAAAGGAGCTATCCACGAATACTATTAGCTTAGCGTTAATAAGGGTGATAGGTATGTAGCGTAGTCTACAATTAAGATTCTCTATCTACTATTTAAGGCGCTTATTAAGCGCCTTAATATCCTTATTAGAAGGTTACTACGCTTAAGCTACTATAAATAAGTTAAAAGACGCTTCTAGTTAACATGTTAATACGATGTACGCCCCGTAGGCGCGCTATTTAGTGTACTATTACGCGCGATTAGGAGTATTAATATCTATAAGCTTAATCTTTCCTCTTTATCCCTTCTACTTAAGGTTTAAGGTTGCTTTATAGTTGTCCATGTTGCTAGCATCTATTATAAGTGTGTAGCTATTAAAGTCTAGTTACGCGTCTAGTGTTAGCATAGTCTTTAGCTTTAATCTAAACTATATCTTTTTAAGTATTTTCTCTTTATGCGCTAAGAATGTGGCTGTTCTAAGCATAAGGGTATTATTAGTCTATATACTAACTATGCTAAAGTTATCTGCGTTGCTATTTATTACTAACAAGCATAGGTTATATGTTAACGTAGATATATCTAGTTCCTTATAGTAATGTCTGTGATACGTTGTCTACTAATGGACTCCTGCTTCCGCGATTCTATATAGCGGCTTAATTATATAGAGCAGCGTGCCCTCTGGATATCTAGGTGCTAGCTTAGTGGGGAGGTGTGCTAGTATTATTCTCTTAAGATTTGTCTACGCCTATAGATATGCCTGCGTTATGTCGCGGAGCTTAAGATTTATTCTATGTTATACAAGCATAGGTGCCAGGGCTATAATCACACGCTAGCTATAGCGTTAAATAGTTAAAAATTACGTTAAAATAGCCTCCTTGCTATAGTCCTAGTATCCTTAGATAATAAGATAGAATTTTTTATAGGGCTTAGTTATCGTTTCTTTAACTTCTCGCACTAGACGTAACTTAAATATATAGATTTTATAATGCACTTTCTAATTATATTATTTAAACTTAAATACTCTATAGCCTACTAGGTCACTAATTTCTTAATTATTAGATGCCTTAAAGGGTGCGCTAGGTGTTGTAATAACTTTATTATTACGTAGCTTTATAGCGAGCTTAAGGTTGGCCTCTTTTTTTTTAGTAATATAAACGTTTGCCTTCCTCTTATTTTTTAATCCTAGTAGGCGGCCTCTTTTACGTAATTACTTTACTAGCGGCACTATTATATCTATAGGTGACGCGTGCTGCTGCTACGGCGTATTAGGGATACTTTAGAGGTAGTCTAGTCTATAGTATGGCTTAATAACTGTCGACCGAAATGTTGTCGGGCTATTGACTATGTCGATAGTAACGTTATGGCTGTCTATAGTAGCGATTTTGTACGGGCTATTCTATCCATCCTTTTCTCTTTATACTAAAACCTCGCTTTGTAGCGGGAGCGCAAGCATGTCTGCGGTATTAGGTCCGTTGCAGGTGTTTAACATATCTATAACCTGGCGTTTAGTGGTAAGCTTGCGTAGTTCTTTTATTACTTTTTAAATAGCCTCGCTGCGCTTAATTATTAACAGTAACAGCGGTAACTCTATAGTCATACGTAGGTATGCGCCAAAGACAAGTAAAGTTAAGACTAGACTATTAGGGCCTGCTGTGTTATTAATAGCTTTTATAGCTATCTAAAGAATTGCTTTATTAGACATAGTGCTAGCAAGCTTAGCGTAGAGTATATCCTATGCGCAGTGCAGGGGCGCGTGATACCTCTCTATCTTGCCAACGGACCAATGTGTCTCTATAGGTACTTGTTTGCATGTGACTCCTATAATCTTTGCTTCTGCGCGAAATTCTGCACTTGCGAAGTTCGTGCCTGCGTCATGTGTAAGAATGTCTGGTAGTCCTTAGTAGGTATTAATCTATAACATCTGCAGTGCCTGCTATATCTCCTTAACTAAAATAGCGTTAAGAAACTTTGCGCCTTAAAACGAAGTTACTAAATCTACTACATGTAATATAGGCTTGCTTCTTAAGTACATTACATCTATAAGGATCTTGTAGTTAAAGTAATAGTTATCCTTAAGGGTAAACTTAAAGCGGCGCGGCGCAGAGCTATTAAGCTAATAATAATAGTAAAACTTCGTAATTTGCTTAAGAGTTCTTTCTTTAAAGTTATTATAACTAGCATCTTTTAAGAGCCTAGCTAGTCTTATAATAGCTAGGTGTCTAAAACAGCGATAGAGCCGTCTTAACTCTATCTCTGTAAGAAATGCAGTTGCACGCTCTCTCTTATTAAGATAGAACTACAGATGTCTTTATTTACGGATTACAGGGATGCGTATATTGCCCTGGACGAGCTTATCTGTAGTGTTGTTAAAGTAGACCTTTAGCCTGTCCATGTCCGCAAGGCATAGCAAGAACGGTGTGGGCGCATCTAGCACCTCAAAGTCGATTTTTCCAATCTCTGTCGGAATCTGTGCGGTGCCGATAGACACCGTAACACTGCCTTTTCCGAATTTAATAGACGTTTTTCCTGCCGTAGATGTGTCCATCGTGACCGTTAGGTCTTCCTGTATAAGTGCGAGGTACTGTTCCTTACCGACTGTAGATACATTGGCGGCGCCTGTATCAGGGAGGATTCCTTAGTACACAGATCGCGTGTATCAGTCCTTAATAAGGAATTGCGACGCCGGTGATAACGGTACGTCTTTGCTATATATATCTTTACTAGAGATATAGTATATAAACGCTTAATTTATAAGTTATTACTTCTTAAAAAATTAATATTCCGCGTACGCAGTTATAAATTACTAATTATTAATATTATACTGCTAATTGCTGTTATTATTATTGTCCTTATAGTTCTTACTACCTTTATACTCTGCAAGGTGCACAGAGAAGTCTGCAGGCAGTAGTGTGCCTGTAAAGTGACATGCGAAAAAGAACTGTGTGCGGGCAGCTTTGCGTTCCTTATTAGTATAGTTGGTTGACTAGCAGCCCTCTTTCTGGCAGATAAAGCACTTCGTCTTCTAGCGTGGCGTTGTAAATTCATGTCTATTATTGTTACTATTAAAGCGCTAATTATCTCTATTGCCTTAGCCTCCTTAGAATCTGCCTGTAAATCCGCCTTCGCCTTTAAATCCTCTTTGAGTTCTTCTATTCCTATTGTTATAGTGGCGATTAAGGTAGTACTAGTCTATAGCGATTGTCTTACTCCCTATAAGTATTTACCTTATTTACTAACGTGTAAGGTGCGTCTTAATTATAGACTATAGGTCTGTAAAGAGTCCTTCGCAGATTATAGCTAGCTTAAAAAGTGCTATTTTAAGTTCTAGAACTCCCTAGCACGCGTTAATAATAATTATATATAGGGTATTTTTATTTTTAAAGTTCTTACTAAGCGCGCGTTAGCATAATTATAGCTTATTAAGTAATATTTATAGCACCTTATATAAGCTTTTGTCAGGGTTCTCTATGCGCGTATAGGCGAAGGTTATAGTTATCTAGTTTATATAGTAGTGTTAATAGTAGACGTCGTGATTAAAGTGGTTCTTAATTACTATGTACGTATTAGAAAAGCTGTCACCTTTGTCTATAACTTGTATATAGAACATCTTTGCTCGCCTAGTAAGAATATAGGGAAACACAGCGTGGAACTGCTCTTTATGGATGTCTACCTGCCAATAGATGCTAAAGAAGATCTTAATTTTATTATTAAGTAAATTATATATATCTCCTATATATTTTTTATTATTATCTTAAAGCTTAGAGAACTGCGTGATTATATTAGCGTTAAGTTGGTTATTTTAGAACCAGCGCGGCGGTAGTGTCTTATACGGGTTATGTAGTAGCTCTAGTAGTCTGTCCGGTACACCGTTTACAGGTTATTATGGAAACGGCGTGATTTCGCGATATGCAATCGCTAGTGGCCGTGCCTGTGTTTATAGTTGTTATTACTGTAATTGCGTATCTTATTCTTACTATTACTAAGACTAAGGTTCTCTAAGCGCACTACTTATAAAGTGCAGTTATTAACTATTATTACTTTATTTTAGTAGTTAGATTTTATCTATCTAGTGCATTAGTTATAGCTCCTGTGTTTTAGATTAGTTTCGAGCATCGTGTCCTACTCCATGCTGTTTACTTCGCTATAATTACTCTTACTACTACCTGTCTTGCTGCGAGTGCTCTGGCTACTACAGCTACAGCTGTGACTACAATGCATGTGTACTAGCTAGCGGGCTATCCTGCTACGGTTATTGCTTAGCTATAAGAGCTATCTATTATGTGTTCTACTGGCGCTTGTATGCCTTCAATCGTTGGTCGAATATCGTGGCTTGGAATTCTACAGGGTCCCATTCGGGAGTATTCTCTAGAGTAGATAGATTATAGAGAGAATTAGCAAGTCTTACGCAATTATTGCCTATATAGACTCCTCTATGCCGTAGGACCATCTTTAGAGATTTTAGTGTATTATAGTTAACCTTATAGAATAGCTCCTTTATCTATCTTTTAAAATTGTAATAGTAGTTTACACATAGATTATTATCCTAGGCTATTAATACGTTATAATTATAAATAATTTTAGTAACCTAGGTTATTGCGTGCATCTCGTTTGCGTCTGTTAGTATAGGTACGTCCTAGAGAGATGTGTTAACAGATTCTAGCGCCACTAGATATAGGTAGTCTCTTATAAGGTACTTTATAGTGTATTTAGCCTAGCGCGAAGTAGCTTCCTAGCGTTTACTTAAGCTATGCTCTAACTAATTATCGCGTAGTTAAGCTTAAGCTTAAGTATTAGCATTATTTACTACGCTATTACTACTCTAATTATTTACTATTATACTAGTGGTGTTAACTTGTTATTAATGTAGTTATCTTGTTAGTTAGTCGTTTCCAACGTGTGTTAGTATATATAACTAGGTTATCTAGAGACGTTTATATAGTAAATTATAATATGTTGCTAACGCGCTCTATATCCGCGGATTAGCCTAAACTAGTAGCTTTAGAGGTTAGTTAAGAGTGCTTCGTGTTATCTCTGCCTCGCTCTGTTCTTAGCACAGTCTACATCGACCCGAGATTTCTTATATTAAGTTATTAATAGCCTGTCTCTTCTTCCTTACTGTCTGTGATGGCTTCTCGCGATTACTAATTAGTATTAGAAGGACTTGTTACACTAGTGCTAAAAGGAAATACTTAATAACAAGTTACATTAGGTTAATTAATGCTTGATTTCTCGTTCTATCTACTGAGGAGTGAAGTATATCGCGGGGTATGGAAGCTAGTCCCATATGGGGTTCGCTCCATACACATAGTGTTTTGCAACACGATAGAGGCCTTGATAACTATTGACAGAATGCTCGCTCCTCCGCACACGCACCTTCCTTGTAACATGCCTAAGGCCGTTGAAGTTGTTAATCCGACACTCGCCCTTATCTAGTATCTCCATAACGTAGTCGGTCCGCCTTGCGGTAAGCATAGACTCGCACGTAGACTTTGTTCTGGCAGCCGGGATAGTATGGACATAGGAATGGTTATCGGTAGACGTCGATGCAGATGAGAGCAGCAAGGGTTTACAGTGCGGGTTGGGTAGTTTATAGGTAGATGTTATGTTTGAGCGAGTATGTGAGACTTAGAGTATTGTATGTAGGTGGACGAAGGCGGAGGCGGAGGCGAGGAAAGACATCGCATCCTAGAGAGAATGATAGAATGACGGTGCGAGCCTCTCCAGGGCGAGACTGAAGCGGAAGGGGAAACGGTACACGTGCCGGGCTGTTCATCACTAGCATATTCAAAGATTCACCTTGCCTCTCCTTAGGTTGAACACACATGGCAACCTCGCACCAAAAAGCCCTTTGATCACACACGCACAGCAAAAGCAAAACAGCATTCAAGAGGGGAGTCAAACACAACTGCCCGCACATTAATCACCTCGATACAATACATACGGTAGCGAACGACGCACCAGGCCCTCCCTACGCAAGCCCAGCCCAAAGAGCAGCACCACCCCATCCCATCATCCGCCCACCCTTCAACCCCCCTTATCCTCCGACAAAAGAGAAAAAAAGCACATAGAAACCAAGAAAAGCAGCAAGCAAACACGCAATTTCAGGGTAACCCTCCAAACCCAACTTCATCATCTTAACAGTACGATTAAATGGCCGCCAAACGTCTCGTATATGCAAGCAGAGAAAGGGGTAGAACAACACGGCGCGGCCCTGCGCTCGACGCAGTGCGGCCAGCCGAATTGAGCGCAGAGCCCGCGAGAGTCCGAGACGGAACCGGTACAACGAGGCGCGGAACGCAGGATGGAATGCAATCGCGGGTGTGAAACAGAGGATATAGACAATGCTGCCGTGTCGGAGAATCGTGAATCGTGTCATTTCTTGTCCAGTCGACTCGCCTGTCGTATCCAAATGCAGTGCATCATTCGGGGAGCATCGTCGCTGTCAATGTCTGTGCGTAAGGTATCTCATCGTCGCGGATGTGTCGAGAGCAGAATCGTCATTGTGTCAGTGTGTTCGGTGGGTTGTCTGCAAGAAAGGAATAGGTGGTTGAGAAGAACGTAGAAACATCGCATGTTGGGGTTTCGACAGAGGCGCCTAGGCGGCGTTGTATTCGACATCCAGTACCGAGAATAGTTTGTATGCCTAGTATTGTGCGGGATGGTAAAAAGACCGACAATACTCAGACTTCTATCCTGAGTGTAGCGAACCTCTGAGGCAAGCTGTCTATTTCGAAGGCTGGCTAGGACTATCCAACGTAGAAAGGCGGTAGCGGACTTTCAAACACCTTGAGGACGGTGCCAGCCCGAACACCCAACATTCGATTAGTGTAAATAAGAAAAAGAACCAACGCGCAGAACCTCAATGTAGCAATATCGAAAGAGAATTAATACAGTTCGATGACGAAAGAAAGCTAACAAAGCAGAAACAACAGCGGAGATCCAGTATATCCAGGAAATGCGTTTTTTCGGTGTACCCAAGTCAGAAATGCGAGATCAAGAGCCCGAGCTCCGTCAGATGTAGTCTCTACTGTCGTAGCGTCATTCTTCGTATGCGTCATGAGAGTAAGGTCCGTCTCGAGCGAAGGCCAGGTGTACAAGGCCGTAAACGTCATCATCTCTCGTTCAAATATCCACCCACGTGCGACGTAGGGCGAGCATACATAGTACTCGCTAAACTATATTATCGTCGTCAAACTCTCACTGGCCGACGAGAATCTCCACGTTTGATTGCGAGGAGAGCTCATCGCTGCCGCGACCTTGGTGGCCATTCTGTCTCGGTCGGCTGAACCCACTGCCGCGCTCGGGCACGGGGCCACGAGGTTGCCTTGATGGACGGTCGTCGTAATTGCCACCGCCAAAAGTGCGATGACCTCCTATTGTGCCCGGATTGTCCCAGGAAGTCATTTGCCGAAGCGAACGCGGACTACCGCCTTGTCCAAAGCCAGACCCAATCTGCATTCGACCGAGCTCACGCTCGAGCAAGCCATCATCGCGTTGCGACATCGAGGCCGTCGTTGGGGTGCCGTTGGGGTTTGTGGAAGAGCCTGTGAAAGACAAACCTTCGAGTGTAGCCCCTCCGTGGCGACCGATGGGGTGGCTCGCTGTGGAAGGCACAGGCGATGGAGTGTACGATCGCAGGTCAGCATACGACTTGGCAGCTCGTAGGTTTGGTGCGGCAGCTAGGCCACCAGGAGAGTCTGGGAATCCGAGGAGGCCGGAGGTTTGCCTTCCGAAAGCACTATAGAAGCCTTCCGAAGCGCGGACGTCGCTGAAGTCCGTGGTTGCAGCACGGTTCAGACCGCGGCGTGGTTGTTCCGTGGGGTGGCTCGTGGGCATCTGGGGCATCTGGGGCATGGGTGGGCTGAGGCCTTGACTATCGTGGACCTTGAAAATGTGCAACTGGCGCTGAGAACTGTCGCCTTTGGAAATATGAGCCAGGCCGAGTTGATGTGCCAGGGTATGGACGATGCGTCGCTGAGGCGGTGACAAGGTAGATGGGAAGGTCATGCTGTCCCTCTCGGGTGACTCCTTGAACAGGAGTAGCTGCGAATAAAATTGCAGCACTTGTGGATCATTCAGGTCCACTTCTGCCGAAGGGTTAGTCGGTGAGGGTCCTCCGAGGTCGCCGCCTGGCCACATACCAGACTTCTGCTGTCGAAGCCCTGACACGGGGGAAGGAGAGGTTGCCGGCATGTGTGAGGCCAAGGAGCTGTATGATTGCTGTGTCTGCAGGGATCCAGCCATGGGGCGGTGTTGCTCCTCCAGTTGGCCGCGACGCTCTCGCTTCTCGCGTTCGATGCGTTCCCGCTCCGCCAGAGGCAGCATCTTTTTGTATTCAACCCGGAGCTTCCTGCCATGGAGCTCGAAGTGGTTCATAGCCTCGATAACCTGGGCCGTCTCTTCAGCAGTGGTGAAATTGGCGAAAGCGAGACCCCTGAAAACGCCATTGTCGAAGTGGTAGTTGAAGGCGTAGGGCAAGGGCAGACGGAGCTCAGTCATGAGGGACACAAGCTGCTCCTTCTTGACGGCAAATGGAATGTTCTTTATGACGATGGCAGTTGGGATGAGCTCTTCGTCGACGTCCTGTGAGAACTGGTTCTGCTGCATGGCAGCAGGGTTCAGCAGCGAGTTTGGGTGGCCATTACCCAGGCCACTTAGCGCAAAACTCGGGAGACCCTGAGACTGGTCAAGCCATCCCTAGCAGCGGTCAGCACAGGCAGGTCAGAGGTGCGCAGCATCACTCACGGCTGGGAGGGCGCTGCGGCCGGCACCGCGGCCTTGCTGCTTCATGCGAGACGTCGCAGCTCCGCCGAGGGAGCCGATGGTATTCTGGCCAAAGGCGTTGGCATTCCAGCCCTGGGCGCCCATGTCATAGTTGTAGGGGGAGTGGATCGTCGCATTGAGGCGGTCGTAGTTCCGCGGCTGCTCGTAGCCACGGGCGTGGTCCTCGGCCGTGTACAGGCCCTGGGGCGGCAGCTGGCCGTATGCGTCAAACTGGCGGGAGGGTTGGCGGTGCAGCGTCTGCGGCTGGTGGCGGTGCGAGCCAGGCGACCGCGACGACGGCGGGTCGTAGGCGGAATACATGCTGTGTGCGTGCAGAGGGCGGTGTGAAGCTGGCTGGGAAGAAGGTCGAGATGGATGAGAAGGGAAAATTAACTAGGGCAGGTACTCGATGCCAAGGCCGGCGGAACCTCTGGCAGACGGTGCTGGCCTTCGACTGGCTAATGGCGAAGATAGGGGACAGCAGCAGCAGCAGCAGCAGCAGCAGCAGGCGGCGCTCGAGCAGCCTCCGAGGCGGCGACGCGAAGGCTATGACTAGCGGGAAATGACAGGGCTAAGCCGGCGGGAGGGCGAGCCAGCTGCTCTCCTTTTCTCCCTTTCCAAGGTTTGCACACCGTCGTGCGTGAAATGAGCTGCTGCACTCGCTGGGTGGGTCGCAATCAGACTGTCGCGAACAGGCGGCAGAGGCTCGAGAAGAGAGACACCAGGGTCCGGCACGCGTCAGAAACGCGAAGCAACAGTGGCGAACCGTTCGGGAGGCAGAGCAGGACCTGAGGGCAGAAGTGGGTGTGCTATGTATGGGAAAAAGAACAGCTGCTAGCGGGGGTGCGGTCCAGGTCAGTCAGATCCCACGACTTGAGACCCAGTCATGGCTTCATTGGACCACAGCCCTCATGTCTCTCGTCCTGCCCCTATCAATACAAGCCTCTGCCGTGCCATGGTAGCCGTTCTTCCTCAATAGTCTTGCCCACCAACCACCCACCCGAGACCGCCTCACTCGTCTTGCGGTGAACCATCCATCCTGCTCCCACAGCATGGCTCGCGGGCTGCATGCAATCCCGCTCTCTGGGTCTTTGAGGCCACCATCGCGTTCCGTTTCGCCCGCCTTCAGGCGGGCCGTTGCGCTCGGGGTCCCTAGTGCACTGGTAGTCTGCTCTAGTGAAGGGACCTGACAACGTGCCATCCATTCTCGAAGTTTGCCCGTCGCGGAAGTGCAACTTCGGCTTCGTCCAGGATGCTTAGCTTTGCGGGGCTGCGACGCGCATGGCCTGTGCCGATCAGCTGGCTACCCAAGGAACATTTTGCCACGGACTGCGTACTTGGTCCGTTGAATGTTCACGGCCATGCTGCATCCAGCCTGAGTCGGCTTCAACGCCGCATTGGCTGCACATGGGGAGCCAAAGTCACAGGCCGCGTGTTGCTAATATCGTAAATCTGCGCCATTTCCCATTACTCCGATTTGCTGGCGCATAAAACACCACGAGGTCACATTGATCATTTATTCTCAGACATATGCACGCGTGCACAAAACCAGTCACGATGAGCGAAGGGGCGTCACACGGCAGAGGGAACGTCTTTACTAGTTTTAATTCGACCTTTTGGTGTCCTGGCGTAACACTGCTGCACTTTCTCTGCCCGACCGGACGGTGACACCCGGGCGCGAGCTGTCTCTTCTTCCAACTGACGGGAGACGTTGCCAGGATCGCCGACAGCTCGCATATAAATTCATTCACGTGACGTTAGCGAGCGAGTGGGCGTCGTGCAAAGTTCGTTCAAGCTGCAAGAAACACCAAACGAAGCATGGTCTCTGGTGAGCGATCTGACGGAGCCAGTCGGCCAGATTGTTGAACAGCAGAACGTTCCGGCCCTCGCAATTGCGGCTTAGTCCAAGTGACCCCGCATGTTCAAAGGCGGGCTGTGAAAATGTGAGATGGCGAGTGCATATGTTGTGCTATCAATTCGTAGGAAGCCCGTAACAGGACGCACTTATGCTGGCATGCTACGCTTAGGAAAGGTGGTGGCGAGCTTGTACGTCCGCCGTGAAAGGTAGTGATTTATTCTGCTGCAAGTGGCAGTTCGGTGTATAGTAGCACCATGTAACCTATCCTACTCATCCCACCTTTTTCAAGACGACTCAGTCGTCGAAGTCTAGCAAGCGAGACCATTCCGTCTCCCCGACACGGCGAAACTCTGCCCCAGCCGCGAACTGGCCGCTTTCATCCCAAGCACGCATGGTGGCCGTGTCATACGGCCCGTTGATAGCGTCTTCTGACGCGTTCAGCCAGTGAAACTCCCATGCAGCTTCCGGAGGATTAGGATTCTTCCATTCCTCTCCTGTCTCGCGCTTGTATTGGCGCATAATCATCTCGCGAGGTAGATCGTAAATGTCTTCCACGCCACGATCTGTCAAGCGGCTCGCGCATTCGGTTATAGCATCGATGGCCTCCTTTGCTTTGGCAGCGGCAGCTTCCTGTGCTGGATCGGCCTCGACGTCCATTTCTTGCCCCTTTTTCTTCTTGCTCCAGTTGGTGGTTGATTTCTTCTTGGGGGCTGCTTTGCCGTGCCGGATCAGAGCTTCCATTGGCGTCTCCCCAACATCCAAATGCTGTATCAACGACGAAAGCACGTCGCTCGTAATGATGGTATCTTCTATCCTTTCGCGTTCCCTCCTCTCGGCTTCTAATTTTTCGTGGGCTTCCTTCGCTTTCCTGATATCCTTCTTCTTTATGCCCTCCAACCATGAGTCCTGGACAGCATCAGGATCGAATGCTTTGCGCACGTAGTTTCCTTGTTCATCGAAGCGGCCGTCTTCTTGCTCGGCTCGCATATTGAAGGCATCTAACTTTGGCGCCTTATGCCTCTTTCCACCAGCTCCAATCTCCTCGTCCATATTAGGGTCGAGCATGTCGCGCTCCTCATCATCGCCGCTCTCGCTGCTGGACTCTAATTCCTCTGTCTGCTCGTCGTTACTGGCGCCGAAGTCCACCGCAACATGCCCTCCTGATTTACTTGACTCCTCTTGCCCTTCAATCTCATCATTATCAAGAAAGCGCAACTGCTTCTTTTTCTTGTCGCCACGCCTTGTAGCCTCATCCTGCTCATCGTCTTTCTGGTCTTCCGCGAACATGTCCTCGTCGTCATCTTCGTCCTTGGGCGGTGCATCCTTCTTTTTCCTAGCCTCGGCGCGTGTGTCGAAGTTTTCGGTGGAGCTATCCGAGTCGTATCCATCAATATTCACAGCATTGCGCTTGATGCCGGCACCACCCTTGCCGATCACGTCGGCTTCCAGTGTCGGATCATCCTCTTCGTCGTTGTCTGGCGCTAATGTAGAGGGGTTTCGCGGGTCAAAACGTGGTTTCTTTGCTGAAGGCTCGCCCCCCTCCAAGTGGTGGGTTCGTGTGAAGTGGTCTCCTTCGCGCTTCGGCCGCGCTGCCGAAAACTTGCTTGACGAGCTTGCCATTTGCGACGCAAAGCTCAAATAAGGCCGTCTTGTGTATTATGTATAACGAGGGATTGTTGGTGGTATCCTAAATTTCGGAATGTCGAAGAGAGCGTGGAGCATTGACTAGGCTGCAATGTTGAGGTGACGCGCCAAGTTTCGCGCGCAGATGGTGCATGTAGCGCGCCGTACTGGTACCTGGTCCGTCGTCATTCTGGCCGCTTCTCTTGAATGCGCATCTTCACGACTTCTCATACCACTCACATCTGACTTTTTGTTTGCTGCTACAACCCTACCCTATATAGCACCTTCCTCCAACCACCAGAAACGCACGTGCCTAGTCCTAGAATCTCACTTCCAAATGGTAAGAGCAACCCCGCCACATATACTCTGTATAGACTCTGCGACTGACCTTACACAGTTTAACCCAGGCTTTCTCGACGAAGACGATCCGATGGCCATGTATCAACAACTCCGCCGCGGCGGTGCGCCCCGGCGCTTCGACGAATACTTCCGGTGCTACCCCATCGCCATGCTTCCCGGTCCGGATCGCGAAGATGCGAACCACGGCGGCAAGGTGTTTCTGCCACCTAGCGCTCTGGACAAGCTCACACGGCTACACATTACCTATCCCATGCTCTTTGAGCTCATAAACGGTGCAAAGGACGGGAGGAAAACGCACGCGGGTGTGCTGGAGTTCATCGCAGAGGAGGGCAAGATATATCTGCCATACTGGGTATGAAATCACGCATTATATAAGAAGAGCATGAACTAACTTAAATCACAGCTCATGCAGACACTACTGCTCGAGCCCGGCGACCTCATCCAAGTCAAATCCACCGACCTACCTCTCGGCACATTCATCAAGCTACAACCCCAAGATCCATCGTTCCTCGAAATTTCAGATCCCAAAGCCGTGCTAGAGAACGCATTCAGGAACTTCTCGTGTCTCACCAAAGGCGATATCTTCACATTCGCCTACAACGACAACCAGTACGCCATTGAAGTCCTCGAGACGAAGCCCGCGCACGCCAGCAACGCAATATGCACGCTCGAAACCGATCTCTCCGTCGACTTCGCACCACCCGTAGGCTACGAAGAGCCGAAGCGAACGAGCGGAACTAGTACACCGCGCAGCGGTAAGGGCGTCATGGCGGGTAAAGGAGGGACACTGCATTCGCATGGTTCCATGGCTCAGGCTATCAACTACGCCGCCATCGCCCCTTCGGCGACGACTGCGGCTGCTGGCGCGAAAGCAACGTCCTCGAACTTCCTGACGGGCGGTCACAAGCTGAACTCTAAGAAAGGCAGCAAGGCGCCCACTCCCCAGGCTTCTACTCCCATCGCGGGCCAGTCCACGAATGCGCCGCCGCCGACGGTGCGACAGACGAACGGGCCTCAGCCGCTGAGGCTGCCGCCCGGTAAGCTGTTCTTTGGGTACGAGGTCAAGCCTGTGAAGGGCAAGGAGGGAGAGGAGAAGAAAGAAGAGTCGAAGCACTTCGAGGGGTCGGGTCAGACGCTTCGGAAGAAGAAGGACAACAAATAGACGGGGTGGGAGTACGTGGTAGGCATATGGGAGGTGCGCTCCGGGACAGCCTGTTCCAATGCATCTGCCGGCGCTGGCTCACAGTGAGGCAAATGGGCGTGTGGCGTCGGACATGAAAGTGGTTATGAACCCAGGCTTTCACGGCATCTGGTAGAATTGTAGAAATTCTTCGGCCGGAATTTGTTGCTTTTGCGGTAAGCTTTCTGCCTGTGCATGCGGTAGGCTGGAGTAACTTAGCGTATCAAATTTTTGACACGGTTAGATGCCGTGCATGCATATTCACCATCACCATCACCATCACCATCAACATGTTCATATATCTCTCGAGAGAACCCAGTGCTGGATATGTTCATAGCTATGACTCCGCGCCTATACGCCCTGCCTGGGCCAACCAATCGATGTGCTGATCGCTATAACCCTCTGCCCAAGCGCAGGATGAAATCCGGAACCCTCAAATCATACCCCGATATCCCAAAAGACTACGCAGTCATGAGTTCCAAACCCGTAAGCAGAGTATCGTGAGAAGGCGATCAGATGTCGAACTCCTCGGTCTCCTACGTCTTCTTGGTGATCTTCTTGCCCTTCTTTGCGGGAGTAGCCGGGGCGTCATCGCCGTCGGCACCGGCGGCGCGTTTCTTTCCCTTGCTCACAGCAGGCTTCCCATCCGGTATTGGCCATCCATGCTCCTCATACAGCGCCCGATGCTCGACCCGCAGCTTGTTCGCCTTCTGCTTGACTCCACTCGCGCTCGTGCCTATCCGCGACGCGTTAGTTGAGCCTGGGTGTACTTGAGGGGGCGTACATACCCTTGAAAGCCTGCTCGGCGAGGCGCTCCGTATCCTCTTTGGAGAAGGCAGTGGTACCGACCATGAAGAGGAGGAGCTGGGTGGGGTGGTTAGATCGGCCGGCGGGAGCAGGAGGGGGGAGATACCTTTCGCTCGTTCTCGGGTGTCCAGTGGAAAGGCTGATGGGTGTTAGTGTGTGCTTAGCGGTGGAGGCGTTGGCGTACCTTGTCACCGTCGTCACCGGCGGCGCTTGAGGCAGCTGCGGCTTTCTTGGGTGGCATGTTGATTTAGATGACTAGGAAGGAAGTGAAGTAGATAGTAGATGACGGCTAGATGTTGCTCTGCGAAGGCGAGTGCGGATGTTATGACGGGAGTGTAGTAGAGAAGAAAGGAAGAAACCGCGGCGGGGAGAAGTTAAATAGTTTGGGTCGAGCTTATCTACGGTTGTCGAGGATACGGTGAGATGTTGCCGTAGTGAAGGTGAAACCTTTGGAAGGTCGGGTATTTAAGATTGTGGTTTGGTGAGAGACGAAAGATAAGGATTGCTCCAGGTGAATGACGGATGCAGCCGCTGCATACATTGAGCGAGCAGATTTTGTAGGCTGTCTGTTACCCCCGGATCAACTTTTTGGAGCTTGGCAATCTTCTCGAAGTCGCAGTAGGACGCGTAAAGCACTCGATTTGTGGGGAACAGCCTTCAAGAAGCGTCGATGATAGCCGTTGCTTTGCTGACTTCTGTACTCGATATGCCGAACAGCTTTTTGATTTTCAGACCCTTGAGTTACCCTAGGATCTACTTTCAATGAAGCGGCCGTCAAAGCCCTCCAAGCGACATGAACACCAAAAATTAGTCCGAAGCCGTCATTGTGTCGTCTGTCAGAGTGATACACGGTACTTGACATTACTCCAGGTAGTAAAGCATAGTAGCCTCGCCGTCAATTAAGGGGTCTTTACCTTTCGCGGTGAACTTCGGTGGACTGTGGTCTCGATACCTTAGCATGTCATGAGCTGTACGGCTAGGATAGAACAGGTTGCGTATCTGCGATCCGAACGATGTCGTCCCCGACAGGCATCCTAAATCTAGAACTCAAATCCCGCATCAAAGCGCTCTAGTCTTAGTGGTACATCGGGAAGGGCATCTATTTGATGTCTCGTCCACACCAGGCACGCAGCAGCGTTGGATTATCGAGTGTTAGTTGAAGTAACATGAGGCGGTGGTTTCGGTGTCTTTCCTATCTCTTCCATGCCGCATCATACTAGTGCATATTGCAGCTATACGATCTCAAACTTCTTTTATATTATGTGAGGTGCGTGACATTATCTGAATGCCAGTCCGTTATGAGTGCAGCACCAAATGCCGGAGGTCAAGAGAGCGGAACTTGAGGAGAAGAAACTGGTAGATTTTGAAGAGAAGAGTATAAGCACAGAGATAAGATGTGGTTCTTTCATGCTATGGATAGCAGTGGTTCGGCCTTGCCTACATTAGACAATGCAGCGCATCGAACTGCGATTGGTTCAAAGGTTTAGCGTTTGATATGGAAGCGTCAGATGAACGGTGAGCATTACCTTATGATCCTCCAACTAACCCACTCTGAGATTACCTTGTATGATGTGTGGGGATCGGAAATGGGGGATGCGGAAGGATGCTGATATAGCGTGGGCGAGCTGAAAGATGCTAGCTCCTAGGGCTGAAAAAATGGGTCTGCATCACTGTCTTCCTCCATGTAGATCCATGAACGTTCGGCAACCACATTCAACATAAGCACGACTGGTTGCATCAGCAACCCTATTTTTCATTGCTTCTCGGCACTATGGATGGTACAGGATATGATGATGCTTCTTCGGCGCGTCGGGACTTCGCACAGTGGCGCCGCTATCTCTCTCTGGCTGAAGCCGGGCCTCATCCACGTCGTACCAAAGAGCTGATATTCGGTACTAACCTCCGCTGACAGGTCTCTGGCATGCTAACCAAGGTACTGGCTCACAGTCTTTGGGCCCTTGCCGACCTTGTTTCTTTTGGGGCCGAGTCACCACCACAAATACAGCACCACCCGCCTCGCACTGCCACACGGTTGCCTAGCCCGTCCTCTCAAAATGGCACCGAAGGATTTAGTGTGAAAGTTTCTTGCTAAATTCAAATGATGTTCGCGTGGTGCGGGAACCGTTCCTTGCCACCTCCCAGAATCTGCTGCCGAAGGGACCAATGGTAGTGTTTATCTCCCACATCGCAAGCTTCGAAGTTGAACGCCCTAAAGATGGCATCGTACCTCGCGACGATGTCTGTTCCGGTCAGGTTTCAAGATAAATGTCCTAGTTTGTCTCCTCATCTGACACCACCCTGGCATAGTCTTTCAGGGCCATGTTAATGTGAGCATCTCATAAACTGCAACACAGACCCGTACTTTCGACATCTTCCAAGCTTCATAGGTCACTTCCTGCCACTATCTCTTTAACACGCCGTCCAAAAACATCGATCACACGTTCCACTAAATCTATCGATTGTACATATCGTACCGGTCCGTTCATCGTACAACCGTTACTACTTGAAACCGATGATATGTGTCTCCGAGTGATTGAGAAGTTTCCAGTCTGCGGTTGCACATACCACATTCATGCTATCGATGCTTGTTCAAACTATGGACGGCATGCGGTAACGGAGAAGGTCATTTATGTAGGATTCGCATGTCAACAGCATGGCGGCAAGTGAACAGGTGTGATCTGTTGATGGACAAGCCTCAACGAGGCTGTACGCCAGACGGCCAGGTACAAAGTAGGTGTAAGTCAGACACTGTATTGCTTATCCTAGGGTAATACACAGGACCAAGACTATGTTAAATAAAACTGTCTTACCTGACCTTGTACCTACACGACTGGGCACAGGACTGTCACTCGGAAGGCAATCCCAAAGCACCTTCTTGAGTTTCGGCGGACTGTGTTCCAGTGCAACTTTCAAGAAATCCGAACAGTAAGGCTGAGGCAGCCTTCTAGTGAGCGCTTGGGGACATACGGAAGCAACCTCAGATGTAAGCCAACCACCTCTCACGCCCACGAAAAAGTCGCAGATAGCGCACTATGTCCTCACAGAACTAACCAAAGTACGTTAAGTCACCCAGGCTAATCTGTGACTTTTTCGAGGGCGTGAGAGAACCACCATGCACATCTTTTCGGGCATCATTCTCTACAGAGAATTAACAGCTGCTTGACAGGTCCCTTGTGTTTCTATATCGCTCGGTCGACACATAGCAGCGTTTCCCTTTTGCTGCGAGCATGACACGTCTGTCGACTGCCGCCTGCCGCTGTACCTCGTAGGACCAAACTTTCCCATGCCCTGGATCTTCTCATGCGTTAGTATGGCACTAGTGACAATGGCTGCGTGATACTGACTATGGATTATAGCGCAAGACTCGATGCAGTCCCTTTATGATATTCGCCACAGCTCAACAGGCATTCGCTCTCAATATATATTAAACAATTTATCCGATGTTGCGCTGCACCCGGCGATCCTGATCCCAAGGTGGCAACTGCTGGTTCCAAATCCTAGATCCTAGTCGCACAACGGCCCCGGTTTAAGGCAGACTAAGCTGCGGCGGTACCACTCCACAAAACTCGCAGATCAACGTCATTGGGATGAATATTGTGAGCCGACAAGCGTCATGCGACACATCTGCGAGGCTACTGTCCGGTTTTGACCTCCGTGCCTGGCTAAAAGAACCACTTTTAGGTCATTGCAGGAACGACTGAGCCGTTGGCGTCGTACGCCCAAGGGCTCTATAAAGGAAGTCACGGTCCATCATCATCGCGAGGCAGCCGCACCCTTACTTGACGAGCAATTCCTTGAAACAACCTCTCCATCGTCGTAACCTCACAACGTAGACGAAATATCCAAAGCATCCTTCACCTTTTGAGTTACCTAGGGACCTAACAGATCATCATCATGCTCTTCACGTCGATATGCACAGCTCTTCTAGCTGCTGCGAACTATGCCGTTGCGACTCCCGTCAAGCCTCAGGGCGGTACCCCCAACAGTCTCAACACACCGTCCGATGCGACTTGTGTGAATGGCCTGATCACACCATACAGCAAGACGGATCTCGAAAATATGCGGAAATGGTTCGTCGAACAATCTTCAAACGGGACCGACTTCATTCGGGCCGGCAGCTGGTACACATGGACCTTGGGCACCACGAGGGTAAGTTTACGGGGTGCGATCAAGACGATGGTTAATCACTACTAACTCGACGCGAAGCTTTGCATCTACAACACAAGCCCCAACAGCACACAAGATGAGTACATCAGCCACAAGGCGCACGCACAATGTTTGGAGAAGGTTCGCGACAGTTGCTGCTCGCCGACCGCGGATCAATGGTGAGACCAGACGTTTTCGAGACTGCATCAATGTACTGACAAAGTTCTAGCCGTGCCGGACAGACGCCTGAGTATAGCGCTGATGGTTCGGAGGTTCTTTGTCGAGTTAGCTCGGAGACGTCGGTCTGCAAGTGATGGGAAAGAATTGAAGATTGGAGAGGAAGGCTTCACGAGCGGATAGGGATAATAAAGGGGGTGCATCGGTGGAGGCACGGTGCTAATGATGGATCATGATATTGTTAACGATCTGAAACGAAATACTTGCATAGCAGAACGAAAGAAACGTAGCTCTTATTGTTTCATCGTCTGTCTACTATCTGAAGCTGCGGGTAGTGCATGTTCTTCCAGTGACGTCGACATACCTTGAACCATGACCTATAAAAGGTAGGTGCCGAAGGTGCCTGTTTCGAAATACTGAGTCTCTTTGCACAAATCGAAGGGGATATTGACAGGTCCACTTGGAGTGCCGACCCAGATCTCAGGAGTACCGTAGCCGGTATGGATTCAAGCACACCGTGGAACTTTGAGGGCACATAAGCCGCGAAAGGACCCGGAATTTTGTTGCGCACACTCACACTCGGGTGGTTATCCCGCACGAGGCTGTGGCTGGGTTTGGCTTTTTGGAAAGGCACTATTGGTCTGGCTTGGCGCACCTACACCGCAACAAAGATGTTCCGCGCGCTAAGAAAATATTCGACTCTCCATCGCGACTGCACTCAAGAGCTAGCGACGACCATTGTGCCAACCGCGACTTCCTCATAACGACAAAATGGCGCTCGTTGCTTCCGGATCCACGTCCGATTACACGATCAAACCGCAGGCTGCTGCCGCGCCCATTGACACCAGCGACTGGCCACTACTCCTCAAAAATTACAGTGACTGTACGCAAGCTCATGTCCTAGCTCCAAGCAACGCCGCTGACAACGCGCAGTGCTCGTCCGAACCGCGCACTTCACCCCTATTCCCGCAGGATGCTCGCCGCATGCCCGCGACTTAAAGCAATATGTCAGCTCCGGTGTTATCAACCTTGACAAGCCCTCGAACCCCTCCAGCCACGAAGTTGTAGCTTGGATCAAGCGGATATTGAGGTACATTTAGGACAGAAACCTGGCCGTAGTAATGAGTTAACACCATCGCAGGGTTGAGAAGACGGGCCACAGTGGTACTCTCGATCCGAAGGTTACTGGCTGCCTTATTGTCTGCATCGACCGTGCGACCCGTCTCGTCAAGTCTCAGCAGGGAGCAGGAAAGGAGTACGTTTGCGTGATTCGCCTGCACGACAAGCTTCCTGGCGGCGAGGCTCAGTTCGCGCGCGCCTTGGAGACGCTCACTGGTGCGCTTTTCCAGCGACCGCCGCTCATTTCCGCCGTCAAGCGACAGCTCCGCATTCGAACCATTCATGAGAGCAAGCTGTACGAGTTCGACAATGAGAGGCAACTCGGCGTTTTCTGGGTGAGCTGCGAGGCCGGAACGTACATCCGAACGCTATGTGTACACTTGGGTCTGCTACTCGGTGTTGGTGCACACATGCAGGAACTGCGCCGTGTCAGGAGTGGAGCTATGGACGAGTCCAAGGACCTGGTGACACTGCACGACGTGATGGACGCCCAGTGGATGCAGGACAACAACCGCGACGAGGAATACCTGCGCTACGTCATCTCGCCCTTGGAGACTTTGTTGACTAGCTATAAGCGCATTGTCGTCAAGGACAGCTCGGTCAACGCCATTTGCTACGGAGCTAAGCTTATGATCCCCGGTCTCCTCCGATTTGGTACGTTCATCCTATACCTATTTAAGCTTCACTGACCGATATTCACAGAGAAGGGCATTGAGCTCCACGAGGAAGTCGTTCTCATGACCACCAAGGGCGAGGCTATTGCGCTTGCGTATGCGCAGATGTCCGCTGTGGAGATGTCATCCTGCGACCACGGTGTCGTCGCACGCATCAAGCGTGTCATCATGGAACGTGACCTGTACCCGCGACGATGGGGCTTGGGACCCGTTGCGACGGAGAAGAAGAAGATGAAGGAGAATGGTACCCTGGATGTGAGTTATATTCCATCGGTAATTGAAGGCCGCACACTGATTAGTTCCAGAAATTCGGTCGCACCAATGAGAAGACTCCTGCACAATGGACTTCGAACTACAAGGACTATGACCAGAATAACCAAGGATCCGCGGATGTCACCATGGCCGAGACTACGTCCACCCAGGAGGTTCTTGCAGCTCCCCCTGTTCCTCCAACAGGATTGGACGCCGCTGAAGAGGCAGAGGCGGGCGCCGAGCTTGTCAAGAATAAAAAGCGCAAGAGTCGCGGCGAGGACGAAACACCCGAAGAGAAAGCTGCGCGCAAGGCTGCAAAGAAGGCCAAGAAAGAAGAGAAGGAGAAGAAGAAGGCCGAGAAGTCTAAGCGGAAATCGAAGGGCGGCGAGGACTCCGATGACTCCGACTAAGTGAATGCTCATGCCGGAGCACGACCTGTTTGGCTCTTACGAGCCAATCACTATACAAAACAAAAGTTTGTTGAACCATGTATAGCCTATCCCGGAGTAACACATGGGAGTGGACTTTCCACAGGTCCTGCAGGCGGTACTGTTTGTCAAGATACCTCGATTTTATTGCTTTGTAGCATACGACGTCATGTCGACAGCGGCGTTATGGGTAACCTGGCGGAGTTTGGAGCATCTTAGTTCGTTGACAGGGGTGTCGAAGATAGGGAGGGGGTGACTGAGCCATTTCACCGAACGAAGCATGTAGATTCTCCAACGTGAAACTGGCAGGTTCGACGACATGAATATTATCAATTGTTTAAAGTTTCGATGTCTGATAACTGCGTGTCGATTTTGCGGTACCTGCTTGTGACTGAAGGTTCTCGAAGGTTCTTCCTCCACGCACGAGGCTAGCTCTGACGTCGGAAGCGGGCGCATTGACCGCCAAACGGTGGGGAGATCTGAATGCAGGTAATAAAGCACACCGCAACCTTCTGCACCGCTTTAGACTAAGCTTTCAGACACAAACACGACTTACACTACTCACTACCACTTGCACAGTAATCTACAATGGTCAAAGAGACCAAGCTCTACGATTCGTTAGGTAGGTCTGCCCGCCCGCAGCCCCTCCTCGGTCCTCTGTAGCTTGCTAGCCTCCCGGCGCAATCTTAGTAAACGCCACGAGCAGCCTGCTAACTCGTGAGACTAGGCATACAACCCTCCGCAACGCAAGACGAAATCAAGAAGGCCTATCGCAAGGCAGCCTTGAAATGGCACCCCGACAAGAACAAAGACAATCCGGCTGCCGTCGAGAAGTTCAAAGGTAAGAGACTATTGCGCACTCGTACCCATAGCACAAGCATTGGCTAACCCGTCGGCAGAGTGTTCACAGGCCTACGAGATCCTATCTGACCCGGAGAAACGTAAGACGTACGATCAGTTCGGCCTCGAATTCCTTCTACGAGGCGGAGCTCCTCCACCAGAGGGCGGCGCTGGCTTCGAAGGCGCCAACCCGTTCGAAGGTGGCGGCGGCTTCCCCTTCACAGCTCAGGGCGGCATGCCTGGTGGTACGCGGACATTCCATTTCAACACCGGTGGCGGAGGTGGAGGCGGTCCAGGTGGCTTCCACTTTTCGAATGCCGAGAACATATTCGCCGAATTCATGCGCGGGCAAGGAGGTGGCCTGTTCGATGACGATGATGGCGGATTCGGCGGCTTTGGCATGGGAGGCACGCCTGGAGGATTCAGTGGTATGGGCGGAAGCTCCAAGAGGAGGGGACCACCTGGAGGAACCAGATTCGAAGGCGGAAGGAGAGCACCAGCGCCGGAGGTCACCGTCGTGGAGAAGCCGCTTCCAGTGTCGCTCGAAGAGCTGTTCAATGGCACAACGAAGAAGATGAAGATCAAGCGCAAGACGTACGACCAGGCGACCGGCAAGCAGAGCACACAGGATCGGATCCTAGAGGTACCGATCAAGAAGGGGTTGAAGGCCGGAAGCAAGATCAAGTTCTCGGACGTTGGCGACCAGGTCGAGGGCGGTACACAGGATCTGCACTTTATCGTGTCGGAGGTAGGTTGTTGCTATCATTGTATTCTGCTCAGCGGAAGCTAACGTTGTAACAGAAACCACATGCCATATTCACCCGCGAAGGCGACGACATCAAGCACATCATTGAGCTCGACCTCAAAGAAGCTTTGACCGGCTGGCAACGAACGGTCCAGACGATTGACGGCAAACAAGTACCCGTACGTAGCGGCGGCCCTACAGGACCTGACTTCACGGAGCGTTTCCCCAACCTCGGCATGCCGAAAAGCAAGAAGCCCAATGAACGCGGCGACTTTGTCGTCGGTGTGCGGATCAAGTTCCCGAAGTCGCTTACTGCACAACAAAAAGAACAGCTGAAGCAGATTCTATAAGCAGATCCTCCAGGGTTCGCAGGACACAGCCTGCATCTCGCGTAAAGTTGACTGACCCTGGTCCTCACGACCAGCTTTTGGCTTTGCGCGAGAGCTTGCCACACGACTGCCGACGCAAAGGTATGGCTTTGCTTACAAAACACCTCGGTCGCTTCTTATCACGGTACATGTTCAACTGCATTTTTGGGTCTTTGAGTTTTTGGGCGACCAAGCAGGCGCTTGGACTGAGCGAAGGGCGTTTTGGGAAGGAATACTCGGTTCTTGCATGCGGAGAAGTTTTCTTGCATTCTCTGTACATTCTTCTATCATCTATACCTTAGGAGGTATAACGACGCGGGGACGAGAAACGAAGCAATAAGCTGTGATGGTCAATATCTAGCTTAGACGACTCATGACTAGGTGCGACTAATAATCGAAAGCTGTGGGATTTCCACATGACAGTTTGTACTTGCTTGCAGTGATGCTGAATCAACTTGTGTAATCGTGTAATTCAACTGATACCATTGAAATATGCATCGGACCTCGTATGGAGGCGTGAGTCCACTTCGGAATAATTCTTCTTACATTGTAGTTTTGCGACATGTGAGTCGCTTGAGTCGAACCACGGTGCACATGGAAACTTGGCCTAGATTCAATCCTGAGGACAGTCATCTTGAACCGTGGTTCGCTGTCATCTTCTGGTTCGTACGTAGAGCATTTGAACAAGAGTATTTATTTCATCTACGCCCGATGAGACGGTGTAAATTGTAGGACGGCTAAAACTACCGCGGTCTCTCCTGTGCCGGACTAGGCGAGAGATTCACCCAACGACGCCATCGCTGCACAGACGCAGGTACCGGAGAGCCCCAGCACTCTTTTCCTACCCAACATGGCCTGAAATTCTTCATAAAACTTCCGAGCCGACACGATGGACGGCAACAGAAGCCCGGAGCGGCACAGGAGGAGGTCGCTGCACCGGTCTGGCTCCAATTACAGCAAGTATGCTTGTCGCAGCTCGTTATCGCGTGGATATCGATGTTAATCATGGGCACAGCGCGGCGACAAGCTTCATGGAGGATGTCGAGATGGCCCAGGACGAGGTAGAGCTCCAGCCTATCCACGCCCCCCGCCCATCGATTCAGCAGCTGACGACGATCAAGATGTTTGCGGGCCCCATGTCGGAGAGCGTGCCCACGAGCATATCCTCGTTTGCCCACCGCCGCCGCCGCGCCGACTCCACCGCGAGCTTCACCTTCTACGACGACGACCGCGACTCGGACGAGGGCGTTGAGGAGGCCATTGCAGAAGAGTACGGCGACATCGAGTACGACGGGTACACCATCGACGAGCTGGACGAGCTGGAGAACGGAGGCTCACCCGCACCGTCGCAGAGGCGGCGCAAGTCCTCTGGCTTTTCCGGGCGAAGCTCGGCTGACCGGCCCCTATTGCATAGGTCGTCTTCTGTATCGAGCGCGGGTTCTGGCGATGGTGCAAGAGGGCGGCGGACGAACCAGAAGATCTACATCCTGACCGAGGATCTGACCATTGTGGTCGCTGGTTTCAATACTTCAAGGATTGGTTTCGGTATATACGTGCTCATCTGCATCGCTACGGCTGGGCTAGCATGGCTGGTTCTCCAGTGGTTGCCGAGGTGGAAGGTTGCTCTCATCGGACGGCCGGCGCCCCTCAAGGAATGCTCGTGGCTAGTCATCGAGAATCAATGGGGCGAGTTTGCAGTTCAGCAGATCAATGAGAAGGAATACGGCCGCTCACTGTCGACCGTCTTTGGCGACCCGGAAAAGCACGGCCAGCGAGAGTATGACGAAAATTTTGATCCTGTCATCAAACAACTACGTTGTCTCGACTATCGTTACATCCGCTTCTGCTACCACCCGCTCAAAGACAAGTTCGTTCTTGCAAATACCTGGAAGGATCCCCTGTGGACGAACGTCTCGGCCCTGCGCGAAGGTTTGGAGACCGAGGAGCGCGACAACCGCGAATTGGTATTTGGCAAGAACATTATTGATCTCGCAGAAAAGCCGCTCGGCCAACTGTTGGTCGACGAAGTCATCAATCCCTTCTATGTTTTCCAGATCGCCAGCTTATTTCTCTGGTCCGTGGACGAGTATTACTATTACGCAGCGTGCATATTTGTTATCTCAGTGGTCAGCATAACTACAACAGTTGTCGAGACAAAAGCTACGATGAAACGGTTACGTGAAGTTTCTCGCTTTGAATGCGAGGTGCGTGTACTGCGCAACGGTTTCTGGCGGACCGAAGACTCGGCGGAACTAGTGCCAGGCGATGTTTACGAAGTCACGGACCCTTCGCTCACCCAGCTCCCTTGCGACAGTCTGCTTCTCTCGGGAGACTGTATTGTCAACGAAAGCATGCTTACTGGCGAATCAGTGCCTGTGTCCAAGATTCCCATAACGGATGAAGTGCTCGATCTGCTCGACTTGAGTGCTTCAGCAGTTCATCCAGAGATCGCGAGGCACATGCTATTCTCTGGAACGAAGATCATTCGCGCTCGAAGGCCCCACGAAGACGATACCGACGACGAAGCTGCAGCTTTGGCTATGGTGGTACGCACAGGCTTCAACACGACCAAGGGCGCGTTGGTACGATCGATGCTATTTCCAAAGCCATCGGGTTTCAAGTTCTACCGTGACTCTTTCCGATATATATCAGTCATGGCGGGTATTGCTATGATAGGCTTTGTCGCGTCGTTCATCAACTTCATCCACTTCGGCCTGGCCTGGCACCTGATCGTGGTTCGTGCTCTGGACTTGATCACAATCGTCGTTCCGCCAGCACTTCCTGCAACCCTTACCATTGGCACCAACTTCGCCCTGTCTCGTCTGAAGCAGAAAATGATTTTTTGTATCAGTCCACAACGCGTCAACGTTGGCGGAAAGCTGGATGTAGTCTGTTTTGACAAGACAGGGACCCTGACGGAAGAAGGCCTGGACGTGCTTGGAGTGCGGGTAGTCGAACGGCCAGCGAACAGGTTCAGTGAGATACTAACGGAGAACGTGGACGTATTGCCCAACTCGAGATACGATCGGGACCCCACAGTCGACTATGCGAAGCACAAGGCCATCCTCTATACTATGGCTACCTGTCACTCGTTGCGCCTCATTGATGACGAGCTTCTCGGAGACCCACTGGATGTAAAGATGTTCAACTTCACTGGATGGAGTTTCGCTGAAGGGGAGCAAGCCGGTAGCGCTGGCGACGACGACCAGGTACGTACGCAAGACGGCGGGGAAAGCGGCTGCAGGGCGAAAATTTTGGTGCTGTGAGTTACCCCAGGACGGGTGATTCAACTGCCGACAGTACCTGATATTTGCCCTGCGGTTGTATCCTGCACGAAGTCGAATCCTTTTGAACTTTGCCATCCACATCGTTGTACCCGACTGTCATCCTCTGTGAGAATTACACACTAACCTAGATCTTACAGGATAAGCTCCGGCCTTCCGTTGCTAGGCCACCTCCTGGTCGTGAATATGATATCGACGATGAGGAGGACGACCAAAACAGGAAGCCCATTGAGCTGGGTGTTCTCAAGTCCTTTGAATTTGTGTCCCAGCTAAGGAGAGCGAGTGTCATTGTGCGCCAGTTCGGTTCGAAGACGGCACAAGTGTACGTCAAAGGAGCACCGGAATGCATGAAAGACATCTGCCGCGCCGACAGCTTCCCTACGGACTACGAAGATTTGCTGTCCTTTTACACGCACAAAGGTTTCCGTGTCATTGCGTGCGCTACAAAGACTATCAAAGTGAACTGGCTCAAGATGCAAAAGATGAAGCGAGAAGAGGCTGAGAGCGAACTGGAGTTCGTCGGATTCATCATCTTCGAGAACAAGCTCAAGCCAACGACCACACCTGTTATCGAGGAGCTGGAAAGGGCCAACATTCGCACTGTTATGTGTACCGGCGATAACATCCTCACAGCCATTAGCGTCGCTCGAGAGTGTGGACTGATCAACAAGACGGCCCATTGCTTCATTCCACACTTCGTCGAGGGCGATTCCCGAACTGCATTAGCTAGCCTAAGCTGGGAGAGCGTCGACGATCCCATGTTCAAGCTGGACGAGAACACGCTCAAACCTCTACCTCCACCAGCTGAAGCGGATGTATCTCTACCCTACGATATTTCCAACCTGCGAAACTACTCTTTGGCTGTAAGTGGAGATGTATTCCGCTGGATCGTCGACTTCGCACCCGAGAGGGTCCTTCGTGAAATGCTCGTATGCGGACAAGTCTTCGCACGCATGTCACCAGACGAGAAGCACGAGCTGGTCGAGAAGCTCCAAAGCATCGACTACTGCGTCGGCTTCTGCGGCGACGGCGCAAACGACTGCGGCGCCCTCAAAGCCGCCGACGTAGGCATCTCGCTCTCGGAAGCAGAAGCCTCGGTCGCGGCGCCCTTCACCAGCCGCGTCTTCGACATCTCGTGCGTGCCCCAAGTCATCAAAGAAGGCCGCGCCGCCCTCGTCACGAGCTTCAGCTGCTTCAAATACATGAGTCTCTACTCAGCCATCCAATTCACCTCGGTCAGCTTCCTCTACGCGTCGGCCTCCAACCTGGGTGACTTCCAGTTCCTCTTCATCGACCTCCTGCTCATCCTGCCCATCGCCATCTTCATGGGCTGGTCCGCGGCCTTCCCCCGCCTCGCCCGCAAGCGCCCCACCGCCTCCCTCGTCAGCCGCAAAGTCCTGACCCCGCTCCTCGGCCAGATGGCCCTGTGCATCCTCACGCAGGCCCTCGCTTTCATCTACGTCCAGAAACAGCTCTGGTACGAACCCCCCGTCGTCGACAAGGACCACTCCAACGCCCGCAACTCCCAGAACACGGCCCTGTTCCTGGTGAGCTGCTTCCAGTATACACTGTCTGCTATCGTCCTCTCCGTCGGCGCGCCCTTCCGCCAGCCTATGAGCCGCAATCTGCCTTTCGTCGTAACTATCTTGTTCGCCCTCGTGGTGACGTGCTACATGCTGTTCGACCCCGCGCAGTGGCTCACACACCTCATGCAGCTCACGTACATGAGCGTCGAGTTTAAAATCTTCCTGCTCGTGCTGGGCGTCGGCAATTTCTTGGTCGCGTGGGTCGGGGAGAAGTTTGTGTTTCCCGGCGCCGCGAGGTGGATTGGGACACTCAAGGTTAGGCTTAACCCGCGGTGGAGGAAGAAGAGGAAAGAGTATAAGGTCATTAAGGAGGGTGCGATGATGTGAGAGACGGGTTAGGGGTAGGTCAGCGGGTGTATATATGCGGCGTTCAGTAGACATGTCGCAGGTCGTGTAAGAACTTGGGATCGCTATCCTCGAACGGAATTCCCTCGCTGCGCCAACACCTCGGAAGGAATTCAAGGCGTGCTTCTCATTACTGAATCGCTGTCCTCGGGCAGACGGGAGGTCCGAGGGCGAGGTTATATGTATTCTTGTGGCCTTCGCAGCTTATCCTTTGGATCTCCCGTCCGAGGACAGCGATTCAAGAATAAGAGCCACACCTGGGTTTCCCTCCAAGAGTGTTGACGCACTGAGACAGGAACGCTGTACTTGTCGAGAACGCACCGAAGGGCGAGGGTACGTAGACTAGACGTAGCGCAGGCGGTGACGGACGAAGATACGTCCGGTATGCATGCATTTTTGCATCAAAATCGCACATTCGCCATACACTGTACGAAAGAATGAACATGGACATTTTGACATTTTTCTACGATCGATCGATGGTATAACACCCCATACATGCAAGCCCCGCCCCTTTCGCGCGACCGACGCAATCACTCCACGAACACCACCCTCGAGAAGACTACTCCTATCTATTTCGCCTCCTTGGGCCGCTCCGGGATGCCCTTTTCGTCCTTGGCCGGCTTCCACTCCTTGACGAACGGCAAGAACTCTGGCTGGCCCGGGATGTACTTCTGCAGCACCTTGGGCACGTTGAAGCCGTCTGGGGTCTGGAAGTTTTCGAGGAGGCAGCAGAGGGTGCGCTCGGTGGCGCAGAGGGTGCCGTTGAGCGCGTGGACGTACTCCTTGCGGGTGGAGGTTTGCTTTTTGACGCCTAGGACGGGGGTTAGCGTGGTGCTTATAGGATAGGGATAGGGGTAAGGAGAAGGCCGAGTGTGTGGGGGCCTACCGAATCGGATTTCGAGCTCGCGCGTTTGGTAGTCTGTGCAATTTGAGCACGACACGAGCTCTTTGTACTCGCCGCCACCGGTGACGGGGAACCAAGCTTCGAGATCGCGCTTCATAGATGCAGCATTGTCTGGCGCGTGTCAGTAACACTATCACTCTCCACAAATATCCTCACCGGGGACAGAACATACTCAACGCTCCACTGACGATGCCAACAACCTGGTACGACAAACCCAAGCTCTGATAAAACTCCTCAGACGTCTCTAGCATCTGCTCAAAAGCCTCCCAGGACTTTTCGGGGTGTGTGATTAGGAACTGCTCGACCTTTTCGAATTGATGGATACGGAAGATACCCCAAGCGTCTGGAGGGAATTAGCCAAGCGGCAACGAACGAGGTACGGGATGTGTTACCTTTCCCGTGCGAACCAGCTTCTTTGCGGAAATTTGTAGAGTAGCCCGCGTACTTGATGGGCAGATCTGCAGCGCCGAGCCATTCTTCCGAGTGCAGCGCAGAGATGGGCTGTTCAGAGGTAGCGATGAGGTATTTGTCCGTCTCGGGCTTGTCCTTGCTCTCCGTGACCTTGTACAGCTCCTCGTCAAAGTCCGAAAGCTGAGCCGTCTTGGCCATCTGGTCGCGAAGCATGAAGAACGGCGGTTGGTTCGGTGTGTAGCCCTTGTTGAACAGGAACTCCAGACCGTAGTTGATGAGCGCCATGTTGAGGAAGAGGCCGTAACCTGTCAGGCAATAACCCCTGTGTCCGACGATCTTGACGCCGCGCTCGGGGTCGTAACCGTTGAGTCGTGTGAGCACACCGTGGTGCGGTATACCGTCCTTGTTGAACTCGGGCTTCTTGCCTTCGGGAGACCATGTCTTTAATATCGCGTTATTGTCTTCATTGTCCGAGACGGGAACGTCGGGGTGTACGTAGTTGCCAACGGTCTTGACTTTGATGGTCAACTTGGCTAGCTTCTCGGCTGCCTCGTCTTCCTTTGCGGCCTTTTGCTTCTTCAGGTCGGCCATCTCCTTGAGCAGGTCATCTGCGCTCTCCTTCGCCTTCTTTTTCTGTCCTACTTGTTTCTGGAGGGCATTAATATTGCTGCCGATCTGTGTTGCCGCATATTGTGCTATTCAACCCACAATTAGCCAATGTACCTTCCCATTCAGAATGCGAGGGCGATCGTGTGCGACGCGTCTGCGGTTTCGTAGGAGCTCGTACTCTGTCTGTGGGTCTCGAAATCTGCGATGATCTCGTCCACAATCTCAACGTTCGCGTGCCGCTTCCGCTGTGACTCCCGGATCTTCTCAGGCTATGCAAAGTCAGGGTCATTCAGGAAATCCGGTATGGAAATTCTTACGCTGCCGCCGCGCTCGGTGATGAAGTCGTTACTATTAAGGCGCAACGTCAGTCATGCCCTCCATGGTTTGTTTGCAATTGTTCAAAATGGCATGAACTGTGTACCCCGCTCCGTTCGTTTCGCGAAGAAGGTCAAGACGTAGCTCTTATTGCTTGAATGCAATGTCAAGAATAACTAAACACAGAGAACTTACACGTCCAACATGTTGCAGAACTGCGACTCGTGCTTGTGAAAACCTGGCGCTGTCGCTATGAGTCTGGCTCCCAATCTCAAAAGTTGCGTGTTGTCGCCTGAGTCAGGGACCGCATTGCGGGGCACCACTGTGGCGCGCACCGCCACAGGGTGTCGGGCACGCTCGGGTCAACGAAACTCCGAACCGTTTCATCCTTCCAGGATGTGAAAGTGTGAATTGCAGTGGGTTATCGTTATAGCTTTAGAGCTGCCTATTCAAGGTGGTGCAGAAAACATGAAGCAGGGCCCACTCACCATGGCTTCGGAGCTGGACGCACCAGGGTCATGAAGGATAGGAAAGCCGTGACCTGCAATGCTGAAAGTTGGGTATTGTATGAATCATCCTGGGGCAACACACGGGAGCATGGAGTCGAAATTTGGCTATTGTATGACCCATCCTGGGATAACACACACGAGGAAACACAGCATATTGCAGTTGTAGCAACTCTTCAATTGTATCCCAAAAACGCCCATTACACCTCCGTTGAACACCATAACACCGTTCCGCCTCTAGTAAGACTGAACAATACAAGTAACCCGGGCCCACCGTCTAACCGTCTAGAAACCAAGCTACCAACGTATAGAACCGCGTGTTCCCTCAGGAGGGCTCGCAATTGCGCTTCACCTTACCCTTGACTGTGTTCCACGCTCTCTGCCTCGGCGGTTGTGCGCGCTCCAAACCTGCTCGGAGCCCACGTCAGCCATCAATCATTACATGACTTGGCACTTGTTCCCGCCCGCAGGCTCACCAGGGTTCTGACTCTTTTCGATCTCCGCAATCATCAGCTCAAAGGCCTTCTGCACATTCTCGTTGTATCGCGCGCTGGCCTCGGTCCAGCCGCAGTTCAGCTCAACCTGGAGGGCCTTGCCTTCTTCGGCCGTCACCTGGCGTTGTTCGGGCCGTAGGTCAGACTTGTTTCCGACGATGACGAGCGGGACGTATTCGGCGGCCTGTGGGAGGTTGTGTTAGTTGCCTCAGACCGCGTGGGAACGCAGAACCTGGCTGTACAGATGAATTGGCGTCCACCGCGCTGTAATCGTGACTGACCAGGTGGTTGAGGATCTTGTCGCGTATTATACGGGCCATCTCAAACGACTGTTTGTTGGCAACCGAGTAGACAATCATGTAGCCATGGATGCCGATGAAGTGCTTCGAGTTGAGGATACTGTATTCGTCCTGTGATATCACCGTCAGCGGGATATGTTTCCCCAGCATAGACAACGCAAAGCCCGGTCATGCTCAATTCGTGGCCTGAGTATCTATTGCGGGGCGCATGTGTCGGTGAACAGAAAGCGAGTGGCGTACCTGGCCTGCGGTGTCGATGATCTCGGTCGCATATTCCTGGTTCTTATACCGGATGACCTTGCTGAATGTGTTCTCGATTGTGGGGTAGTAGCTCTCTACGAAGTGTCCGTCTACGAACTGCACCGTCAAGCTCGATTTGCCTACACTGTCAGCCTTTGTACTGTTGTCTGTCGCAAAAAACTAAAGGTTGGCCGTTGTATTACCCAGCCTGGGGTAACACGGCTGTATACAGCTTGGGGCGAACTCACCAACGGCTCTGCTTCCCACAATGGCAATCTTGCGCTGCTTGGGGCCGGCCATATTGCTGGAGGCGGCGTGCGAGGGGTGTTTCGAGGTTGCTGCGCGGCTCGCCAGTGTTAAAGATTAGGCGTCGGCGCTGCCGATTGCTCCTACCGTATACCCTTCCCAGCTAGCAGACCTCAGGGAAGCGCGCCGACACACTGCAGGAGCTACTGGTGGGCTGTAAAGGCCAGAGTTTATAGCAGGAAAATGTGATGAGTAACCCCAAGATAGACCGTACAAAGGCTGAGGTTTGATTGTTAACGTATTTGTGTATAACCAGCCTTCGGTTTGACGTGAGAGGCAAACAAGACAAGCTCGGATAGCTGATCTGCGGAAAGCCTACACTGAATGAGGGGCACGTAGTGAGCGGGCAGCGAGAACGACGACGAGTCAACACGCACGAACATATTCGAGCGCGTCGCCCTTATGCCATCATGCCCCGCGACCAGAAACGCGGCCTCGCTCACACGTTGGGCTCCCGCAGATTCGAATCACGTAAATCCAACGCCCACAATTCGCTGCTCAGTCCTCATCGCAGACGCCCGCAGCCCGCTAGCGGGGCAGCCCACCAAGCTGCTCCCCAGGTGCGCCAAAACAGACGAAGAGCACCGGGAGCGAAGCACACACATCTGCGCACTTTACCCGATCAAAGTAGCTTCACATGAGAAACATATGCAAAAGGCGCTTTTGAGCAACCCAGCCGAGCCGCCCCGTCCTGCATGGAAGCCGTAGAAACGCGCCAGAAGCATCTCGCATATTGCTTTTGTCCGGCACAACCGTTACAAACTGCGTCTCTCGCGTCCGGAAATTTGGGACCTGCAGATGCATTGGCCATGTTGTACGCCGTAGTGTTTTAGCCATGGTGGAAAAAAATAGCCCTCGTGAGGCTCGTGTTGCAACCACCCGACGCCCGAGCCCAACTGACGGAAGCTCCCATGCGGCACTGCATTGGAGGAAATGAGAATCCCTTTTGCGAGTTGCGGTGTGCTGGTTATACTCCCCTGGTGCCTGATGTCACCTTGCGTTTCGTCTTATAGTACTTCACGAGAAGGTACAAAGGGTAATCTCAATAAAGTCGGCCGTCACGTGCAGCAGGGATTCCTGCAGGGGTAGCAACTTCAAAAGTCGCGCATCTTGATTCCATCTAAAGTATAAGCAAATACACCCAAATAAGATGTTCTAATTATGCTGTAAAGTTGTTCTGGCCACCTGCGTCCTCGCAGAGCTCTGCAACGCGCATAAAGTAGGTAGGATGAAGCTTTTCGGCCATATACTGCCTGAGTGTCTCATCACCTTGCCAGACCTCCTTTATGTACTGTTCTGCAGCCTTTTTGGCCTCCTTAGAACTTGATAGGCATTCGTAACTTGCCAAAAAACCTTCTAGACGCCCAAAACAGCGCTCAATTGGGTGTAAGTCGGGTGAATTGGGAGGCTAAGGGCCAAACTTGATTCCTAGAGCTTCAATTTCTGGCTGGCAGTATCGGAGACCTAGTAAGTGTAGGCGAACGTTATTTTAAATTAAATAGATAGCTGCGCCTAGGTTATTATCGCGTATAGCGTAGTAATAAGGGAATAGGTGTTTCTTAAGTATGTTCTCTGCGTACCAGATGCCGTTCATGCCCTTCCCTCCGTTGTATACAAACTCCTCTATTTTAAAGAACTTTTTAATAGTAAGAGGTTTCTTAATACCTGCGCGGAGAGCTCCACCCTTCTTACTAGTAGTCTTATTAGTAGCTTAGCGTTAACTATTATTATAGGCAATATTGCGGTTAATTTCCCGTAGTTACTACTTTTTATTAGTGCTAGCGATAGTCGCGCGAGAGCGTTTAACCTTAAAAGCCTCCTTTACTATATTATTTGTATAGGAGACGCGTTGTATAAGGTCCTTGCGGCTCTTATCGTTGTCCTAAGCCTAAATAACGCAAGGGCGCTAATAGGAGCAAGTAGTATTAGTTAAAGTAGTAGCGTAGATTATAAGACTAAATTTAAATAGCGTTGCAGGTAGTGCGTAGACGTTACTATCTTGTCTAACTGGTCTTGAAATCCTTTGCTTTCCGCCACGTATATTGCTCCCGCTAATAGACTTAGAGGTCTTATTATAGCAGACGAATATAATGCGTAGAAAGTGTAGGTTATATTTAGCCTTAAGCTAGGCACAGTACTGTAGTCGCTGGTCCTTGTCGTTGCTACTAAGCGCTAGTTTTTTAGGTCGTACTCCGCGAGTTATTGCGTATAGGTGCTGCTCGTCGCGGTGCTCCCTAGCAATGTTATAGACTGTATTCTCACTAAGTGTGATGCCAGCTTCTGCGCAGAGGTCTCTGACAGCGTCATGCACCCGGTAGGTGCCATATACGATGATGTCATGCCGTAGTCTTGCGCTCAGCGTAGAGCCATCGCGTACCTTTACAGGTCTGCCAGGAGGAGACTGCTTGACTGTAGGTGTTGCAGCTAGCAATTCCTGCAGTGAGTCGCCCTTTGCGGCGCCTTTGACGCGTCGAAATGCCTTACCACAGGCGTGGTTAGTTATACCTAAATTAGTGGCGATTTCTGGGAAAGTGAGGTTGTATTTTGTCCTGAGAACGACGATAGTAGCTAGCTGGGCTTCTGAAAGCAATCGAGAGCTTTTTTTTGGCAGGATTTGAAGCCATATTGAGTGAGAAACGTGAGGTTGAAGTGTAGGTGTTGACGCTCTACAGAGCTCTTAGAGGCTCGGAGGCTCGGAGACTCTGTTCCGCTAGTGACGCGCTAGCTTCTTGGCAAGTCACATGACGGCCGACTTTATTGAGATTACCCTTTGTAAAGTCCATGCAGATACGAGGATGCGCCAAGGCCAAAACCTGGAAAAGACAAACCTGGAGAACCCAGATCTGGGGAAAATCTAAATTGCATACAGCAAGCTTGTCCTGGGGTATCTCACTATTCACGCTTTCGTTCCAATCCCGTCGGAGCCCAACCAGCTCCTATCCGTCATACATCCAATGCATAGCTAAATGTCGAGCCAAAAGAAAAGAGGTCGATCCGTCATCGTGCTAGTCGTATGCACGCACAGCACATTCATTCCCAAAGAGCGGATCCGTTCCTGTAGACAATTAGACCGCCTTTTCCAACCTCTCTACCACGAGCATAAGTCTCAAAGTGAAGTTCTGCAACGTTTGTTGGCCCTCGGCGCCTTCGAATTCAGCCTGATCTACCCTTTGGTTGTACTGGACGAACTCTTTAACCTTCTGCACAAGCAGGGCAAATTGTTTTTCTGGAAGGAGGCTGGTGACTCTGCGGCGCACACGACTGTTCAAGCACAGGTTGCCGAGCATGATAGTAAGGTAGCCGACAGGTACAAGGGACTCTGATTCTTCCATAGAATCGGCCTGAAGCTCGTTAGCGTGTTTTCATGTGTATTTATAGGAGTGACATACCCGTTCAGCTCGTTCCGAGCCCTCGAGGAAGATCTTGACCAGTTCACCGATCAGATCATCCTCGCCCTGGATCACACTCATCCTAGCCTGATCACTAAACTCTGCGAGGTTCATCATGGCGCCCAACCCAAGGATGAGGTCTTCTCGTACTTCCGCCCTGGAGTGTTCACCATCATCGTTACCCAAGAGCTTGAAACAGTCGACAATAAAACGGGTGAGACGAGTGACAAAAGTCTCCTCTGCGAAAATTTGACAGGCCTTTGGCATACCGTTCGACACATTCATGCAGAGGCGGATAGCAAGCCTCGTTGGTGATGTACGCGTTGCTTCGAAGAAACCCGACATCATAGCGGCCAACCGTCGGAGTATCACATCTGGCCACGTGGCTTGGTCCGTTTTGGACAGTGAAAGGGACTCCAGTGTCGAAATTGCTGCTTGGAGGATCAAACTGTCTTGCGCTGTCACCTTGCCAGAGACCAGACGTTCCGAAGGTCCAGATGCTGCATCAAGAACTTTGCCAATCATGCTCTCGTCCACGATAGAATCTGTATTCCCAAAGGTCCGCAGCCCGATCACCAGCTCCTCTAACACCTTGATGGCCAAAAGCTGCGGGGACAACTTGGGCACGTCGTCAGCGGACCAAGCCAGAGTCTGCAAGACGAGCGTTCGGAAGTCCACCACGGACTCTCGACCATTTGCAGCCATGTTCGTTTTCCTCTCCTTTGCAATGCGGTGAATATCGAAGCTCGACAATGACGATGACAGCAGGTTTCGTAAGGTCGACAGAATGTCGGAACGATAGATTTGCTCAACGACCGCATAACTCGGCTTCGTCTTCAGCATGAATAGTATAGCTGCTGCTGCTGCGAAGTCGAAGATCATGTCTCCTGTAGGGGCTATAGCCCGCAGTGAAGAGGACGTCATGGCCGATTCGAGCAACTGGTCGATAAATTTATTATCAGTCATCTGCGTGGCGAATTCCATCATTGCACTACGCCGCGCCGAAATGTTGGTGCTGTTCTTTCCAGATATGTCCTCGATCATGGCTAGGGTTTCGGCTTCGAATTTGTAAAGCTGTCCCTTTCGGCGTAGTTCTGGAAGCCCAGTCACTTGCTGCGAGTCATCTTCACTTCCAGTAACTGAACCCTGTCTATCCACCATGTCAAATTCGATGTCTTCGTTCCAATTCAAGAGGCCATCTTCGAGATTGGACTCTTCAAGATAAGATCTCGTGTTGGCGTAGGTCCGGGAGGTATCCCTTCTCGGAGGTGCTGGTCGAGACGCTTGTGAGCTCGACTGGGTATCTTGGTCAATGTCCATCTCCTCTCCCGTTGTCTGTGAAGCATCTTGGCGGACAGTTTTCGGTGCAGGAATAGATAACACCGTCGGAATCTTTATAATATCTTGTTCCGATTCTTCGTCGCTCTCAGTCTCTTCCTCTGAGCTCGGCACGGCTCGCTTGAGCATATCAATGAGCCTCCCTTTCCGAGTATGTGCAGACTGAGGGACATTGGAAGATGATCTTGTCAATGCAGCAACAGTAGAATGCGGCGTTCGATTGGTGAGGCGAAGCTTCGATATGCTGGGCATTGGAGTTGTCATGTCTAAACCACCGTCCAGTAGGTTGGTAAACAGATCACGCTGCCGTGGTGTCACAGATCCAAGGTTGTAAGAGTTCGCGCCTCGTGCAAGTGGAGTAGCTTCCTCCCGTATGTCATACATTGTCTCGTCTTCAGCAATTGGAGCCTCGGGTGTTTCCTGCACAGGGGACGGTTTCGTCGCTGAGCGCATGGCGAGCACACTATGGAGCTTGACCGGAGACGATTGGGATTTCGCAATGGCGGACCGCGAGACGACCGGAACAGTACGGGTCCTTGTTCGCTTCGGTTTACTGGCAGGGGGTCCATGAATCTCCGCCATGAGGGCGGGTTGCAGTGAATCGTCCTTAGTATGACCGGGCGAAACGCTATTTTCCGCCTTTTGGTACTTCCTGCTTGTTTGAGATACCGATGCATCTCTCTTCCTCTCCGTGATCTCCATCCTCTTCACCGTAACAGACGATGATGCAGAGCCACGCCTTTTGCGCTTGTGGAAAGCATTGGATGTATCAGACTCCGCTGAAGCTTCAGGCGAAAGTGGTGCCCGCGATGTGGATGCGTTTGGCGACACCTTTGAGCGTGCCATTGGTGGTTTGCGTGATCTCACGGGTGTATGTGTAGGTGCGTCGTCGTCAGATGAAGGGACATCGAAGACAGCGGATTCGACGCTTGATTCTGTCGGCGGTGTCGGTACAGTCTCCTTGGCCGTATAAACCGCCGCACTTTTCGCTTTGTTGTACGAGACAGCCTGGTTGGACTCGGAGGGTGTTGGCTTCCGTTTCGAGGTGGCTTTGACGGCTGGAACAAGCTGCTTTGTCGGTCTCGTTTGTGCCGCGAGCGAGGGCTTGAGATCCGATACTGGGGTCTTCGCGCGCGTGCGCGTTGCTAGGGCTGCTGTCGTGCACAGGTCATGAGTTGTAGCAGGCTGGCTTTTTCCTTGCGGCTTCGCCTGCTGCTGAGGCTTCGTCTTGCGCGCCGGTTGGACCGCCTTGCCTTTTCCAACTTTCGCTGCTCTTCGTTCATCACCGGAGGAAGGCACGTCCCATGCATCGAAACTGTCTACAGGTTTCGGTGGAGGTTTTTGTTTTGGTAGCGACTTCTTAATTGGAATCGCGCGAGGCGTAGGTTCGTCGTCGGAGGGCACATCAAACTCATCACGGGGCTCGGGCTCCAATCGTTGGCGTACGCGAGAAGTATGCGACGCATCCCCAGACCCAGACGCTGCTCCAGATATCTGCGATCCAGTGGGAAGTCTCACCGCCTGCTTGTGCGGACGTTCCGGCGAATGCGCGTCGTCTGTGAATATTTGCGCATTGCTGAGACGTGCCGCTCGTCCATATGTGATCACCTTCTTGCGGCGCTCCGCGCCAGTGAAGACTGAGGACATGGGCATGGCCATCGTGTCGGGCGGGGAAATCGAGGACTCAGATGCGCATGTTGGAGGACAGGAGAGATGTTATGTAGGAATCGCGCGTTTGAAGTAGCCTGCTGTCTCGTGGCAAGTGCGGCGGGCTTTTGGTATAGGAGGAAGGCGCGTGCTGTTGCAAGTGTTGTTGTTGCAGCGAAAGCTCGAATTGGCTGTTTGCGTGAGCAAGTGCAACCGAAAACGCAATAGTCCGCGGTTCGGCCATGCCCGCTGTGGCTGGTGAAAGTGAATGCGAGCGCCACTCACTGCAGGGTCCGCCGGTGCGACTAAACTCAAAATCATGTGCGGTGGACGCTATACATTGACCGCGGGGGTCTCCGCCCATGGTCACGGGCCTCGACCTCAGCAAGCCTCACACAGCTGGTACTTAATTCTCTCTCTCAATTTCTCCCGCACTCTTTTTACATTCTATATTAACCTCGAGGTGAACTTCTGCGGTTCTCTGGCCGAGTATTTGCATTGCCCTCCAATTCTGCGCCCTCTCCACTTTCGCTCGCTTGCAGCCTGCACTCTTATCAACCTGCAAAATGGCCTCAGACTCGCAACCACCTTCTCAGTGCCTTGGACCCGAGTACCGCGATGAGGCTGAGCGACCTGAGGCGACAGTCTCCAAGCCAGTCCCTCACGACAATGTCCACATTCTGGCCCAGACGCCGCAGCTGATTGCGCTGCTAACGTAAGAGCACGTGCGCACATGAATGGACGCAGAACTGACCCATATGCCAGTATGATCCGGGACAAGAACACGGGGCGGGCCGACTTCATCTTCTATTCTAACCGCATCATTCGATTACTTGTCGAAGAGGGCCTGAACCACCTACCAGTGGTAAGCCATGAGATCAGCACACCAGTGGGCAGGCACTATGCCGGCGTCAAGTTTGAGGGCAAGATCTGTGGTGTCTCGATCATGCGGGCTGGTGAATCTATGGAGCAGGGTCTGCGGGACTGCTGTCGGTCTGTGAGGATTGGAAAGATCCTCATCCAGCGGGACGAGGAGACCTCGAAGCCGAAGCTGTACTATGACAAACTTCCGGAGGACATTTCCGACCGATGGGTTCTTTTGCTAGATCCGATGCTTGCCACTGGTATAGTCACTCAACCGCAGCCATACGTGGATTGGCAGAACTAACGACTGAGCAGGTGGTTCGGCGCTCATGGCCATTGAAGTCCTCAAGAGCCGAGGTGTACCAGAGGATCACATTCTCTTCCTCAACCTGATTGCCAGCCCAGAGGGCATCAAGAAGTTCGCCGACGAGTACCCGAAAGTGAGGGTGGTCACCGCCTTCGTCGACCAGGGGTTGGATGAGAAGAAGTAGGTTTTGGCCTGATTACCTGATATAGCGCATTTCCATTACTAACATATCTGCAGCTACATTGTTCCAGGCCTTGGTGATTTCGGTGATCGCTTCTACACCATGTGAGGGTCTTGTTGTCGTGATGGGCGGAACAATTTCTGAAAAAGAAGCATGTGTGGGACATTGATGACAGATGAGGACATTTATGGATGTATATGAAATGATATGAAAATCGGGTATTAGTTCAGCATTACTGCAGATCACTTGAGATGAAAAGCCAACAGCGCTCATGCCATACATCATCTTCACTCTCCATGAGGAGCTTTGCAAGAGCCGAACGCGCACAGTGCAACAGAATTTGATACAGAGCTATCAGTTGCAAGCGCGAAAGGCAGTGTCCATTATCAAACGTGAGATAGCTGAGCTCTATCTTCAGCAACAAAACGCCGACCCATAAGTTCCCGGTATACCTCGAACGCCACAGCCATCCTTTGGCTACATATGATGAACCGTTAATGTTGTACATGTAATATACATGTGCATGGCAGCTTGCCCGCACTCAGTAATCATCATCTTCATCACCCGCAGCGTCGTCGTCGTCTACAATGAAGCCGGCGTTCTCTTCGTCGACCTGAGACCGGTCTGCACGATCGACGGGCCGCGATGTCGAGGTCTTAGCCGCAGGCTTCTGCTTTACTGCTTCGGCTGCGTCGACCCAATCCGCGTAGACATCGACAGGAGCAGAAAGGTCTGATTGAGGGTCAGCAGTTGCCCGTAGCCACCTTCGCAGTCGGAACAAAGGATCCATGCACAGCGCGCCGGTATGCTGGCCATTTGTGCGGACTCCTGCCACGAACATGTATGCACTCTCGACACGTACAGTTGGTGCTGGTCTGGAAAGTCTGGCCGCACACCTTGCACTGAAGGTTGCCGACACCGGATTTCTTCTCGATGGAGACGGAAACAGAGTTCTCGTGGTTGCAGAAGAGGCACTGGAAGGTCGTTGGGAGCTTCTCCTTCTGCGGAAACTGTTAGCGCACCTCCTATGATGTGCGCGACCTTGCATCATGCCTTTTTTGGCCCTTGGATCTTCTTCGCGGACTTGCGCTTGCCCTGCTCTTTGTTAGCATGATCGCCCGTACAGAAGAGCGCAGAGTTTTACTCACCATCTTGTCTTAATTAGGGAGTTGTATGTCTTTACACTTATGACAAGTGGCGGGGATAGGCGAGCGAACGTAGATCAGTGTTCAAGAGCGCGTTGGTCGGGTGTCGCGTGTAGTGTTACGCGCTCCAGTCCTTTGTCACAGCTGTGAGTGATGGTGGGGAGATCCGATGCTAGCGCCAAGATAACGCCCCAAGGTTAGGAAGTCTCCGACGTCGATAAGCTTAGCCAATCAGGCGGAGGCACGCGTGCTGTCATCCACCACCCAATTCCCCCGCCCACTCTCTGTCTTCCTCCCTTTCTCTCTCTTCTGCTCTGTCTCTCCGTGTGTGAATAAAAAGCAGATTCAACTTGTTCCCGTTGACGTTTGCGTCATCACACTCCCGGTGCCACAAACAGCACCACAACCCCGCTTTGCCTCGGTAACCAGTGGTTCATTGTTCCACAAACGGCCGGTTCGGAGGTTCACGTTGCCCTACTTGCCTATTTGTCCTGAGAGCTCTTTGTATTTGCATGCAAGCGTTACAGGGTCATCATGTCTGTTGAGAGCTCTTCAAGTGATGCTCTCCTCAAGGAGATATTGGAGGGACTCAAGTCCTTACGCCAGGAGCACTCCCAGCTTGCATCGTCCGTAGATGCAATCAATGGCCGTGTAAATATGTTGGCTGAGATCAAGCAAATCAAGGACGAGGCCAAAGATCAACCAGCTAGTGGCTCCAATGGCATCGCCGCAAAAGCGAAGCAAGCTGTTGCAGCTGTCTCAGAGAAGACCGTAGAGGCAGTTAGCAAGCAGTATGATGAACCACCAGCTGTTGCCGATGCTTCCCCTCGACAAGCCAGCGTCTCCAAGACGTCCAAGATTATCTTGACCTCATATCCCGGCCAAGCTGGTGTTGACCCTCTCCCTATGGACTGGGGCCAGAAGGACGCGGCTGTTCGAGGACCCGTTGTTGTGTCCCGTCACGCAAATACCATTCGCAGGCGCAACGGTATGTCTGTTTATTTTTGTAAACCCCTTCATCTTGCTAACAGACAATAGCAATCGGTGCTCATGGCGGCTCATACTCGATCTACCACGCTCTGGCTGTAGCAAGTGGCAATCTCGACATTTCACACAAGCCTGATTTCACTAATACTGAGCCTGCCGCAACTATTGGACCATTCCCCCAATGGAGCGATAAGAAGAAGATTGTCGCTATGGATCCTTATGGTCATCTGGCTCCGTGGCTGTACAAGGACATCATGGACAAGGAGGGTGTTGAGATAAGGCCTTCTATTGCCATTACTAAAGCCCATATGAAACTTCCTGAGTTGGAGGATAGCGTTCGAAAAGGGCGTCTTGTACCGGATGGAAAGATCTGTTTGAACGAGAGCGGAGAGTTGGCAGTTACCAAGGTTGCGGTTGAGCCTGTTTGGTACCTACCTGGAGTCGCCGAACGGTTCGGTATTGGTCAGTTCAACCTTGGCCTTGTTGCGTGTGTATGCTGATGGCAAGAATTAGATGAGGGTACCCTGCGCCGTACATTGTTTGAGGAGACTGGAGGGTCCTATCCTGAGCTGATCACTCGTCACGATATTAAGCTCTTCCTGCCACCGATCGGCGGCCTAACTGTGTATATCTTCGGCGACCCAGCCAAGATGTCGGACCCGAACGTTCGCCTCGCTCTCCGTGTCCACGATGAGTGTAACGGTAGCGACGTGTTTGGCTCAGACATTTGCACATGCCGTCCGTACCTCATCTTTGGTGTGGAAGAGGCGGTGAAAGAGGCCCAGAAGGGTGGCAGCGGCGTTGTCATCTACTTCCGCAAGGAAGGTCGAGCTCTGGGCGAGGTGACGAAGTACCTTGTGTACAACGCACGAAAACGCGGAGAAGACCGCGCGAGCGAGTACTTCAAGCGCACCGAAAACATTGCTGGTGTCAAGGATATGCGTTTCCAAGCTCTCATGCCTGATGTGAGTCATTCTGCGTTGCACCACCTCCAGCTTAGACTACAGATTCAGCTACTAACTTTTGTGTCACCGTAGATCCTACACTGGCTTGGTATCACGAAGATCGACAGGATGCTCAGCATGTCCAAGTAAGCAAACGTTCCGAAACTTGGGTCAGCCAGTCAGAACTAATGTGACCGTAGCATGAAACACGACGCGATTGTCGAGCAGGGTATTCCGATCCACGAGCGTGTCCCGATCCCTGAAGAAATGATACCTGCGGATAGCCGTGTTGAAATTGACGCGAAGATTCAGGCTGGCTATTGTAAGTTTCATGCATCTGCACACACGACCCTCATCCTCCGCACTTCGTTGTCCTTTAGGGGTCTCAGTGGCAGTGTAACATCATCAACCGTCCTTGAAGCTGAGCTAAGACACCTCCAGTTACCACCGGTCATGTCATGTCGATGGACGAGCTTGCGAACGTGAGGGGTCGTGGTTGGGAAGACATTGATGTAGGTACCTTCATATTCCCTGTCAACCTGTTTGAACAAGATGCTAATGATCATGGCAGCACTGAACGGGAACATTCAATCTCAATTTGGATTACGTCGAGTTACTGGGTCTTCCATTCGCAAGCTGCGACACCCTTCACCAGTGATCAGCGGGTAGGTAGCATGTTCGACTTCCTCTTTCCGTGTGGCCTGGGTGCGGCTTCGACTCAACAGCGAGATATCAGGCGACAATAGCAGGTTAGACAAAATAAAACATTTTGAATTGAACAAATGGGATAATGCCATGTCTTGTCGAGCGTTGTTTAGCGATTGGTTCGGTCGCTTCATCTACACCACTCGCCGCTGACGCTTGCATGGCTGACTCTTGACCTCGACCAGCAGCATGGAATGAAAGCACCTCTACGAAGACTTGCTAGCCCTGCGACATCGAATGCGAGTAATCCTTCGTCCGGGCTGATTTACCATATAGTCCATTGCTGCAACCGAGGTTCGATCACGAGTGCTGATGATTGACCGGTCTGCTTCTGCCTGCACACAGCTACAGCTACCAATCTTATATGGTCTCACGCACCCCGCCCCTGCACCACCATTCACAACCTCTCACGTGTCTAGCCTTGCATCCGTAGAGCAGCCAGCTCGTTCAGCAGACCCCTCTGCCCAGCCCGTACTCCGGCAGAGAACTCGTACAAGTACCCCCACCCCAGCGCTCCACGTGCCCGCACCACGCATTTCCGCCCTACCCGCTCACCTATTGCACATACGAATTTCAGCACCCCATGTCTGTCTGCCTCTTCCCCATCGAGCCCCGGCTCTGGCATGGACAGGCTGGCGACACCAACAGCATGAGAGGTACAGACTAGGAGCGGCCCGCAGTTGGGCTCGACCGTTACCTCCTCGTTCTGCGTGGGTACACCAACGCGTCCTATGCCGGTGTATCTATCTCGGCCGAGAATGCCATATATGAAGGCTGCATGCCTGCATGGTTTTTCCTACCGCGGAAAGCGCCAGCATGCTGCGAGGCGGACAAAATACGTGACCCTGCGTTCCACGGCGCGCGGCCACCGACGCCGCTGGCCTGAACCTGAAATCGCAAAACTGTGCGTGTGTTCAAGACTAGAATGGAAAGGCGGTCGAGGGGCGCCCGGTGGAGTGGAGTGGAGTGGCGAATATACGGACACGTGTGTGTGGTGGACCAGTGGACGGGACTAGCAGACAATACATATAGAGCACGCAGGCAAGGGCGGGCTGGTTGGCGGGCCACAGAAAAGATCGGCACACGCAAGACTTTTTGAGCATTCTAGATCGCTGTGGGGAAAGGTTCAGTGTTCGACTCGGGGCCTGCCGAAAGACGCGCTGCCTCGTCTCTAGGAGAGCACTGAGTGAGGGGCTTCGCGACGGGCGCGCTGGGGTGGTAGTTGACAGCTGTTGCACTGCATGCTGCATTGCACATCTCCCAAGCGGCAGTGCGAGTGCATATTTAACGCAGATTTGCGGTGCGGTTGCCGGATGGCGAAGGTCTTTCCGAGAATAATCCATGGATTGCGATCACTCACGTGTAAGAATTGCCCTCCACGAGAGGCTTCACGTTATGATACCGCGACGACCGGAAGACAAAGGTCTAAAGGTCCATGTACCTACCTGGGTGCCGCACTGAACTAGACAGTCGGGTCCCTCGTTTGGAGGGGTGCTCGTTGAGATGGTGTGGTGAAGGAAGAGGGTGTCACCAGATAACCTTAACCGTACCAGCGGGGCACTCGCGAGGTACTGGTAGCGTCTGTCTACAGTACTTTGCGAGCTAGTAGGCGCTGTCATGGATGAACTGGGCAGCATGGTATATTGGTGACATTTGGCGTTTTCTGCGAAGTGGGTATGCTCCTGCGTGCGGTCGACGGACAGTCTACAGACCCACGCGTCTGAAGGTCGGCCATAAGTACTTCAGCTCTGTGATAGTTAATACAATGGTCGACTTCCAACTTTACGCGAGAGAGAGAGAGACCAGTTATGGGAATTCGAAGGCGTCGTCGATGCGAGCAAAGCGCAAAGTGACCGATCGTCTCGATCGAACTAGGGCCGGTTTGAAGCTTGAGGAAGGTCTAAAATGCTCCGAGGATCGCATAAGCATTTAAGGAGAGGAGAAATGGGTCTAAAGCGCGAGTTCTGTGCAAGAAACACGGGGACTGATGTTGAGCGGTCAACCGGAAAGGGATATGACTCCTCCACATGGCAAATAATTAGATTGGAACAGAAACCTCCTTACGGGGCGACCCACTTTCCAAATTTGCGCTGTTTTTGGGTGCAGTCTACATCGGCCTCTGTATCATACTTCTTGTATAACAGGGCAAGAGTCTGGTCACAGAGGCAGACGTCACACCACGATCGAGGAGAAGGATTTCCTTTGGCGGTTGTGGGCAGCATTTCCGGCAGTGGTAGCCGCTTTGCCAGCGTCATGCAGCGCTGCAGCTGAGATTTAGTACAGTGGAGACGATGAGTCTGGACGCATTCTCTGCCCCACTCTGGAGAATCGGGTGGATCGCCATGTTATGCCATCAGCTGAATTGTCGGAAGTTTTGGCATTTCGAGGACCGTTGGAAGGAAGATTCGTAATGAATATCACAATATAACGTCAAATTAATCGGCTCTTTAAACGTACTGTGCCTTGTGAAACGCGTCCTCATTTTCACCCGGCTGATGGGATGGACGGTGAGACGCGGGAACGTGTGGACTGTTCAACTGGTGGACTGGCGGGAGCGGCCGGCAGGTACGTGGCCGCCGCTTAATCGTCCCGCCCCGAACGTGCAGAAAATAGAAAAGTACCGATGTCAGGAGAGGAGATAAATAATTATGCGTCATAGAAGAGAAGTTGAGCATAGGATTGAGTTGAACCTGGAAAATAGATGCACGTGTGGCGCGTGGGATTCTGTTGGATGTTGGCTCGTGTTGTTGTGTGCTTCTTTGCGAGAGCTATGTCATTGCGCGTGGGTTTCACCCAAAAGCAAGATTCTCTTGCTCGACACCATCTCGTGGGTCGTAATGAAGACAGTTGTGAAGCAGTGTGAGGCGGTGGCACGGCCGTTGCATCGCACAAACCACAGTGCGGTCTTGTCAATATGGGATCAGGGGACAGTCGCTCCGTCTCGCAAAGTCTCCGCGAGGACCGTCATACCAGGAACCTCCCACCAACTGAAGCGTGCCTTGCCGGCTCTGAGTTTGTGGCTGTCTTTCTACCACACGCATCCATGACGGAGGCGTCTGTTGAAGGTGCATGCCCCGATTCGACGGCATGGCACGATGACCCCGCCGCCTTGGAACCCGCCGCCCCAGAGTCAAAGATGCAATGCCAATCAGGCACGAGAGGTTTTAGGACCGCCAACGTCAGCGAGTTAGCTAAAAACCAGCAGCCACATCGGTGCTAAGGCGCGACTGATTAGACGTTGAGGTGGCCAACGCACGTCTCGAGATGAGGTGTGCTCGTGTGTCGGGGTGGGGCGAGTCAGGACAGTATGAACGGATGACAGCGCAGCCGCCTCATAGCCGGTTGGCTGCCTGCTGTCCTAACGGTCCACGTTTTTGAGAGGCGTGCATCGTGCATAGCAACCAGGGCCGAGAATTCGAGGAGGATGGAGGGCCCGGCTGATGATGGAGCTGGCGTTGCAGGGGTGCCCTGCACTTGCAGAGGCGTTGTAGTCTGGGTGAATGGCGTCTAGGCGCGGGCACTCAGCATTATTACCACTACGTCTTCCAACCGCTCTGCTCTGTCATTCCGCCTTTCCCATCCATAATAAATCAATCGACTGTCCGAACGAATGCACATCGACGTCAACATGGCAAACAACACTAGATACTACTACTCGCTGCCTACACAACCACCACAGCAGCCGCGATCAACATCAGGCAGCCGTCGCCCGCCTCTGACACCATCAACCGTCTCGTCGCCATGCCTCACGACGCAATCGACTATTGCCAGCCGAAGAGACTCAGGCTCGGGGAGCCCCACCAAAGCATCAGCTCTTCTTGCGAGAGTTGCCTCCCACCCATCTACACCTAGAGGTGAGACACCATCGAGTAGCCCGATTGTGTCCCCGGATGTCAGGGGTCCGATGTACAGCCCGGACCGACCTGCTGTGTGGAGGAGTGAGAGTGCTCGCTATGTCCATCAGTATAGGCAACAAGGTAAGCATGCTCAGCCTTGAAAGTGAAGCCTCGGCTGACATCAGTAAGATGGCTACATTAGCTTCCCAGACTTTGAAAAGTTCTGCCAGTCTCAAAACCCGTACCAAAGGGATCAGAGAGAGAACAATGCTGTGCAGACATGACCTGACTTCGATCTACAACAAGCTGCACATCAGCCTGATCACAACTTTGGCGCGCACCCTGCGCGATTCATTCCTTCGTCGTAGAGAGGAGCTGGTTTAAATAACCAATTACCAATAGACGCAAACGCAACCCCGCCGAGAGGCAAATCGGCTGTCGGGACCGGTCTTCGAAAGACCACTCAAGACCGACCTGAAGCATCCAAGCTCTGAAAAGACAGTGAAGGGCTGGTACATCTGTGGAGTCGGAATTGATCCCACAGATTTCGATACGCGACTCGGTCATCGAGAGATAGCGATCGGGATGACTTCGCCAACTAGCTTCCATCACACTCTGGCGAATGAGCCTTGGTGCCACGTCATTCCAAAGACGGAGAAGACCGGAATTCTGCAACCGAACGGCGTACGAGGTTGGTTTGTGGGAAGAATGAAGTAGCGGGATAAGAAGCGAGACTAGTGAACTGTACGGGGAGCAAGTGGGTCAGGGGTTCGAGAGGGAAAGGGCGGTCAAAGGACATTAGCTTCTGCAGCAAAGCGATAAACAAACCTCTTCATCATGCTCGCATAATCGTGCACACATTCCGCTCGTGGGAGACCCTTCAGCAGGGCTGCAGTTGGGGTCGTTTTTCCGTTCCAAAGCGAACTTGCACTCCACAATAAGCCCTGTTGCGCCCACGTAACTGCAGGAGTGCGTACATATTATCGTGCTCTTTTTCTCGTAGCTTGTCATTGCTCGCTCTGCTCCTGCTCTATTGATATTGCCGGGAGTGGGAATTACCAAATGCGTGGAACTTGTCTCCAGAGCCGCTCACACTCCTACAGGCCATGCACGAACTCCAGCTCTTACAGTAGTTGCTAACCCTCCTTTGCGACCTGGAAAGGGAACATGGACCAAAGTATTGGGCTGAGCAGAAACCAATGTGTACTGTAGCAGGCTATGCGCGACGGTACACAGGTGCACGAAAGAGCCTATGCGCCTGACATGTCGCTGGGCGTTCAGGCGCATAGCAACTCGTCGTGCGCGGAGCGATTTGGCAAGTTAAGCCATCGTAAGTGTATGTGTATTCAGAGTCGAGGCATGCGAAGTTCGAATGTCGAAGTCCGACGCTCTTCTCTTGGCACACGTGATGCGGCCCGTGCGCCCACACTCGCTAAGCGAAGAAATTCAAGTCGAAGCGCACTTGTTAAACGACACACCCAGAACAGCCCTTCAACCCCATCGTCGCAATCATGGCTGTCGGCAAGAACAAGCGTCTTTCAAAGGGAAAGAAGGGTCTCAAGAAGAAGACCGACACCTTCGCGAAGAAGGATTGGTACAACGTCAAGGCTCCTGGCACTTTCCAGGTCCGAGAGTAAGACTTCCCCGCCACGACGATACTCGCCCGCGCGCGTCTCAATGGACTGTATGCTGAGTTCTCTTCTTTTACAGCGTCGGCAAGACCCTCGTCAACCGTACCTCCGGTCTCAAGAACGCGAACGATGCGCTGAAGGGCCGGATATTCGAGGTCTCCCTTGCGGACCTTCAGAAGGATGAGGACCACGCATTCCGCAAGGTCAAGCTCCGCGTCGACGAGGTCCAGGGCAAGAACTGCCTGACCAACTTCCACGGCCTCGACTTCACCTCCGACAAGCTCCGCTCGCTCGTCCGCAAGTGGCAAACCCTCATCGAGGCCAACGTCGTTGTCAAGACCACCGACGACTACCTCGTCCGCCTTTTCGCCATCGCCTTCACCAAGCGACGACCGAACCAGATCAAGAAGACCACCTATGCCCAGTCTTCGCAGATCAGGCAGATCCGCAAGAAGATGACCGAGATCATGACCCGTGAGGCCAGCTCGTGCTCTCTTGCTCAGCTCACCCAGAAGCTCATTCCCGAGGTCATTGGCCGCGAGATCGAGAAGGCCACCCAAGGCATCTACCCCCTCCAGAACGTACGTGACACAATATGGCAGATGTACAGAGAATGGATCTAACGCATTGCAGATCCACGTCCGCAAGCTTAAGCTCCTCAAGCAGCCCAAGTTCGACTTGGGTGCTCTTCTCGGTCTGCACGGCGAGTCAAGCCAGGATGACTCTGGCCAGAAGGTACGGATACGCCACCCGCCGCATTTAGATACGCGTGCTAACACATTACAGGTTGAGCGGGAGTTCAAGGAGACGGTCCTCACGGAGGTGTAAGGGACATGGTTGAATAAGCTGGGTCTCTAGGGTTTTCTTCGACATGAATATGGGCATCTCTTGGTGTTATGTTTACAAATGAAAGGTTAAACATGACCCTAATGAATGCTCGGTGGCAGTGACGGCGTGCATGGCTACAAACGATCATACCACGGGTTATGTGGCGGTGCAGGAAAAGCCTAAGCAATGACAATTTGGCATTGACAAATCCACCTCTGCTCCCATGTTCGCTTGTCTCTTGGGCTAAAGGTGTGCCAACTTGTCGTTAACGGTATCCCGGAGGCTTGTCACGCAGGATGCAATGTCCACGTCTCGTGTCTGCCGGTACTGATCGGTCAGGACCCCTCCGGATCTGCAATCCACTACTCGCGGAAGTTTACGTTACTACATCCTGTACCCTGTCCTTCGATCCACTTCATAGCCGCGTGCCCATGCTTAACTCACAGATATCTGTCCTGGACCTTGTCTCTACCCTGGCTTTCGATCGGCACTGTATAGAGCACTTGGTGGAGGCTATGTGCACCCGCAAGGCCCATAGTTCGCGACCGTGGCTATGGAAATCTGGGTTCACTGGAGTCTGTATAGTCGCCCGCAACCAATATTGCAGCTACATCAGCTTTGAGAATGCGCTGACAAGGTGTTACATCATTCCGTGTCTTGGTCATGCCACAGTACGACTCATGCGGAAGTTCCGACGTAAGAAGATATTCTTACTACTGCTGACCGTTCAGGTCAGGGAACTTTCCACCGAGCGTCGCGGAAGAAAGATGCGTTGCCGACGACATGGTAATCCAAGAGCATGTGCCGACGAATGAGTGGACTGATCCCCGCACCGGCGCGATCCGGGGCTTCTACCAAACCTTCCACAACGACCGATGAAAAATCTTCGTCTACAAGCCACAGGCTTCGAAACATGCCAGTACATCCCTTCTCACCTCTCTTCCTCCCGAATTCTAAGTCCACTCAACACCTTGGCCTTATCTTAGTAGGAAACTCGTTGCGCTTACGCTCTGCAGCTAAAGAATTGTGTTTCGGCGCGTCGATTCATGGTCGATAGTGTTGGTAGTGATGTTTGGTGATGTTGGTGGGGTTGTGGTTTAGTGTTGCTGGATTGGGAATGGAGGGGTTTACACCGCTACTTTGACGGGAAAGGACGTCAAGACCGAGAGACGTCAGGGCTGGGAGGGTGGTGTGGGAAATAGGGCTAAGGTTGCGGAAGCGGGTTGTGGGTTTTGGTGAATGTAGTGTGGTTTTGAAGCGAGTGTCATCGTGATCTGGATTTCACTGACTCGAACGGTGTGTTCTCAGGATGCTGGGTAGGTTCACCGCTGTCTACGATCAAGCGAGAGAGATGATGTTTGGAGTTAGAGCTAATATTGCGGAAGCGGGATGAGATGTTTGGGGAGTGTAGCGTGGTTTACGAGGATATGTTATCATGATGCTGATTTAGCTGGGTTGAGTTGAGTGGTTCGAGACATTGCGTTGCTCTAATACTGTGTTTACGGTTATCTGGTTATGAGTGACGGATGCTTCATCTGATAGTTATGGAACGCATTGGGGCGATGATGCATGTTGGAAAAAATTCTTTATAACTTCTATGGAGACATTTTAGAACGTGCTTAGAAGAGGAGGAGTACTACATAACATTGCAATTGCTTTTTTGCCCATTTTTTCCGAATTTTCTATCTCTCTCATCAAAATGATAGCTCGATCAGAACCAAAAAGGAAGGTAAGGATGGAAATGCCAGGTGAAGACGACGTGCCCTATGGACTGGCATTATTGAATTTGCTGTGGTATTCTCGATTTGCCCTTTCAAGACCACCTATATCTGCACCAGCCTGGATCAGCTTTCTGCACACATTGTACCATGCTGCAATGAAGCTTGGGTAAGTGGGCCTGGAGTTGTCCTTCTCTCAGTCATGTCTCGGCCATCGACAACAAGAACAATTACCACACTGAGCGATCTCCGTTGAGTCGTACAGGTTGATTCGGATTGGCAGCAATTTCAGGCGATAGTAATAGGTCGACCATTTCCACACTGACACTGGGATTGTCCCTGATGTGATGATAAGGCATGAGTATTGGCGTTACCCTTCGGTCGAAGCGCGTAATCCAGTAACGGTCTCCCTGATTTGCGCGCTCTTCTCGGGTCTGCTTGCAATTTTGCACGCACATATTTGACTATCCGAGCTTGCACTGCTAGAGCGATGAAGTTACAGTTTCCACCTTTGTTGTAATCGTCGAGGCCTCGAGCCTTGGGCAAGTCTCTTGCGTGGGTCCAATGATTACGGATGCCACGCGCATGATGACTGTTGACTTCGTCCAATTTGTCGAGCAAGGATACCATGGGCTCATATTCATCAGAGTTACATCTTATCTCGGTTTCCTGGGCATAATAGAGCAATTCGTCGGTCAGCGCCATGGTCATGTTCACGGTCTGGATGTAGCGGAAGTTATAGACCGGTACTGCTTTAAGTAGTCCCAAGCAAATTCTGCTCAATGAAATAAGAGGATTGAACGATTTTGTTTTCAGGTGCGCTCTTAGATCGTAATCGCGCAAGAAGTCGCGGACTGTCCGATGAAGAAAGTCAACAGAGTGCTTTAAAACAATCGGATGCGGTTGATCGTCAACAACAAAAAAGATCGTTGCATCGATTCCGCACTCTCTCTTTTAGCGCAGGATATTACAGCTCAAGCTCCTGCTCCCTCATAGGTTTTATTGCTACATTGAGAACGTATGCAGGATTCTTTTTCTCCTTTTCAAGCAACGCAAAGGCGTAGAGAGGGAGTGGTTGCACTTCTTCCACCGCAACGAGAAAGATTCCCGTCATGTCTGAACGATGTAATTTCGGAATTCTCGCGATCATGTCTTCGGAGTATTTATGGAGGTCATCTGGAAAGCGCTCCACGATTTGGATCAGCGTCTCAATGCCTTCGTTTTTGTTGGCTTCTTTGACTATGTCGTTTGTTACGAGGAAGACCCATAGCCAAACCCCATCAGCTCGAGTTGAGACCTTGTCCACGATATCTCTGGTGTCGTTGGGATAGAGAGCCTCTAGACGCCGCCAGTTCGCACTGTCTTGGAGATGCACGTTGATATGCCCTTGCATGTCCTCTTGCGTGAGGTCGACGATGTCGAGCATTCGATTATGTCGTTGTAAGAAAGCTTCATATTGTCGTCCGGGTCGACTGGAAGCACATATCTTAATACGTCCTGATATCGAAAGGGCTTCCAGGAGTCGGATGATGTCTATCTCCTCGCCACCATATTCGTCAAGGCCATCTATGAGGAAGCAGAACTTAGCATTGAGTCGAGTCTCTTCTTCCGTGCACCGGAATGTATCGTACCACTCTTCCTTGGCCCATGGCTCATGATGCAGTACGCGGTTGCATACAGTGTCTATAAGATCTGGAGCTGATCGAAGGATTTGGTAAAGCAAAGACTGGAACAGGCCAACTCCACTCTTCTGCATCTCAGTACCTTGGTTCCAAAAGTAGTAGCTTGGTTGATGCAGATCAGAGTCACCGGTCCATTTCTCCAAGCTCTCCATCGTACGACTATCTTCAGCGATGAACTTCATTAGTGTCGATTTGCCGCTTCCAGCCTTAATGAGGCAAGGTCAGCGAGTCGTTACCTCCTTCAGCGAATGGCACATACATACCTTACCAGTGATATAGAAAATGCCATCAGTTGGTTCTTCACTCTCCAACCACGATCCGAAGGAAGTTTTTTGGCGGTCGAATATCCACTCATTAGACCGCTGATCCGCCGTTTCGATGCTGTACCAACGCTTACGTATTTCAGGAAGGTGCAGAATTCTGAGCACCTCCAACGGATAGGAGCATGAAACTTGCTCTTTCAACAATACGTCGAATTTCATACTCAAGGTCGTCAGCCGGACAGCTTGAGCCGACTCCAACTTTAGGATTTCGCGGTGATTCTGTTCGACCACCTTTTGGTAACGATGGCCTTGTTCGGCCAAAGCAGAATGTCCTCTCGAATTTGTGTCAAGTGTGATATGTCTCGAATCTTCTCAGCGTCTTGCGACACTTCCAGCGGTTTCAGCTTCTGCATGATCGCCGAGGTTGAGTCCCTGAGGATGACAGGTCCCAGTCAGCCACTGAGCATACACCTACCATATCTACTAAGACTTACACAACGACCACTGACGTTGGAAGAGTAGACTTCAAAATACAGCTAAGGATTATGACCGTTCCTCCCAGGTACTATGTAACATGGCTTACGATTGTAAGGCGGCTTCGACATGTTTCGAAATCTGAGCATCCATCCTGTGCAGCCTCGATCGCAGATTCTGTATATCGTTGTGTTTCCATCGTCTCTTGAGAGGAACCCTTGCCGTTTCCAGTGTTTTGGATTGAGCGCCGTCTTGTATCTTCAACGTTTCGACCACTTCCCGTATTTCGTTGACCAACTTCTCACACTGGCGCACCATTTCGAGTATCTACTTCTCATCTTGCGAGAGAACTAACCCAGAAGTTTGTTTTTGTTTAACTTTTTCGTTCCATTCTTGTACATTGTGTATATATTGATCAAGCTCATTGATCTCATCCGAGGTTCCTCGAGACGCTGAATCGCGCAGTTTTTTGCTTTCAGAAACCATTTTCAAACCGAAATCGATGAAGGTGATAATCCCAGATACAAGACCAATAATGGAAAATGGATCTGCCATGTGATTGATCTGCTTAGTCGGGCGACGATAGAATGTTGAAACTAATGTAGTAGCTCCAAATACCACCCTCAACGCGTAGAGGAAGTGTTAGGCTCCAGCCGTGCGACTCTGCGGAGAATACGTGCCGCATAGTCACTGGTTCATTCAGCTAGGCTGTGCATATTTTCTTCCGGGGGACAAGACCTCAACTCCGGAGAAGAACTCAGCTTCGGTCTCACGAACCGAAAGATTGAGACCTCAGCTGAAGTAATTCGAAGAAGCGCTCTGCTCACTTTGGGACCGTCGAATTTGCATTATCTTGTATCAGCCTGTCCAAATGAACAATCTTCGAAGACAGTTCTAAAGACACAGAAAAAATGGATTCTTTGACAGGTTTAAATTTCATCTTCGACGTGCGAAATCGCCACATCATTACCCGTAAGCACATTTAAAATCAACAGGGCATTATGGTGGTCATCTCTGCTTTTTCAACAGAGGTAGTTTTGCAGCAAGGCAACTCAGGATGGCTAAATCGAATGTGATTAGCGCCATTTACTAAGACGAGGTGGTGAGCAGGAACGACACCCCCGACATAGAAACTGCACAAAATATAGGGGATAACAATAGTTCACGACTCTTTGCCAATAATATCGACAGCCGGACTCCAGACTAGCAGAGCGACTATGCAATCAAACGAATCCCAGCGCCACTTGTCCGCTGGACACAGTCTACTGTATTCTTGCCTTTCCGGCAGAACCTCTTGCCCTTGTTCCTCGCCTTCCGAGACATGTTTCCACGCTCTAAGTTTACTGCGCAATAAATTACCCATTTACTCTTTCTCATTGCGTTCTTCGTCATTAGTTACAACATTTGGGCACAAGTAGATCGTGATGAATTTCCGGTTCTGCTCTTGATGGGAGGAGGCTTCACCGTTACGTTTTGGGCAATTCTATCAAAAGTAATGGACATAAGAAATTGAAACAAATATTCTGAACCCGTGGAAGTTTCTTTCTCCGTCTGCTGCATGCTGGAGCTGATTATTGGATTTGGCGACAGGGGTCGATATTACCCGAACAGGCCGTTGGATTTCCAGCACTGAGCATCAAGAAATGAGAATTGACTGTGCTATTTTGGACCGCCCATCCAGAGCCATGAACGACGAAGAAACATTGATCAACTCTCAACTCCACTCTCTCAGAAGCTCTGACCCAGTCCGCCCTCGAATTCATCCATGAACCAGAAGTCGTTCAACGTCCACGCATTCACGTCCGGGCCGGCAAAAGCCTCCAGCCCAGCCTCCAGCCCAGCCTCCGCCATATTGAATGCTGAGTCGTCAACCGGTGGACCGGGGTGAGGCTCAATGAAAGAAACCGGCGTATTCATCATCACTGTCCTACCTCCGCTGTCCCCAAGTATCACTTCCGCTGGCTGCCCCACCTCATCTTCGTCTTGCAATGCCAGCATGCGGTACAACAACGCACAAACCCTCTCACTAGCTTCCCCCTCCAGCATCTGTATGTCCTCAGGACGATACTGCGTCTCCACCAGACTAATTGCCGCACTGAGGTACCAAAAGTGATGGTTACCCCGTCCAGGCCTCATCGACCTCTCCTCGAGTAATCTCAACGCACTCATCTTTGTCGCTTCAAAAGCAGGCTTCGCGATACGCGTGGTGAATGTGTCAGAGGAGGGACTAGCGTAGTACGCAACGTGGCAGATGAGAAACGCGGCGCGGAGGTAGTCGAAGCGGAGACAGCAGAGGGCAAAATTGTTCGCTTCGATCATTCGCGTATGGCGTTCGATCAAGGCTTCACATGCTTCTAGCAAGGTCACGATGGCGTAGTGGTATTCGCTCTTCTTTCTCGTTCTTGCCTCAGCACTTAACGCTCGATGCGTGTGGATTATGACAAGGAATTGGCGGAGCTGGAGATCGAGAAGTGTGGAAGTCATCGAGGCCCTTGCATCGTCCCACTTTGGAATGCTATCGAGATCATTTTGGATGTCTTGCTCAGCTTGCATTGTTTCGGTGAACGGAGGCAGGGAATGTAGTGAGTCGGCGGTAGTGAGCAATTCAGCACGATGAGGTAGCGATCGCACTGAGTGGTGGAGGTACGACGTATCTGTGAAAATTTGGTCATTGTGAGACTCAGGGAGATACTTGATGTCTGAATGGATGTCCAAGTCATTGATGTTGCGAGGAGCGGCGCAGTCGTGTTGCAGGCTTGAGAGGATGGAAGACGTTCCTTTCGAAGCACATTAGCAAGGTCCCGAAAGATCACTGAGTGTAGAATCATGTGAGAAAACGCACCTTTATCTATGGAAGCTTGCATTTCTAACTCCATTGATGTGGCCCAGAGACGGCGGCGCATCTCCGCTTCAAATATCGAGCACCGGTTGCCCAGCATTCCAGGATCGCGGTGCATACCTGAGGAGATCATGAAGCCCATGTGCGCCTGAACCTCCTGGTAGTACTCTTTCGTCTTCAAGCATGTAGTGGATAATGCAAGAAGACGTAACAGGCGTACTTGGAGAGATGCAAGCGTCCTCCGCTTATTGCTCTGCCCCTTCAACCATGCCTCACAAGCCTTGAGCCAGATTACAGCTTTGCTCCTAAACGAAGAACCGTTGGAGTTATATCTTGTAGTCTCATGCGTGCTCGTACACAATGTGCAGGCCAGAATCGCAAGGATGATGGCGTCCATTGCTGAGTCGGCCTCACTCGTTCCATACCAGTAGTTGGCGTAGGCTTTCCAGAAGATGGGGCCATGTAAGATTCGGTACGTTGTTTCGAAAGTATCGAAATACGTCTTTACCACCTTGTCAACGGTCTCTCGGTCCGGTAGTAGACTCCTTAAACTCGGCATCGTCAAGACCCTGTTAGCAATCTGTTTCGCTCTCCATCTATCCTCCTGCGCCTTAGTATCTTGCCTCAGCTTCTGCAGGGTAGATCCCACGAAGACCCTCTTCATGAACGGGCGAAGATCAGAAAACTGTGTTTTTTAGCCCACCTCCATCCACAAACACGTCTTCAAGGGCGGAAAAGGGGGCATGCATACATGAGCAACAATCGTAATTGGACTCGTAGGCCCATAATAAAACGTCCTCACACCCTTCCCCTTAAACAGTCCCACCGAAGCAACCAAGTTCTCCTGCCCATTTCCACCTCCAGCTGTCGTGTCTGCTCCACCATGATCTTCGTCACGCGTCCTTCCGACGTTCGTGTCTTCGGGCCTATCCGCCAACCTCCGCACAACCTCTTGAAGCTCAGCTAAATGGCGTTCGAGTCGTGCCACGCGCTCACCCTCCCTCGCACCGACCGCCTCACCATGCCTCAACAGTGCACCTAGGACTTGCGACGAACCAAAATTATTCCTCGCTCCTACCGTCTCAGTGTCCCTTTGCTCCATATCCTCTACCGTCCTAGCCCGCTTCGCCACACTCTCTCCCCCTTCTTCACCTTCCACAAAATTATACCCACACCTCTCCGCATACCCGCCTCCCACGCACCTATTACACGGCAGTCCCCGGTCGCACTTGAGCTTCCTCCTCCTACAGTCGTTACAGCTCAGCACGGCGCGCGGCTTGCGCTTTCGGACTTCCATGTCCGCTACACCACGTCCAGTAAAAGTATAAAAAAAAAATAAGTGTAAGGATCCGTCAACGTTCGGCTCGGAGAAAATCTGGCGTCGATGCGCTTAAACGTAGTCGGGAGGTAGGAGCGTGCTAGCCATTGTGGGAAGGTGTGCGCGCGGCTCGGGGATATTGGGAATATGTCCGAGTTTCTCCGAGGGCATGTTTTGAGAAGAAGATATATGATCGGTCTACATGATAAGCCGGGAGAGGGCAGCGCTTCCAATGAAAAATATCTGCTATAAGGCGCTTGTCGGGAAGGAAGCAAGCGTAGGTTGGAGCGACGGTACAGAGTTCGATAGACCCAGGGACGCGGAGAAAAGTTCGAGACTCGGATAAAAATGCATGATGATTGCAGTACTGCAAGTGCGGTCTGCGGGAGTATATGTAAAGCACCAAGTAACCGTCCACAATGAAGAATCTCATAACCCACCATGGTAGACCCAAACACACTCTCAATCGAGACGCCCTCCATCCCCGAACTCGAAAAAGGCACCCTCGTCACAGAGATACAGCCCACCGCCCACACCGAGCAAGAGTCAGAAACCATACTCGTGTCCTGGGACGGCCCTTCTGACCCGTCAAACCCATACAACTGGTCCAGCCCGCGCAAATGGTTCACCACGCTACTGACTTCTCTCGGCGGCCTCATAACGCTCATGGCGGGCCCGATGCTCGCGCCCGCCCTCGACGTCATCGGAACAGACCTGCATATATCCCAGGCCGAAGCCTCGATGGCGTTGTCTATTTACATCCTGGCCTTCGCCTTTGGCCCCATGGTACTCGCGCCGTGTAGCGAGGTCTGGGGCCGCAGGATCATCTGGATCGTTGGGGCGTCGTGGTACGTGCTGTGGAACACGCTGTGTGGGCTGAGCACGAGTCGAGGGCTGTTGATCACCGGGCGGCTGATGGCTGGGTTGGGAGCGAGTGCGGAGTTTGCTGTGAGTACCCTCCCGACCCCCTACATGGTTTTTCATAGGAAGGTAGGGGAAGGGAGAGAACAATGACTGATGAGGACGAAAGGTATCTGGCGCTATCGTAGCGGACTGCTTCACCTCCGATGAGAGGGGCAAGTCTACAGCCGTCCGCAGCTTCCTGCCTCTTCTCGGGCCAGCCCTGGGCCCCATTGTGGGCGGTGTGATGGTGCAGCACGTGAGCTGGCGATGGCTGTTCTACGTGCTATCGATCTTCGCGGCGGTTCTGGTGCTCTTATTCGCATTGTTTCTGCCTGAGACGCACGCGCAAACACTGCTGTCTAGGAAAGCGGCACGTTTACGAACGACGACAGGGAGCCCTTACTACGCAGAGAAAGACGTATCTGGCATGACGATTGCCGCGCGCTTGAGGATCACTACGTTGCGGCCTACGATAATGCTGTGCACACAGCCAGTCATTCAGGTGGCAGCGTTCCTGATGGGGTACCAGTTCGGTTTGCTGTACACCGTTCACTCCACCTTCGCTAACATGTGGCTCGAGCGATACCACCAGTCGCACACTGCGAGCGGTCTGCATTACTTCGCACCCGTGACGGGAAGCCTGATTGCATTGTTCATTGAGTGGCGGGCGATGGACGCGATTTGGGCGCGGCTGAAAGCCAGGAACGGCGGAGTAGCACGCCCGGAGTACCGGGTCCCGTTGATGATTCCTGGGTCGTTACTGATTCCAGCCGGGCTCTTGGTATATGGGTGGGCGGCTGAGAAGCGTGTGCATTGGATTGTGCCGGACATTGGTAAGATCCTTCCTGTGCGAGTGTTAGGCACTGAAGTTTACAAACTTTGTAGGCATAGGGATTTTCGGTTGCGGGTACATATTGAGCACAACGGCTGTACAATCATACATTGTGGAAGCGTACCTCGACTACACGGCATCCGGCGCCGCTGCATCTCAGCTGCCTAGAAACGTCTTTGCCTTCGTGTTCCCTATATTCGCACCGAGTCTGTTCTCCGCCATGGGATACGGTTACGGAAACACTATTTTGGCAGGTATTGCAATTGTGCTGGGCATTCCAACTCCGTACGTCATGTGGAGGTTTGGCGAAAGGCTGAGAAAGCAGGGCAAGGCAATAGAGCAGTGAGGCGAGCTACACAACATTGTGCTCAGTCGAAGGAGAATTTGCAAAGCTCGGTGGGCGCGTAGTAGAAGGGACCTGTAGGCCCATGGTCATCGTGATCTACGTGCGACCAAAGCCCGTAGATGCCTCCAGAGCGTATGCCACTTGGCTGCACACCTTCCAGTTGCCATTGATCCGCACCAGCGTACCTACGCGCGTTAGTGAAGGTGAGTGAACCCATGCGCTCGCGTAAAGCTGAAAGTTGGCCACTGTATTACTCATCCTGAAGTAACACAACAACCGATTGATTAGGGTCCTTGTGGTTGACTTTCACCTTTACGCGAAGGCTTGTAGAGAAGAGCATACCGAATGATTAGACGCCAGCGCACCTCCCGCCCAGAAGGTGCGAGAAAAGCAACTCCCCGGACATTAATCATCGGCCGTTCCATCGCTTGTCGGATCGATGTGCCTTGAAAGAAAAGCTTTGGAAGGTCCGCGCAATATGGCAAGTCGGACTGCAGGCGCCTATCCTGCTTCAACTCCTCGGAGTGGTCGAGTTCAAGGTCCAAGCGCATCAACTCGCCGCAAGCTTCTTCGTAATTCCCCAGATCTAAGGGATGGTCCATGTTATGAGTGAAATTGTAGTGAACGAGTGCACGGTAGTCCAGAAAAGCGTACGTTCCGGCCCAGGTGCCTGTCACTCCCGCCCAGTCTTCTGGAACGGAGGGATTCATTGGCTGGTTGCGAGGTACGTGCATGTCGAAGCCGGTCGGGTTTAACTGGTGTAGGCTGAGTGCTGTGTTGAAGATGCGATGCATTAACGAGCTGATGGCTTCCACTACTTGCCAGTTCACTGTTCCTGAACCATCCTTGCGAAAAGGTCCGTAATCGGCCTCTTCACTTGTGACGCTCCAGTCGTATACGATGGCTCGCGCGGCGGCTTTCGAAGACGTCGATTCTTCTTCCCTGTCGGTAGGACCATGTATTATCTGCCCCACCGGTCAGCCAAAGTCAATGAGACTTAACCAATTACATACATGAAAACGACTGGCCCACTCAGGAGCGACTGTTCCTCGCCGGAGCATGGAACGAGTGACGGGTCGGTCCAGGTCCGGTTTCGGGTCCTGGGGAAGTGCCAGAGAGCTGGGATGCCTGCTGTAATCATGAACTATAGAACCAAACCCCCCAATCCGAATTTCAAGGTCCTTGAGATAGCGCATGTTCAACGACTCAGTTTCTTCGGGTTCGACGCTGCTTGTTCGGGATGCAGTCTGTTGTACGTCGAGCAGAGTGCTGATAACTTTTTCGATCTCGGCAGCGATGGTCTGCTCGTCGCCTTCTAGAAGTAGATTGAAGATCTTCAAGCGGCGCACCAGTTCGCGGTGCCAGTCCCAGAGGGCCTCGCGTGGCTGGTTGTCTGTGCGCGCCGTAGGCACCAGATGCTGCCAGACATGATTCGGGTGGTCGAACTGTTGGAGGAACGTCTGTTTCCACAACAGCTGGTTGGTGGGACGGAGGAAGTCGTGCGCGCGCCGACAGGTAGCCCCAAAGCGGGTGAGGTCCAGCGGTCCGAGATATGCCAGCACCAGCTCGAGCAGCTCGGGTGCGAGCTCAACGATGCTTCCCGAGGCTTTCATGCCGGCCATCATGTGGGTTGTAGTGGGCGCGACCCGTGTGGGTAGGTGGGGGAGCTGATATATGGCAGGTGCGATCTCCGGCCGGGTCCGTGGGGGCGCGCCCTTAAGCCGACCGGGCCGGCCGCGACGCTCCCACATGGGCAGTTGCTGATGCCATGGGAATGTTAGACACTGACGTTTCGCCACAGACACACAAAGCGGCGCCTCGTGACTGGGTGAAGCATCACGCGAGCGCAACGTCGAAGAGGAGATGGCGGTTGTAACGGCGGTCCTGGCATGCGAAAGCGCGGTACTGAGCAAAGTCCTCTTGAACGGACGTGGCTTTTTGCTCAAAGCAGAATCAAACGCGGCGGTTATGGTGGCCAGACCCTTTCAGCCTCTCTAGGCACACGTTTGGTAGGCAGGAAAGTGGGCTACTTTTGCAATTACGTCACTCCATGCGGGATCGATGATCGCACACCAAGTGGCTAAACCGTAAGTACAAGATAATCAGCAACATTTGAAGACCAGCGCTTGTGCCCCTAGTGAGCCCGTAAATCCACGGCGCCCTGCTCCGCGCCGATGGATAATCTAGACAAACTGACTGCCGCGGGCCTCCCGATATACGACCTGAATCGCGAGAATCTGGAGCGCAAAGACTGGTGAGACGCACTGAGTGGCATACGTCTATGTCTCGCCCGCATCGACTTACCGCGTACAGGACCAAAACAAAATTAGGAAAGCGCGACGGCTGGCCGACTGCACTCAAGACCCTGGTGAACTCGTGCATTCTCCCGATACCGCACTGCGCTGCTATTTTCTGGGGCGACGGCCTCTCCATTGTGCAAAATTTGGCATGGGGTGAAGCAACCTACACACATCCAACCGAGCTGAATGCTAATAGTTGAAATAGAGAAAGCACGCGCCGACTTGGATGGCCTGGGCACGTGCGCCGATGAATCGTACTCGGAGGAGGCGCTCGCTGCGCTGCGAGCAGCCGTACGAGGGCGTACGTGCAAGGTAGGTGAGCAGCATCGCGACCCGTTCAAGGCTAATAACTGCTAACCCCGCTAGCATGCAGGTTCTTCTTGAAGAACGTCCCCGATGAGAGTGCAGAGATCCTTTTAAGCACTATCATCGACGAGAACGAACAGCGTGTGGGCGTATTTGCGCAGTTGCTTGGGCTCCAGTCGGTAGACAAATACATGGATCTAGCAAAGGTGGAAGACATGATGTCAAATGGTACGCGTCAAAAGAAAGACTCGGGCAAGCAGCAGGTCGATGGCATCAATTCACATCAGCTACCCGACCGCTCTGTCGATAACTTGAAAACGAAAAAAGCGAGGCAGACAAAGAATTCCGCGAACCAACAAGACGCTTCGCTTGGAGACGAAAATCAAGTAGACGCCCAGCAGACGCTGCTGTTCTCAAAGTTTGCGGAGCTGCTCCCGAACGGACTCGCCATTTTGGACAAGGATGCGGAAGCTATATTTGTGAATGACGGCTTCTTCAAGCTCACGACGAACAAAGGCCGAAATGAATTCCGCGCTTGGCCGGAAAGCATCCATCCAGAGGATTATGAGCGCGTCATGGGCGCGTACAGAGAGGCCTTCTCCGATCGCGAAGAACTGCGTATAGAGTTTCGATGCGCCGCCGATCCACAGGGTGAAGAAGGCGAATGGAGATTGTTTTTGTTCCGCCCCTTGAACGATAATCCCCAGGCCGGTTTCATTTGCGCTGTTGTCGACATCACCGAAATCAAGCAAGCTCAGATTACCCAGGAAAAAGCTGCCCTCGAAGCCCAGGAGCGGAAAGAACAGCAAGAACGCTTCATCGACATGGTATCGCATGAAATCAGAAACCCCCTAAGCGCCGTCCTACATTTGGCTGAAGAGGTCAAAGAGGTAGCACGCGATATTGGTGACGACCACAGCGACGTCAAGACTCAGGTTGATGATATACTAGATGCTGCCGACACTATCCTTCTATGTGTGTCGCATCAGAATACCCTCGTCGATGACATTTTGTCTTTCTCAAAACTGGACTCCATGATGCTCTCTTTGGTCCCTAGGGGTAAGTACCACATCCTCTTACGCCCTTGAAAAAGTCACAGATAGCGCAAGGACTATCTCCCGCCAGACCTAACCTAAATACGGTCAAATCACTCCAGGCTAATCTGTCGCTTTTTTGAGGGCGTGAGAGCACGTCTTTATGTTACAATTATTGTCTAAGCTTTCGCAGAAGTCAAACCAAAATGGGAATTTTCACGGGCGTTGAAGGTGTTCCATTCGGAATTCAAAGCCAAGAACATCAAGTTTCACTATGCCATGGACACCTCATACGACGACTTGGGAGTCGACACTGTTATTGCCGATTGCAATAGGATGAAGCAAGTATTGGTAAACTTAATCACTAATGCGATAAAGTTTACTTCACGAAAGGATGGCGACAGACAAATCACAGTGACCATGGACGCTTCAACCGAACGGCCAACTTCCTATCCGCCTAATGTAATCTTCTTTAGCAAAGACGAAGAATCTTTCCACATTGATTCGACCATGACGGCTGAATGGGGCAACGGACCCATTATGTACCTAATGGTAGCCGTCAAAGACACCGGTATAGGTATCAGCCATGAAGGTCAGACCAAGCTCTTCGAAAGATTCAGGTATGGAACTCGTCGTCCGCATCCTCGGGTTTAAGGCCCTAACACCTCTTTCAGGCAAGCTACCCCAAAGACACAGGAGAAGTATGGAGGCTCCGGTTTAGGACTCTTCATTTCGCGCAAATGTACGGGTAGCGATCCATGTGCAGATGAATCGTCAGACTAACTCGACTAGTGTGCCAACTCCATGGTGGTGATATTGGGGTAGCGAGTATAAATGGTCAAGGCTCCACATTTGGATTCTATTTCAAAGTCCGCCGCCCTGTTGATGGACCGGGAGAAAGTCGACCACCCTTGAGCGCGCGCTCTTCGGACTCATCTACTGCACCGCAACGATCACAAACGCCGAGGCCGTCATATAGTCGCGCCAACTCGAATCTCAACCGCATCAAAGAATTGGAAAACGAGCAGGGCACCACAGGCAGACACAACAAAGACGACGGGTACGAACGGCAAGAAAACCAAAGCGAGGAAAAACTGCCGCCGTGGACCCTCACTAGCAGCCCTGGAGTCAATTCGGAGGATCAGGGCATGCATGAAACACTGAGAAATCCTCCCACAGAATACCATCCGGAAAAGCATCTGGAGTCCTCGCACGATGAACGATATCACGAAACCGCGAACATTGCCGACAATGTCGAAGAACGACGCTCGTCTCTTACGGAAGGTATTGAAGAATCTCTTCCCGATCTAGAGCGTGGGGAGACGAAAAGGCAAGAGAAACATTCAGAAAATCTGTCGAAGTCAGCAAGCCGAGAGCCGTCTGACTCCCGTAGCACTCTCCTCCTAGTGGAAGATAACCTCATCAACCAGAAAGTGCTTAGAAGACAATTGCAAGGCAAGGGCTTTGAGGTGAGTCCCCAGCTCTACACAAGGAGCCGGAATGTGCGGAACCTGGGACTGACTCACTCAGGTCTTCGTAGCAAATAACGGCCAGGAAGCCATCGACGCCGTCGCTGAACGTGGCCAACTTCCACCCGATCAAGGTGTTGACCGCAATTACTTCGATTGCATTCTCATGGACCAGGTACGTATATCCCTAGAGATACCCCTCTATCACCTCTACCGCCGTCGCCACACTTTCTGAAACGTCTTCTAGGAAATGCCCATCAAAGACGGCAACACCGCCACCGTCGAAATCCGCGATCTCCAAGATGCCGGCAAAGCAGGCCGCTCTCCCATCCTCGGCGTATCAGCCAACGTCCGCCAAGCCCAAACTAAGAGCATGATCGATGCGGGCATGGATGCCGTCATCTCGAAACCGTTCAAGGTCGAAGAACTCGTATCCAAAATAAGAAGTCTTCTGCCGAAGAGCGCGGACGGTTAGAGCAAGCTTGGTTGGGGCAGAAGATGCGAGGAGGGTTAGAGTCACGTTGAGCGGTTGGCATTGCACGGCTTTTGATTCATCGGGCATATGGGTGCTCTGCGGCCATTTGTACTTGTATTACGATCAGCGTTAGGATTGATGAGCATCTTCGTTGGATTGGGGATGAGGGAAAGCGGGCAATCTGCTGGGTTGGTTCAATTTATTTGCAGAGATATCCTGTAGCTCGAGTAGTTTGCTGTTACCTCTTTGAAAGACGCTCCCTTCGTGCCTGCCAAGTTGCGGTACTGTGCATGGTAACACCTGTCATTCGCAACACAAAGGAAGCGGGACCCGCCGCGGAGAGAAGGAGCCTCCCCGCGCAGCAGCCACGTCTTTGGCTTATCCGTCATGCTCCTCCACCACTCTGACAAGCAGATCTGTGCTACTCATGTTTCTGGCACGTACCGTGAGCTTAGAGCTTCACTGCAATTATCCTTTCCGCAACAATCTTTCCCAGTTCCATATCATCACGCCGTCTTCCAATGCAGCCGCTCGCGCCTGAGACGAGTCTCCCTCACACTGGTGTGTGCATTCCTTCAACGGCGGAACACCTTCACCCTTGAGCATCATTGCGTAAACACACAACTAAGTTCCCTCACTGCGTCAACACTCCTGGAAGGAATCCAGGCGTGGTTCTCATTACTGAAAAGTTCCAGAGCTTACTCTGCAACAAATCACCCCTTTCTCAAATCCAGCTTGAAACGACGTCGAGAGCGATCCAAGTCTTGCCACCTAGCCGCCCACTCCTCTTCCTCCACCTCGCGCCCCTCACTCCCGGTAATTTTCCTAGCGTCCTTCTTCGCCTTGCGCAAGGACGCAAGCTTCTGTGCCTCTGCCCACTCCCTGATGCTGCTGAATGAGCGCACATCACTCACGGTAATTTCTCTATCGTCCTCGCTCCCAGTCCTTCTTTCTTCTGCAACCATCGCTCTTCTCTTCAAGGACGCAAGCGGCCGTTCAACCTTCCACTGCTCAAGGCTCATCCATGAGGGCCTCTCATTCCCGGGAATTTTTGCCTCGTTCTTCCTCTCCTTGCCCAAGGACGCGAGCGGCCGTTCAACTCTCCACTGACTGAGGCCTATGATCGAACGTACATACGGCCTGATGACGACTTCGAGATGTATCTTGAGTTCCCGGCCTTTGCTCCTCGCCCAATTATTGAAGCGCGGGACGTCGTGCGCCAGGCCCGTCCAGTAGTCCATCGCGGGGTTCGGCCACGGCCCCGGCCCCGGATCCTCGACCACGAGCTCGACTACCTTCTTCCCGCCCTCGACACAGCCCACGTTGTCGAGCAGACCGTGGAGCTCGGCGTGACTTATGATGCTCTGCGGTAGAGCACCTGTGAAGCTTTCTGTCAGTGCGCGCGGACAATCGCAATCGCCCATGTTCTTAGCCGCACAGTGCAGCAGCGCTTTAAATACCAAGGCGTCGAGACAGCTTGCGTTGCCGATGACCCGGATGGAATTTCGCTCAAGGGAAGCATCTCGGAGGAAGAGCAAGGCGGTAAGTTCCCAGTGGATCTGCTTACAGGTTGCTAGGAGGGCGCCGTTGGACGGGTACGTGTGTACGATGGTTAAGGCTTTTCGGCCCCATCTGTGGGACGGGTCGTAGTTTAGATAACGGTGTTTTGTGCGTACGGGCAGACAAGTGCGTTTGTAGATTTCGAGCCGAAGTTCTCTGGGGAGGCGGAGGAAGCCGGGCAGTGGTAGTGGTAGTTTTGCGGGCTCTGGTTGTTCTTCTGGCTCTTCTTCTGAGTCGCTGTCCCAGTTTTCTTTGACTTGTTGCTTCATTGATTTCGAGTGTCTATTGGCTTTGATCTCAGAGTCGGGTAATGCCGGTGAGGGCGTTGGGTTATGGCTGTGGCTGAGTTTCTATCGTCTTTCTAATGTGAGAGCAGAGAGAGGAGAAAGGAGGATGTAGGGGTATGGTGACTCAGATATCTGGGCATCTCCGCGACTACCTCGCTTCATTTCCGTGCATTGATCCTTTACGATTTATGCACGCAGGCTCGGATTGGTCCTATAGCCTTTCACATCTTAATGGTTTCCAGCTCATAGTTGCACTGGCAACAATAGCAACAGTGAATTACCTGAAGATGCAAATTAAGCGGAGAAAGCCTTTCAAGGAAGCCAAGCGACAAGTCTCATGCTTACCTACAGTATCCTGAAGCTAGGCTACACGCGGAGCGACAGCCACTGATGCATCTACTTTGCACAATGTGTTCACACTGGATCGTCTGTGAGTCTATACTGCAGTGTTACACAACTAATTTCTGCAGTGACCAAGGCCATGCACGTTCATGAACGCCTTCCTCATTCAGCCTCGCTGTAGGGCTACAGTTATGCAGCCCTACGTCAGAGTTTCTCGTAGCGCGGCCGGCTGTAAGCGACACACTCGGTGATGCTGAACGCCTGTGCAGAGGTTGTCAGTCAACAGAGATAGCGGGTCAGCCCCGGCTAATATTAGAGTCATCCATGGACCCGTGGACGTAGGCCCATCACGAGGCTCGAGGGTAACGTCATGCGCGCGCCTGTCTCAGAATACGCATCACCGGAAGAGCAAAGGGTTACTTGTGTTTGTATGGTTTGCATGGCTTTGTCAGGCCGGCGCTTTGATGATGTAGGTCGCGCGTCGGGGCTTCGTCCGTCGCCGCCCCTCCGCCGCCGCCGCAAAATCAAATCCCAGCTCGGCACTTGGTTTCCAGATCTCACACTCAATTCCTCACACCAGCCACACATACAAAGAAATCCCTCCCTTTTCTGAGTAAAAGACCAGGACCGCATTCTGACCGGCAGTCGCAGCTGCAAGGGACGACAAAGCGGCGCAGCGCTGAAACTCGGAACCCGTGCGGCTTTATCCCAGCGCCGCGCGGGCGAGGCGGGGCTCTTCACGACACGCTTCGAGGGCGGCTTTTCGAAGTGGGCAGAACTGACAAGCGAGCATGGAGTCCCGACGGCGGCCAGAGTACCACCTGGATATCTTCGCCGACCTGGCCTGCGTCAAGGACGTCGTGAAAGGTATGTTTACCGTCCCTTTCGTCCCGCGCCTGTCCGGACCCACCTGCCGCTGCCCAACCAAGTGAGCAACAACACCGTAGGTTCCGCGCTGACTCGGTTCGCACGCCAGCAATACTGCACACCATCTTCTTCCACCGCTACTTCACGTCGATATCGCCGCTCACGCGAGACCTGCTCGACCTCACGCTACCCGCCATCGATGACGTCGACCTCGAGACGCTGATCGACCAGCGCACCATTGCGCTTGTGCGCGCCATTGAGAGCACCCACCAGCAGCGCGGGCGGGGGCAGCTCGTCGTACAGTTCTTCGAGAAGAGGAGGAGAAAGACGTACTTTTTCGGCAAGGCGGACGAGGACGTATGCTGGGAGCAGTGGACGCTGGATGTGACGCTTGCGACACCGCGCACCGAGGCTGGTACGCTCCCTTTTACACTCGCCCATTCACACGAAGCATACACTGACACTGCCCTCTTGCGTGCAGATGTCCTCAAAGTCCGGCGTGCCATGACCAAGTCGCTCGAAAAGGCCGCGCACAAGATCATCGGCATCGTCAACCGCGACAAAGACCACATCCCCCCAATCACCACCACCGACGCGAACCCGTTCCCCTACCATGTCATCGTGAACCCCAAAGCCGCGTCCGACCAGAATACGTGGGGCCCGCGGATGGGCATTTTTTGAAACGTATCCCAGACCGATGGCGGGGGCGGGGTAGGTAGTAAGCCCTCGGCATGACTCCATTGTACCCACACCCACACCGCGAGTCATACGCCGCATAGCCGTTACGACGCTGCGCGCTGCACCGTTTCGCATCGCTGCATTTTTAGGGGAACAGATTCTTTGTTGTCGCTACGAAACAAAACAAGAGGTGGAAAAGCAATATAGAATAAAAGTGCAACGGGCACATACAGCCGTATGATAGGGAAGCGACACGAGAGCCACGGCGTTCAACACTTCTTCGTTGGAGACTTTTCAATCTTTCCTTGCACCCCGCCCCCCTTCCGCCTCCGCCGCCGAAAAGACCCGAAGAGGGAAGAAGAGCCGAGTTGAGCCGAGCTGGGCCGTACAGTGTCCGCGCGCGTGTGCGGGCAGCAAAAGATGCTGATGATGATGATGATGATGATGATGATGGCATGATGGGAATGCGGTGATGAGATGGAGATGTAATTACACAAGATACCCCTTCCCCAATGATATTCTGTTTGCAGATGTATCGCGTTTGTGCGGGAGCTGTGATGTGTGTTATACCCCGGTGGTTTACCTAGAACTGGTGATTGTAGCATAGTTATGTTATGCCCTACATGCGACGGCTAATAGGTAGAGGGTGAGTTGAAATCCCTGATCCGTTGTTTGCAGCGCAGTCACGGAAAACAGTAGGGTGTAGATGTTGGTTGAAGATGGCGTCTTGGGTCTATCTCTACCAAGGAGCCGTGGGTTTGCAATGCGCAACGATAACGCGAGGAGTGCGTGCCCAACCTCCAGCATCTCTGCACCCGCCCTGCCTGCCAGCCGGTCGGTCGGCCTCATACGCCCGAGCATTTCTCAAGGAAGACGAATCCCCTCTTCCCCAACCTCACTCGCTCCGCCTACCCTACCGCCTACCCTACCGCCTACCCTACCGCCTACCCTACCGCCTACGCCACCACCCCATCCTTCTCCCTCTCCCCCACCCCATCATGAAACCCATACCTCCTCGCCATCTCCGCGACCCCCCTATCATCCAGCAGCGGCAACTCCCTCGCGGCTCTCACATAACTAATCCCCTCAAGGTACCCCTTTGCGAAGATCAAATCGATCTCTTCCAAACTACGCTGCTTCGTCTCTGGGTAAAAGATGTAAATAAGCGGGAAAAACCCCGCATTTATACACGCAAAAACCAAATACGTCCCCCACCCAATATTGTCAATCATAATCGGTGTAATCATGACAACCGTAAAGTTGAACAGCCAATTTGAACACGTGCTCATAGCGTTCGCTTTCGCGCGGGTCTTCACGGGGTTTACCTCTGCGGGGTAGAGCCAGGGGAGGGGCAGCCAGGTTGCGCCGAAGAAGGCGATGTAGGTGAAGAGGCCGACTGCAGCGCCTTTTGCCGCGGAGGCAGTGCCCGGGATGAGGCAGGCCATTACAAGGAGCATGGAAAGACACTGCCCGACGGTGCCGATGAGGAAGAGAGAGCGCCTCCCGGCGCGCTCGATTATGAACCACGAGACGGTGGCGAAGATGCTGTAGACGATCATGTTGACACCGCCGAGGAGGAGGGAGAGTTGTTTTGTGGCGCCGATGGAGTTTTCGAAGAGGAGGGGGAAGAAGTAGATTACTGTTGGGTGGTGAGTAGATGGGATGGGATGGGGGGAAAAGGGAAGGGAGAGAGGGGGGGATGGCTTACCTGCGTTGCAGCCGCCGACTTGTTGGAAGAACTGCGAGGAAACGCCGAGCATCATGCGTCTAAAGTGCTGCGTTTTCCCCCCGGTGAAGAGCGCAGAGTACGGCGTGACGCCGCCCTTGTGCCCCGAGGCGTGGATACTATCCACAATAATTGTGATCTGCAGCGTCGTCTCTTCGTGGTCGGTAGGCAAGCCCTGCAGCGCAGCAATGACCTTTGTAGCATCATCTGCGCGGTCCTTAGTCAAGAGCCAGCGCGGACTTTCCGGCAGCCAGAACGGCACGATGAGTACGACGAGTCCAAATATGATCTGGAACGCAATGGGGAAGCGCCAGGTGAGATTCGGCGGCCCGTACTGGCACCCGTAGTCGACCCAGTACGCAATCAACGTTCCGAAAGCGATGATGCCGCCCTCGATGCAGATGAGCAGACCGCGGTTTTTCGTGCTCGAGCACTCGGCCTGGTACGTGGGGATTGTCGACGTGTTCATCCCGTTTCCTACGCCTGTTACGACGCGGCCGATGATGAATTGGGCGGTTGCTTTGTAGCCCTTGATGGAAGTGACTTGGATGATGACTCCGAGGATCATGATGAGAGCGCCGCAGATCATGGCTCTCCGTCGTCCGAGAAGGTCGCCGAAAACGAGAACGCCGATAGCCCCGAGGAGGCATCCGATCTCGTATATTGCGGTCACGAAGCCTTGCCATGTGGCATTGTCGTGGGTTTCTGGGAAATATTCCATGAATGGGTCCGCTGAAATGATACCGGACATGACACCCTCTGAACATCCCGTTAGCAAGCTTTCCTGGAGACTGTAGGTACAGCTTCTCGAGCAAAGTCTGAGTGGAAATGCCTTTGTCTTTTGCCCTCGTACCGTAGTCTTGACTTACGATCATAGCCGAACAGCAAAAACCCTGTCGTCGCCACAACAGATACAAGCAGCCTTAGAGGCCGGTCAGAAAGGCCCACGAACGTAGGTATCTCCCCGCGAGGCGAAATATCACTTTCCCTCAACTCCACCTCAGACGGCTTGTTAGACTCGTCAGCCATATTGCAGCCGTATCCAGCCAGTAAAAAGGAAGCGAACTAGCAGAGGGACCGCAGAACAGTGGGTAAAGCACCACAAAACTATGGGTACGCGATCGTGGAGTATGGAGTCAGATCTGTGGGGTGTCCTCAGGGTCTTTATCTGCTCGTCCCACTCAGTCCAGTCCAGTCTACCCCCAGCGCCCCCATGTTACCAGCAAGGTTGGAACAGTGGCACAAGGTGTGTCTCCTCCCATGCAGCTCTTGCAGGTTGCATCTGACACCGCGGTCCCACTTGCAACGCAGATTCGCAGCCGTCATTGGGTCAAATCATGGCCGGAGTACACCCCACAGCGAATAGTAAAACCTGGGGAATAATTCCTGAAAGTCAGCAGGTGGTAATTGTTGGCGGTTTGTACCGTGTTCGGGAAAGCAAGCTTTTCGGCATTCCCGTTCGGCATGATGCCTTTTGAGCCGCACCCCGGTCGAAACTGGGGTGGGGGGCGGGAGGGGCTGCAGATCTTAGCGCGGACTGAACGCCTATGACGTTGCGGCGGGCACACGCCGTTGCCTGATCGCATCTTTTTCGGAGCCAACACCTGGGATCAAGGTGGGCGATGTACCGGGCCCTAGAGCCAGTTAAAAGAGCTTCAAAATTGCATTCTCCGGCACTAGGTGAATTAGCAGCCTGTCGATCCATCACTTGAACCAGTTGAGCAAAGACTTCCGCGACCATCTTGTAGACTCTTTTACTGCTGCCGTGAAACAAAGGGCCTGAACATTTGTAAGGCTGCCAAGATAGACGATTCTTGATGGTGCGCGGAGTAGCGTCTTGGGTATCTTGTATGTATCGTGCTTGCTTGAATGTGGAAGGTCGCTAGACCGCGCTGCGCATGTGCCTGTCATCCTCTCTTCCACGCTATCAGCCTCGGTATCTTTCGGCGGTGTATGGATGAAAGGAAGACTAAATTTTGAGCCGAAGCCGATTCACATGGCACGTTTGACCCGTGAGTGGGATGGTGAAGCATGATGAGAGAAAGCCCTCTGAGGACTTGTAGAAGCGCGAATCCGAGCGGCTTGTATGACTTCGACGAATTTCACTGTTGGCTCGCTGAGTATGCTGACAGTGTGTCGGAGAAGGTACCCTCGGCGGAGCAAAAACAGCATTCGGCATATAAACACATCAATTCCAGTTCAGGGTATCTCATCCATCCAATAAGTAAGCCTATACTGGTCGTCACCGCGCCGGCTCACCCTGAAACACAAACACCTAGACCCCAATGTACGTATGCGGAACGCCGTCGCTCCCAATGCAACATAAGTCGTTTGCAAAGAATGCTCGCATCATGTTAGATGCAATGCCGAAGATGAATGAAAGAACAAAAGTATCGCAACAACCCCCCGCACAGGCTCTCACATAGCAACACACTCCCGGTCGGGTCGATCCTTTGACTTGTGCTTCCCTTTAGCAAGCGCACCCTCTGATCCCGCTGTCGGTGGCTCCCGACTCTTGCTCCGGAAATGCTTCTTGCTCTTGCTACGAGATACGCCACCATCCTTGTTCAGCTTGCCAGGGCTGACAGGCACCTGTGGCTTTATTGTTTGGATGCTTTCCGTATTCGTAGGGGTTTCGTGGACGACAATAACGGGGTCTTCAGCGAGGCCGGGGTCCGAAGCCACGAGCTTGTCTTTACTACCTCTGCCTGTTAGCCGGGATAGCGTCATGGACAGTCGATTTTCGCCGCTTTCGCTACTGGGACGGCTCTTACTACCAGGTAGCCAGGCCTTCGAATTGCGTCGAGATGTAGACAAGAAGCTCGGTCTTCGCTCGTCTGAAGTCAGCGGCGGGCGACCCCGCGCAAGATTTTGTACACTGGTGTCGAGATCTTCCACGGCGATGCTGCTCCGGCGGTTGCTCGACATGCTGGTGCGGCCCACAGCTTCGAATCCGGTCACAGAGCCCACTACGGACGAAGGTGCTTCGGCGGAATTCACCTTCTCCCACTCTGTCATATCGGTATCGGTCTCGGAGCTTAGCGTCTCCCTTGAAGGCGCGGTGGATATGGTTGCGGATTGAGCTTCGTAATAGCTCGGAGGATCACCTCTAGATGCTAGCTCCTCATCTATCGGTTGCACTTGGTAGAATAATAGGTAGGGAGATTCTTCCCGTAACGCCTTCTCGATGTCCACATCAACTACACGTGGATTGGAAAGATCATCAAACCGTAACCAAGAATCTTCTTCGTCCCCTTGTTCAGTGTTTGACGTGCTGGGACGTTGTCGGGAAGGCGGCTTGTTCGCACGGATAAGAGACACGTAGTGGCCAGAGTCGACAGAAACACCTCGGTGGCAAACTACCGACTGAAGGACCAGCTTAAAATTGCCGAAGAGCGGTCCCTCATCTTGCATACGTTCGTCGGAGATGAAGTGAGGTAACCCGATCTCCAAGGGTATGTCGACAAACGTATCTAATCGTTTGGGTGTACCATCGAGTGACATCGTATAGCGTTTGATGCAAATGCCGAGGACAGGTCGCTTGGAGGAAAAGTGTGCAGCTACTTGAGCATCCGTCTGGGGGACATTATCCGTGTACCAAGGTATGAGGCTGAAGAATTGCCAGGCGGGCATCATAACTTCTTTTCTAAGGAGGGATGCTGACCGCGGACGTCCAGAGGAGCTGCTATCCAGCATTTCTTCCAAGTGTTTCTTCTCGTCAAAACGAGTGCTATCCTTGGAGTGACTGTGAACGGTATACCTCTCGGTGAATATGCTGTCTCCTCGTCGGCGTCCCGCAACTGGTCGGGCTGGTGAGATTGGTGATGGAGGAAAGAACGTGGTCGGTGTAGTGACCACTGGCGTCTCTGGTCCAGACAATTCTACTGTTTCAATGTGCATGACTTCCTTCTTTTCACCTTCTGGTATAGTAGTGTGAACTGAAGGTAAGGTGTTCTGGCGTTGTAGATAACGTTTGACCTCGATTCGGTTGTTGAAATAGTTTTCAAGGCAGTCTTCGAGAGTGACACCCTTGTCCGCGTCGGTTTCTTCTGGAAGAGCGACTTCGAGTAAGCGTTCGTTGACGAATTTGTGATCGTCTTCCTTGTCCTCGCGCCCCGTGTGATAGATATCCATCTTCAACGTCAGCAAAGGCAGGTCCAGCACGTCGGTGACGAAAGTAAATGCTTCCGAAGCGTCTTGCTGGCTCACTTCGGCAGCTTCTTTCCACCCACACTGGGCCAACGCATCCTGAAGACGCTTCGTGAAGTCGACTCGGATGAGCCTACCCGTCCTCAACAGGTTCACCCACAGGCGCAGAATGGCGGCGAGTCTCTTCCTTGGTTCGTCGTTAAACTCGTCATACAGCATTGACTCGAAACTGTCTAACCGGGCGAACATGGCGAAGAGGAGGGCGTCAAGATAGCACGTCACCATGTTTCGGTTTATGGCACCCACCATGGTAACGTTTGGGTCGAACTCCTTCAGCTCGCCTTCGAGGGATTCGTTCGCGAGGACAAGCAGGTTGTAAGCCTCGTCGAGGTTGTCTGGAGACCATGTGAGGGCATATTGGACTTGTGGCTCTCCGAGTGTGGTGATACCCGCGGCCTGTAGGCGTTGGAGGAGCGTCTGCGTGGGTAGCATTAGCATGTGTCGCCTCGCGCGGGTCGAAAAGCTTGGACGCCGAAACGTGTATCTCAGGACAACACACCCCGCAAGTCGTTGTCCATACTCTGCATACGGTTTTGTATACGCACCTTGGTCTTTTCCGCATCCTTGTCCGAAGGCTTCAGTTCCTCATTGGTGAAGACTTTGTATAGTTCAGGCGAGGTGGGAGGTTGGCTTTGGCGTGACTGGGGGGTTAAATAGTCAGGAGAGATGGTCGTCGACACTTGGGAATAACATGGTGAAACGTAGGCCGGAGAAAACCTTGATGATATGAATTGGACACGGCCGCCGATGAACGAGCTCCAGACAGAAGACACCTGTTCCAGACAAGTGGATTTTTGTCGGCGGTGAATCCTACAGTCGTGGAGGCTCCTGTTCTCGTGGCATAGTAGATTTTGCGAAGAATACGAAGGAGAGGAACGACGTACTTTGCCAAGCGGGTGCTTCAGCGAGCGCTTCTCGTGGTGATGCTTGTCGCGCCGGCTCAGGAATCGGGAGACGCCGTTCATGGTTGGTCGCTGAGAGGGATAATACACTGTGGCCGCAGGGGTGAGGCAGCGGTGACGCCGAGGAGCAGCGTGGCACAGCTGAGCAGGCGGCCAAAGTGAATGTGCGAACACGCGACCGAACCGAATTATGATGTAGGGGGCTGGATGGATTCGGCACACGTGGGAAATTTAAAAGAGGCGAGAGCGCCTGGCGAAGCGGCCTGGTGGTTGCTGTGTGCGTCCATGGAGCGAAGGATCAGGATTGTCACTGCCCTCGAAAGGTGTTGAGAGGGCAGCTGCGAGCCGCATTGAGGTGGGGTGGTTAATTAGTGGTTCCTGCCTCGCCACCATTGGGTGGAGCCCCCAGGTTGTTGGCTCAACTGGCGCATCCCTGCAACCCAAAGCCCAGGCCAGCCGGCGCGAAAGTTTCGTGCAGGAGCACCTCGTCCCATAGCTACTGCTGCATACAGCAGCCATCGATACTATGGCATTGCGCGAGCTGCCGTTTCGTACGGCATCCGGCCTCTCCCGACAGGTACGGCCCGCCATCAGCACTGGGCCCTTCTCCCCCGGCCGCAATGCCTCGACGGCAGCCATCCAGGACATCGAGGACTCGTCCTCCCTCGCGGTGCCTCCGCCATCAGAAGAGCTTGCGAAGTCATTTGATCCGGTAGCGCGGAGCAGACTGAGGCGGCAGGGAAAAAAGCAGCTGCCGGCCAGCAGGTCCATCCCCCCCAATGGCAGGCGGGAGAGCTTGAGCTGACCCCAGCCAGATACCAATATCGCCCTCCCAAATACTACCGTGGTCCGCTCCATCCTCACCAACCTCCGCCCGCCTCGAATCCTGCATCGCGCGAATTCCAGCCCGGTCCATTCAGTCTGCCACGCTTGGAACAGACGTACCAGAGCACCATTGCCGCCGACATCCTCACGCTCACATACCAACACCACCCGCCGGGCTACCGACCGCCGAAGCTGGAAAACCGACTGCGACAATGGACTGGCGACTCTCCGTACTTCAAGAACCGACCCCTGAGAGGACCACGCGGACGCGGTGAGGAACTCCGCTTGCTGACGCCTCCACGCACCTTCCGCAACATCCCGAAGATTACAAAAGTCACTGTCCATTCCTACGTGCCTGCCGCTCAGGAGAACAGCGCCCACCTCCACGTTGCGGGTATGGTAGTGCAAGCCGTCAGCAATGTCCGTGCAACGGCACACAAGTCTAGGCACAATGTGGTCGGCTGGAATCTTCGCGCGGGCAAATATGTGGCGGTAACATCACAGATGGAGCGCGAAGATGCGCACCACTTCCTGGCGAAGCTCGTGGACGTGGTATTGCCGCGCATCAAGGAGTGGAAAGGAGTGCCAGGATCTTCGGGAGACGGAGCTGGAAACATGAGCTTCGGCCTTACACCCCAGCAGGTCGCATTGTTCCCTGAGATCGAGGTCAACTACGACGCGTAAGTTACCGTCCCTCGTGTATTTCCGCACCATGCTGACATGCATTCAGATACCCACCCAAGATGATCCCGGGTATGCACATCACTGTCCACACCGATGCAACGAACAACAAGGACGCACGCCTGCTCCTTCAAGCCATCGGTGTACCCTTCTACGGCAAACTCAATGATTAAACTTCCATCATCTGCCTGTACAAACATGTAAATTTTGTAAGACAACCGTGTATTATGGACATAGAGTAGCACGTGCTGGTCGCAACAAAGAAGACAGACCATCGACATACAATCTTCCTTGTCGTCTTTCTCCTCATTGATTCTTCATCGACTCTTTGTTGATATTCTGAGATCTTGGTTCAGATTTAGCTGTGGAGAGCGTGACGCCGCCTATGTCCTCCCAGTTGCAAAAGCTGGCCTTCTTTCGTTGTATAAGTTTCGGTGATTGTGCTGTCCACCCTGGTGCCTTCAATAAGAAGTCAGTTGATTCAGCTAGCAATCAGTGCAGTCCATACCCAAGTTTGCAACACTCTGGTCCCAATTGTATTTGTTCATATTTTATTCCCATCTCAGCCCCTCTCAATCTTTACTACATCCAGCCTGTCTTACATTTTTGGCTGCACTACTACATCATGGGAGTCTCAGCCACCACGCACAACAAGCCCGTCAAGCCCACAGGCGTCACCAAGCGTCGCTCTACTCTTCGTCGCGGCTCCCTCAGGCTCAGACGCACGCGCAGTCAAAACCGACAGTTCCACTACACCACCCCCGACGGCGTTACCCAGGTCGTCAAATCCAACGGCACCGGCCCCGAACTTCTCAACGACTACACTCTCACCCCCTCCGAGTTCCTCCACGAACCCTACCCATCCACCTTCCCACCCGGCGGCGTCTGGCCCCCCCGCAAAGCCTCCGACATCCTCTGCGCCCTCGGCACCGACTACATGGACTGCGTAGGCTCCACGTGCTACACCTCGCGCATCTGCACCGACTACGCCTGCACGCACACGCTCTCTGCGTGGAAAGCCGCGACGTCGGACTGGGAGCAGCACTTCGAGCTCCGACACACAGGCTCCGACCGGGGCATCGGCGTCTTCACCAAACGCTCCTTCCGCCGCGGCGACATCCTAGGCTGGTACGCCGGCGAGATCAAACCCCTCGACAGCATAATCGGCACACACGGCGGTTATCTCATGGAGATTGAACTGGGGGACTTGACACCCCGCGCAGATGCCCCTTCTGTGTACATCGATGCAAAGAAGAAGGGGAATTGGACGCGGTTTATTAATCATAGCTGTGAGGCGGATTGCGTGTTTCGAATTATGCGGGTCGGCGGGGTGAGGGTTATGGTGGTGGAGGCGGTGAGGGATGTGAGGGGGGGAGAGGAGTTGAGTGTGGATTATGGGAGGGAGTATTATGGGGTGGAGACGAGGTTGAGGTGTGCGTGTGGGGCGAGGGGGTGTGTGGAGAGAAAGAGGGTGAGGGGAAAAGGAAAGGGGGGAAGTGAGGTGGTGGGGAGGTGGTGGGGAGGTAAGTGCGCTGTGAATGTTTTTTCATAGGGATGGTTTGTGGGTTTGGGATAGAGTGATAGATACTATGGTTGGTTTTACATGGCTTTTCAGGGTTGTTTTGGCATCACATGAAAATGCGTGAGTCGTCCAGCCCAAGCTGTAACTTACATTCGTTACTGCAACTACTGATCCCTATTCTTTCCAGTTCCCAAACGAGCGAACACGTAATAGACTCAGGAGACCGCTAGAATAAAGAGTGTGTGGTCGCCACGTTCAGAAACCCAAGTGCAGCAGATCCCTGCCCCATGCATCTGCCCCCTATTTGCTACTTCCCAGGCTGCTGAGAAGGAGGTATATTGCCTGGGCAAGCAAGCTTTTACTCCGCAAAGCCGTTCCATGCGTCGTCTGCTTCGGCACGCTTCTCTGCGAAACCGTTCCAGGCGTCGTCAGCCTCAGCGCGTTTCTTCTCCGCGAACCCGTTCCAGGCATCATCAGCTTCGGCAGTGCCACGCTTCTCTGCGAAACCGTTCCAGGCGTCGTCAGCCTCAGCGCGTTTCTTCTCGGCGAAACCGTTCCAGGCGTCGTCAGCCTCAGCGCGTTTCTTCTCGGCGAAACCGTTCCACGCATCGTCGGCCTCAGCGCGTTTCTTCTCAGCGAAGCCGTTCCAGGCATCGTCAGCCTCAGCGCGTTTCTTCTCGGCGAAACCGTTCCACGCATCGTCGGCCTCAGCGCGTTTCTTCTCAGCGAAGCCGTTCCAGGCATCATCAGCTTCGGCAGTGCCACGCTTCTCTGCGAAACCGTTCCAGGCGTCGTCAGCCTCAGCGCGTTTCTTCTCAGCGAAGCCGTTCCAGGCATCATCAGCTTCGGCAGTGCCACGCTTCTCTGCGAAACCGTTCCACGCATCGTCGGCCTCAGCGCGTTTCTTCTCGGCGAAGCCGTTCCACGCATCGTCGGCCTCAGCGCGTTTCTTCTCGGCGAAACCGTTCCACGCATCGTCGGCCTCAGCGCGTTTCTTCTCGGCGAAACCGTTCCACGCATCATCTACCTCCCCTCTCTTCTTTTCCGCAAACCCGTTCCACGCGGCGTCGACGGCGTTGTGGGCTTTTGGCGCCGCGTCAGCGCGCTTTTCAGCGAAGCCGTTCCAGGCGTCATCAGCGGCGGGAGAGATGTCGCGCTTCTTCTCGGCGAAGCCGTTCCAAGCTGCATCGGCCTCTGTGGCTTTGCGGAGCTCGCGGACTGAGGGGTGTATGTTAGGTTGCGATGATGTGCGGGAAGCGGGAGGGGTTACTAACCATTCGGGGATGTTGGCAACGCTGTGGCGCCGATGGCGAGGAGGGCCATGAGGTAGAGAGTGGTTTTGGAGTACATTGTGAATGGAGGAAGCGAGGTGCGGCAAAGATGTAGTGCTAAGGCGGGCTGTGAGCGGGATGAGGAGGAAGAGAGGTATGGAGGGGGCTATTTGTACTTTAGGGAGAGGGGGGAGGGGTTGCTTGCTGGACTTCAAAGACTGGGGGGTATTTCCTATCCGGGTGGAGTTGCGAGTCTTACCAAGATGCGTGCATACATGCATGTATGGTGAAGAGGAAGGGATCGATGGTGAGTGTGGGATCCTCCACTGCATGCGCGCATCTGTCGGATGCGAACATGGGTTTGAAGGTGTTCTCATCGTTTATTTGCCTTTTTGATTACTCTGCATGGCTCTTGGTGGTGTGACATGCACGCCGAGGTAGTTGTACTCCTCTCGTTGTATGTGTTCACTCACGCCTGCTTTTGCTGCAGAAGTCGGATCCATGTGTGTGCACCTTCTGAGGACTGTTAACCTCAATTACACAGTGTACAGTGTTGAACAGCTGCAAATTAGGACCTTATCCCGTCAATCTATTCCGAGTGCATACCATATGGGAGAGCTCAATGCGCCCTCATGGGACCCGTCAGTAGAGCGCTTTGCGTTTTGCCGGCATATGACTTGATTGAGGAGTCAATGGACAGGTTGAGCTTCTTGCATGCTTCTGATTGTGTAAATGTTGATTAGTTGCGTTTTCTGTAGTACTGATGGGTCCACAGTTACACACACTGCTTTGAACTGCTTGAGAGGAGGAGATCCATGTACAGCTAGCTACACCATTTTCTCTTAGCGGACTCGATCTACACATGAGAGGAAGTTACTATAGCACGTAAGTCTGGCAGCGAAACAGCTGGGCATGCAGATAGTCCATGTCAATATGTATGCCAATGTACTCGGTGCACCGAAGCTAGACAGCTGAGGGACTGATCTTCATCGATATAGCTCCAGGGCATTGCTGTGTGGCTTTTTCCAATTAACTACAGGTAGGGCAAGAACAATTTATTGTTCAAAAACGCAAGGGGGCTCTCAAGTGTGCCTTCTCATCTAACCTACTCAATGTATCATCTTGATATCGTGAGTTCTAGCTGAAATATGATGTAATATGTCGTATGCCTCCACCAGATAGGCTGTCGAAGCACGAGCTAGGTTGTTCATCCTTTGCGTACTCTCCCGGTTGACTCATTTACCCAGCTGGTCTCCACAAGCCACAAGTTTCCTTCCCGACGCCTTCCCCGAAACATGTGGAACATCAGCTAGTCTTTGACGATCACACCGCTTAAACTTTCCACTTCACTTCGTTCCATAGGTAGCTGTATATTACGGAACAATCCGCGTAAAGCGGAGATGGCGTGCACATTACACCGCGTCGCCAAAATTACATGGGTCACATTGCTGGCGTCAGCACCTCGACCAATAACAATTGCTTGCGTTCTTGCGAATATTTCAAGTAATTGAGATATGCGGGGTGTTATTACGCGATTTCAGAATACTGTTCGTGCTCGTTCGTGTCGAGAAGCGTTTCGCCGTTTCAGTAACTTTCCGGACTGAGCTGGACCTGAAGATTGGCCATATACTCCGGATCTGTTGCACTTCAGATCCAGTTGAACGATTGTGTATCTATCAAAAAGCTTGGGCGACATCTTGCTCACATGCGGAGAGCTTCGGTGATGATCCTCCATTGCGACCCTTGCATGCCAATGGTGCCTACTTTAGGTACCATAGGTATGGTTTATTTGCATCAAAGTCCAGGTAACGCGGCCTGGTGTACAATGGTAACTACATCCGCACCTGTATGATCATGCAGAACCTGCCAATACCTACCAGGGGTATGTACAGCGGTCACTAATGGAAGGCGCCGGTCCCGTCCGGGCCGTTTGCCCCTCTAACTGCGTTGAAGCTTGGTTCCCACCAGGGACCTTCCCGATCAGTATGGAGGCATCCTCTGCCTAGCCGCTAAAGCTTACTGAGCCTGCACAGGATGGATCGAGATAGTTTATCATCATACCGCACCAAGGCGTCAATGCTCCACACATCCTCGACCCCGGTATCTCGTGAAGTACCTAGGTAGAGATGTACGAAGGCAACGCCGTCTAAGCGCCGACTATGTATCGGCTCACGGGCATTCTAATCAGGCTCGCATGCTGTGCAACGTTCCCAGTACAGCATTCAGTATGGTAGATCCTCTGGATCAGTCATCGCTGCATCAAGCAGGCCATCTTGCTCAGATATTTGGGGTAGTGGACGATCCCCTTCTTGCTCGCGGAATTCTTCCCACCAGAACTATCATCGTAGATTTCCCTAAACATATCCTTAGTTTCAATATGAATCGAGCAGCGTCTCCCTTCATTGAGGACCGGAAATCTTACCAACCCTGCCACGACGACGTGGTAGAAGCAGAGATGATTCACAGCAGCGCCAGCTCTGAGACGGCTTCTTTCCTGGAGAAAGCCTCATTTCTTCCCTCCAAAACACCAAAGCCGCGGACCAAGTACTACACAGTATTCCTACACGGACTCATATTCGGAGCCAACTTGGTCTTCTTCCTTGCCGTCTGGCGTTGGAGCACATTTATCAAGTGTCCTTACGGTCCGTACGGACCGGATCTCGTTCACAGTGAGTTCTCTGAGCACACGAACACTTGCACTAGACCCTCAACTGACAAGTTGGAAATTTCTTAGCTCCAGCAAAAGATGCTATCGCCTACGAATCCCAGCTGTGGGACAAGGTGGCCATCTTCTTCAGGAACGGCACGACGAACCCCAACCGGTACCGCAAGCAATTCGGGGTGCCATCGCCAGAGCTAGATGAGGCATGGGAGAAGACCATACAATGCACGTATACCCTTCGAGACGTCAAAGCGATGCGCTTACATGTAGTCTAGACCAGAATATCCGTCTCTCCAAAGAAGAGATCGGAGAGTGGAAAGACCATCCCGCTCTCGTGAAACTCGCAGATGGCTCGGGGTACTACGCTACGCTGTCCGTGTACCACTCTCTGCACTGTAGGTCCCGTGCTCCGATCTCAATCGTTGCAGCGAAGTAGCCAGGCTGATGCTGGCAGGCGTCAAACGGATCCACCACTACTTATACTTCGACCACTACTATCCCGGCAAAACTGAGCAGGAGCGCATGCTGATTGAACATCACGTCGGTAAAGTCCACGTTACCCTCAAAATTCATCGCAGACCGCGGCACTAACGTACCCAGAACACTGCCTCAATGTGCTGTTCCAGACGCTGCAATGCAACCCCGATCTCACGGTCTTTCCGATGCAATGGGGCGCTACGTAAGTGTTAACCTACGTGGACCATTCCCTAAAGTAGCTCGTGAGACTGATTGTTGGCATGCAGGACCCGAATCCCAATTGGCCTCGATCAAGGCCATCATCAGTGCATGGACTGGGAGCGCATCGACAACTGGATGAAGACGCGCTCCTTCGATGTGTTTACCCCGGGACTCATAGTCCACCCTACGCTTGGGGAAGCATATCCAAACGGTAAAGGTGATGATCTTGGGATAGCGCTCGATATGTTGCTGAAGGATAAGTTGGATCCAGACCATGCGGGAACGAATGTCTGAGGTGGGCTAGATGATGCAGTTGGCATTGGTTGGGAGGCTATGATGCGCACCCCTGAGGTCCACGTGTCTTATAGAGACGAGAGCGACTCCACATGACACAGGGTGGTACATATGCTATTCCGTGGTTCCTCGTTCTAGTCGGTCCAGATCCATACATGTCGCGTTTGTTCTCCAGAAAATTGTTCGCGTGAGATCCAACCATCATTGTCATTAACACTCAACCTTCTTTCATGGGCGAAAACTCGATCTAGCGCACCTACGGTGCATAAGGGTCGTCCTCCATCTGGCCATGCTGCGCCGAGTTCGTCGGCGGCCTAGCGATGTGACCTCCCCTAGACAACATAGTCAGCGAACCAACTTCCAAACAACAAAAATGCATCGTACAAACCTCAACGTTAATTGCTTCCAATATTCCACCTCCTTCCTCAGCTCATCGTGTTTGTGGATAACCGTCACGCGCTCCCTTTCAAACTCGTCGCGCTCCCACTTGAACTGCTCCCGCTGCTGCGTAACCACGAGTAACTGCGTATGCAACTGCTGTCGCTGATCCAGAGACAGGCGCTCTTGTGCGCGAACCTCGTCGCACTCTCGCGTGACAGCGAGCAATCGGTCATGAAGCTGTTGGCGCTGGACCAACGACTGACGCGCCTGGGACCACGCCTCGTCACGCTCTCTCGCGGTCGCGGCTGCCGCAGCCTGAATAGTTGCGAGGGTGGTCTGCGTTTCAGCCAGGGTCGTTTGGAGGCGGGAGATTTGGTAATTCTTTCGAATGAGGTCGTGGTTCTCGTAGATACTTGATTCACTGGCCATGTCGTGTGGAAGGATAACTTCTGTGTTGCGTTGTGGTTGACTGGGAGGTGGGCGAGGGCAAGGCAAGGTTGCTCGGAGAGAGAGAGAGAGAGAGAGAGAGAGAGAGAGAGAGAGAGAGAGAGAGAGAGAAACAGTGAGTGTGAAGTGAATATGGGCTCTGCGCAGACTGCGCCAAGCAAACTTGCTGCGTGCTGTCTCATACCAACACTGTTCGCGGGTTTTGTAGAAGGCGTCAAAAAAGTAATTCACTTTCGTTTCCAAATCACTTTTTCCTCTGCATCACCGCCATGGCCCATCCACTTGGCCTTAGCTTCCCCCGGCGTCTCGTTTCGGCGCAATCTATCTCGCTCGCCGCCGCATTCCCATTCCTGCGAGTTATGCCCATGCGGCTTCTGAGACATGGCCCGTCGTCGTGAAGCATGCGAAGAGGTACTTATCTCACAGCGCTGGGATCGCTCCTCATCAACCTGAAGAACAGCCTTCAACTCATAGCCATGTCGTGATCAACTGGCAGTGGAACTGCGACAGAGTGAGCTGTGCGATGGAAGTCTCAGCGAGATGGAAATACCCACCAGAGCGTGAAACCCAGCGCAGAGCGTAACATCCTTCAAGTCACAATAGCCTCAAACCACGCAGGTACCTCCCGCATCCGTTGTGTTCTCCGCTCCATACCCGTCGCCCTCCGTCTAAGATCGTACTCCCTCCCACAAATCTCCTTTCTCTTCGCCGCATACCCCGAATAAAGCTCCACCCAGATATCCCTATCCGTACAATCCATCTCATTTCCCACCTTATGACACTTCGGCTTCGACTCCTCCCTCCCTTCCTCATCCATCAGCCACGGCTTTCTCACCGGCCAATCACTGAAATGCACGAACTTCACTTCCTCCAGCACCTTCGTGCCGTTCCACTTCTCTTGCGTGCTGAGGTATGGCTCGTGTTGGTTGGGCTCTTTGCGGAACTCTGAGGTAAGGAGGTCGTACCGGCGGTGCGGGAGGACGAGCGCCGTATTCTTGTAGAGCGTGTTAAGGATGTCCATGTCGAAGCCGCCTTTGGGATTTGTAGACATGTAGTCAGATACGCGCGTCCATTCCGTGGTGGAGGGTTCGATGACGAGGAGCTGGGAGGAGAGGAAAGGCTGGTCGAGCCAGTAGGCGCGAGGCATGGCGACAGGCGTGGAGGGAAGAAAGAAGAGCTCGTCCATAGTCTGCGGATGATGTTAGTGGCTGACACACAAGGCTAACTCAAAGCCAGGGGTATAAGGAGATGAAGCGAGACGTACCTGCCGCACAATGGCGTCCGAATCCAGAGATATGACTCTCTTGTACTGTGTTTGATTGAACGCAAGCAACTTCGTGTAACTATCCTTCCACGTAGCGTCTCCTCTATCCTCAAAGGTGACTACCTCTATTGGGACTAGTTCCGCCTTGTAATTGTCTCTCGCTTGTAGCAGAAACCGTGCCTCTTCTGTGTCCGCCTGACCTTTAGGTATGGACCAGTGCTGTGGGTACATCATGATGCGCTCGGCCTTCGTACCTAAGCGGTGCAGCTCTTCGAGAACCATGAGGGAATTACATAAGTAATTACTATTGGTTACGTATTGGACATAGGCAAAGGATGACCAGACTACTGCGTCGGGTTTTTGTTGCGGTTGGCCGTTACCGGTGTCTGGGGGCTGCTTCGTGTGCGGTATTGGCTTTGGCGATTTCCCATGGGGCAGGTCAGATTCATTGCTTGTCTCCTTCGGCTGACCACTGCCGCCATCTATTTTCTCTATGGGTTTGGGCGGGCTACTTGTAGCGCTTTTGGTTGGGAGTGAAGAAGTAAGCTGTGTCTCCAGTCGATTCGGGTTTGACGGTGGGACATTTTCTTTGGAGCTGCCATATAAGTCTTGCGGCGAGAAATGCTGTATACGCGAAGGAGCCTCAGTGAATGAGGATAATGCAATGAGGACTACCGCTATAATGACAAGTGAGATCACGGTGCGCATCCGGCGCGAAGACATCCATGTCGCCCGAGCCTGGTGCGAGGATTCCGAATCATGAGACTGGAGAGGAGAGTAGCGGTGGGAACGGAACCACGCAATTGGCATGCTGAAATTTGGAAAACTAAAAGAGTAATTGGAGGAAAGGAAAGAAGCATGAAAAGAGGACCAGTGGAGGATGACAGATTGAAGACAAAGGCTTCGGAGCGAGGTGAGTTGAGCTCACAGGACTGACAAAGACACGAGTCGTTAAAGAATCCATGTATGCGGCAGCGCGGGGGCGCAAGCGGCGAACCCGGTCAGTGGAGGCGTCGTTCTCACACCACCCTGGGTAGGCACAAGGCTAGGTATCTATCAGCAGCTAGGTTTGCATGGAGGCTTCACAGGTCTGTATCACTAGCAACAGTCGTGGCTGGCGTCATCTAACAGTCGACATCGAACAATCCGACTTTGACCTTTCTTCAAAGAACGGCTGTTGAACAACACTGAAGTAACCAGACAAAGAAGGAGTATTGGAAGTGAAAATTGGATGCCAGGATTGATGCATCTCGTATCTGCGCGCGCGGCCATCGCGAGCTACGAACGTGCTATTTGTGTTTAAGCGGTCCAGGGTAAACAGGGTCATAGGCGCCACGAACCAGGTTCGGATGCGAGGTGACGAATAAGAGTGAGCGCGGTATCTTACGCAAACTTGGGATCTTATGGTGCCGACTAAAACTGTGACGGTTTAATGGCTCTTACTCGATGAGATGGTTACTCCTACCCTTGCTTAGTTGCCACTCACCTTTCTGAGAGGGCTACACCTATCTGGGACTAGCGATGTTTACGCTCGTACACATACATACTCGGTAGCTTCTAGATAGTACACCCTCCAGCAGAAGAATTCCACAATCTTTTCTACTGCGCACCAGCCGTTCGGCCCACCGCGACAAAAACCCTTCATCTGTTCTCCCTGCCTCATTGCAAAAGCACCGAAGTAGGGGGTAGGTTTCCAGCACAATGAGCGATGCGCACCCGCAATGCCAAAACGAGACTTCCGTCGCTCAACACACCTCTGGCGAATAATCAGACGAGTGAGACAATGTTCGTATTCGGTCAAGGCGCGCTGGCGCGCTGGAGTCTTGTCGTAAGATGCTGAACGCACATGTACGGCGAAGCATTTTGGCGCCACACTAACAGCGGGGCCGTTTTCTTGGCTGCGCCTTCCTCCCGCCTTACATGCTAAGAATGGATGACAATTTTTGAAACAACAACCGATACTCGGCCCCTAGCGGCTGCTGCGCAGTTTCTCTCCGAGAAAGGCCGCGCTTTGCACGGCCCTACTAGTGTTTCGCACCACCCAATGCACGCTACGGGCCAATGCACGCGCTAGTACTTTACCCCTCAATCAACACCATATTTTCGCTGCCTTATAACTCAACCGATATGGATCCGATTAACGAAGTAATTAAAGAAATTAAATCCCTAGAGTCATGCGAAACTTTCTCTTACGCGATAATTACGAAAAAGTATAGTGTTATTTGTACAACGCTGATGCGCCGGCACAAAGGGATTACAGCCTCAAGAACAACACGTATCTCTAACACCTAAAAGCTTAACCCACAACAAGAGGCAGAGCTTGTAAAGTACATAGAAGGCCTTACAGCTCGTCGGCTATAACCTATAAGGGAGATGGTACGAAATTTCGCCTCTGCGATAGTAAAACAAGACGTAGGCTAGAACTAGGTTACCCGATTTATCGCCCGGTATAAGAACAATATTAAATCACACTGGACTGCTAGAATGGACCGTGACTGACACAGAGCTAATTTAGGGGATAAATATTAGTAATTCTTTTAACTTCTGCATAACAAGATAGAGGAATACAAGATACAGCCTTAGCACTCGTACAATATAGATAAGAAAGGCTTCCTTACTGGGATCATTAGAAGAAGCAAAAGGATCTTTAGTAAAGTAATATAGGATAGAAAGGAAGTAAGAGAAGCTCTTTAAGATAGGAATTAAAAGTGGATAACCTTATTAGCATGTATATGTGGTGATAGATCCTCTCTCCCGCCCGGGCTTCTTTTTGCCTCAGCCAACTTATCTATCCAATCCTCTTGGGTAGAAGGCGTACGAGCAGGAAAACATGAGGCCTTTATTAGCTTATCTCTAAATAGATAGAGTAACAATGATATAGGCCTTGCATGGCTAGAACAGGTGTTTGATTAATACACTAAAGAGAAGGCTCAAAAGGATAGACGCGCATAGAGGTTACTTATCTTAGATAGCTATAGATCTCACATTATAATAGATTTTATTAACTACTGCAACTAGAATCGAATTCTGCTTATAGTATTTCCTCCTTATTTAACTTATAGGCTTTAACTACTAGATGTAGTAATATTTAAGCCTCTTTTAACAGACTACTCTAACGCGCTTATAAAACACCTCTATAACGCCTAAGGACTAGTCCTAATAGTTAAAGGAGACTTTTTTTCTCTATTCTGGCAGGCCTGGACCTCTTCCTTTAGAGAAGAGCTTATTCTTAAAGCTTTTAAGGCCACTAATATATAGCTAACTAACGGAGAGGTTATCCTTAAGAAATTCATTAAATTAACTCTAGAACCTTAAGATTTACGAGAGAGCTCTACCTTAGTACTTAGTAAAAAGGACTAGTATAAAATCGAAACTATCGTACGGTCTTAAGTTAAAGATTAGAGTAGTAAAGACGTTTAGAAGCTTTAACGTTTACTCTACTATATCACAGTTTAAAATAACCTCTTTTACACTAAAGTAGAAGGCCTGCGGCAGGCTGTTTTATTAATAAGGAAATACAAGAAGAAGAGCAAGACTCTTAACCTTTAATAGAGAAAGGAATACTATAGTAGTGCAGTGTTCTAGTCACCTTTAAAGATAAGGGAGGCCCGGTTTCGTAAGAGGATTAAGAAACAAGAAGAAAAAGAGTAATAATTTAAGAGAGCTCGTATAAAGGCAGAGAAGGCCTAATAGAAGGTCCTTAAGCTTTAAGAGAAAGAAGAAAGAGAAAGGTTAAAAGTTAAGAAAAAAGAGGAGAGGGAGAGGATTAAGGCTAAGAAATAGGCTACCTAGGAACGTTAAAGAATTAAGAAAGATAACTCTAAAAAGGCTATATAACCTTCCTAAAAGGGAAAGAGGAAGGCCCTAAAGCCTCTCTTAAAATAATAAAAGAAAAAGGCCTAGGTTTAGGTTATTGCAGAGGTTAAGGATGCGGAGACCTAGAATCCTTTACACGTAATCATGACCTGGGGTGGCCGCAATATTAAGCTTCCGTTAAAATTTAAATAGTATATCTTTTTCGCAGCAGTTTGTTTAGTTATATAATAAATTATTAGAACAATTCAGCTATCGTGCATGGTTCAGAAACTCATTGTTGTTGTGAGAGTGATTTGGTGTTCCGCGTGCATTGGCCCGTAGCGTGCATTGGGTGGTGCGAAACACTAGCTCAATGAACAAACAGGTTCAATGAACACGACAACCACCTTTCTGCCCAGCGCCATCGAAACACGCCCTTTTTACATTGAAAAAATTGCCAAAAGTTGAGAAGGAGGTCTCCTAGTACACGCGCGAGTGCCGGATTATCGAAAAGGCGGTGGTGGAGTTACCCCAATTAGCAGCGTTAATTATTTTAAAAAATCTATTATTAGCCTACAAAAACCTAGACGCAATTACTTAGTAACTAAATATAAACTTATAGCTAAAAAAGATTTTTTAGTATAATAAAGACTTCCTATTTTATAACTTCCTACTTAGTCTAGGACCCAAAGTAGATAATAGATAAAGATAAATATATTATCTCTCTTATTTTATAGGTAACTTAGTTAATAACTAAATATATCTTAACGAGACTATACTATACTATACTATAGTAAAAGATATTTTTAAGCTAGTATGCCACGCAGGTAAAAGAGCCTCCTTATTAAAAAAAAAGACTTTAAAGACGCCTTTAAAATAATACTAGTAGTAAGACTAGTTTTACTATAAGAACTACCTCTCCTTTAGCCTACGTATAGCACTCTTTCTATTTAACTTATTTATAAAAGGCTTCTATTAGGTGCTCTAGTTATACCTTAAACAGAAATATATTATATACTATTTAGATGACTTTATATACATCTTTAAGTCTTTAGCAATACTAGTAAAGGAAATACTTTAATTAATTAATTAATTAATAAAAATTATAATATTGTTGAATGGGCTATACTAAGCCAAGCATATCGCGATATGATAGGGCTAGATAGTTGTACGATGGTACGGGTGAGAAAAGGGTCTGGTATTCAAGTCTTGTCTGTCTATTCTACGTACGGAGGAAAGGGGATTATAAGGATTGATGCTCGCGCACGGTGACTATGGTTTGTGCCTTTGCCTGTGCGGTATTACATAACCATTGTCACCTGTCTTAAGACATCGCATTAGGTAGCTGCCCGTACTGCGTACGGACAAATATAATTATAAACGTACTAGGCTTATGCTATAATAGTACTAAAGATATAATAGGCACTACTATTGTTACGAGCTCAGGAAACCCGGATAGTGGCACAACCACAGACGAGGATGAATGGGGGGAGGCAGATAAGGTTGTACTATAGCTAGCCCGTGAGGACTCGCGGGGTCGCTTATGTTAGCCAGGGTCACGTGACTCTGATCCGACAGTAGCTCTGGATTAAGGTGATCCGCCAAGAGCTTCGAACTACGGTGATCCGCTAAGGGGGCCAGATCACCTAGAGATAGAGGAAGAAATAGACTAGTATATAGTGTAGTAGATTCTCCTATGTTATTTCCTTTTTTATAGTTAACTTACATATCTTCTATGCGAGTACGTTCTCCTATATAGACTAATAGTTATCTTACTTTATTATAAAATTAAATTATCTAGCCTCGCGCTAAGTGTCGCATTAATTTATACTACTAAATAATTTATAAAGTACTATAATACTTTATTACTTTAATTTAAATTAGAATAAAGTGTAAGCGCTTTATAACACTTTAACTACCTTATAGTATAATAGTAAGACCTAGTTTGAGCACCGTAGTCTTAGCACCTAAGGAAAAGACCCTAAAAAAGATAATTGTAATGAGGTAAGCGCCCCGCTTACTAAGCCAATACTATGTGACTTCCTCACTTGCACCAAAAGGTACGCACGAGTATACTTAAGCCAAGTATTACTCGTATAGTATAATATATATAGGATATGCTAGGGTCAGCCACTAGCGCTAGTGTTTGATCCTAGCCTAGCCGGAACCTCTATAAGCGAGAGAAGGCCACGTGTTCGACCGTGCCTACCTCGTTACAATAATTATTAAATAAGTAGCTTAAATAGCTTAGCTATAAGAAATTATTAACTAAATAAGTAAGAAGATAAGTAAATAGGAAAATATAAAATATTAATTAAAGGTCTTAAAGCCTAAACCCTACTCTAGAAAGGGCTACCGAGGAACGTTCTTAATCTAAATAAAACTATTTATCTACTATAACTTAGGAAAGTTTAACACGGAATAAGACAAGATCCTAGTTACCTATATAAATATATAGGATAAAGTAGCTATATAAGCTAGGCTAATAATTAATAACTTCCTTAAGTATAGTAAACTAAAAGATTATAATTTAAACGCTACTAAAAACACCTTTAAAGACTAAGAATCCTTTTATAAGGCTATAAAAGGAATATTTAGCATAATTAATAAAAAATATTAGGCTAAAATGCGCTTTTAATGTCTACGCTAAAAGAAATTAGTAGTACTCTATACTTTAAAATTTAAATAGATAGTAGCGGAACTTAATAGATAGAGGGAAGCCCTACTTATAATTACCTACTATAATAGGCTAAAGGAGTTAGTTAAAAATAAATTAGTCTACTAAGGAAAAGTAGATAACTTAGAAGAACTTATTAATAATGCTATTAAAATAGATAATTGCTTATACGAGCGAAAGCTAGAGAAGCAGCATAGTACCTAACTACTTTCTAGGAAGGAAAACAGCACCAGGCCTACAGGAAAGGACTAAGACGGAGACGTTATTATAACTAATAAAGCCCGATGGTACAGAAAAAAGAACGGCAAGGGGAAACAGCCGTATAAGTTAAAGAAGGCTTACTAAGGCAGAAGTGGCATCTCGCAAGAAAAGCGAGAACGGAGGTTTAAGGACAAAGCCTGCCTCTAATGTGGCAAGCAAGGCCACTTCGCCAAAGACTACAAAGGTTAGGAGACTAAGGTTAATACGACTAACCTCCTACAAGTAGCTATGGCCACTCTCACACTGGCAAAAGCCGACGAAGTGGATCTCACGCAGGAGATCCCGGAACTAATAAAGGAAGAGGAGGAACGGAAAACCCTCCCTGAATATTAGATCTTCCAGCAATTAGCAGACGATACCTGCTAGATGTGCAGCAGTACGCTACACTAGTCGTCCCAGTGTGAGGCAAAGGTAATCGTCCAAGGAGCACACGCATGGGACGCCTATTGGCTAGCGGAGAAGCTACAAGGGCGCCCGAAGCAGTACCCACGCCAGGTCACGATACAAGAACGACACGAGTATGCCAAGTGGTGGCAATGCACACGTAAAGGATGCCAATAGCACTCTAAGGCTAGGCTTAGGGCCTCCTATTTTCTAGGAGGTTTAGAATACTATAAGCTAAAAAAGAGCTAGTGCAGCGTACCTAATAACTACTATAAGTACTTTTTAGCCTATTAAACTAAGTACTATAAATAGAATAGCTAGCACTAATATTTTAATATTACCTATAAGCTATATAGATAATAGAAGTTTAAGACAGGCTAGTTCTTTTAAGGTTTAGACCCCTAGGACACTAGCATAATAATAGGAAGCACGCAGCTAGGAAAAGACGTAGACTACTTAATAATTAAATAAAATTAATATAACTTATAGTGCTTTATATACTTAAGTCTATAAAAGGAGGTAGCTTCCTTTAATAGTTACTTAGGACATAGTATATTAGCCTAGAATAAATGCCTTACTCTAAATTGCCCGCAACATAGGAATTAGGGAGTATATAAGCTTAATAGGATTAAAAAGACTTACGCCCTATATTAATAGCGATATAAGTAGTATAGAATTAAGAAAGTTTTAAAGCTAGCCTAACTTAAGGGTTAGATTTAGGAGGTAGAAGCCTTATAAGGGGTCTAAAACAAGTTAGAAGACTTAAAAAACTAGATTATTACTAAGTAATAAGCCACACTAGTAATAGTGCAATTATTATAGCTTATTAAGTAGATACTTACTAAGTTAAGAAACGCTTAATTAAGAATATTATAGTGCACGGGTATTATATTATAGTACTTATTAACTTAAGAGTAGACGCGTGTCTAATTACCCTATAAGTAGTTAAAAAATATAATATACTATATTATAATAAGAGGACACCGCTATAGATAGGACTTATAGACAGGATCTAGTTATAAGGATATAGTAATAGTTGGCTATAGCTCGAGACAGCGCTAGTACAAGTTAATATAAAAGGCCTAAAGAGCTAACATATTTTTACTATTATATAGATAGGAGATATTAAAGCTATCGTAAGATATAAATAGCTAAAATAATATAATTGATAAATAGACTAGATTAAACGAACGATCCTTCCCTAAAATCTACTAGTAATAGCTTAGGCGAGCCCTAGCGGAAGGGAAACTCTCTAGAAACCTTAGGCAAGAAAGGGGAACTAACTATCTAAAATATAAGAAATATTAGTATATAAGATAGACAGGATTTTATAGTAACACCTAGGACAGGTGCACTATATATAGGTCTAGGAGGCTAAAATAGTCCCTAACGACCTAGGTCTGCTAGAAAAATATAAGGAATTTATAGACCTATTTAAGGAGCACAACAAGGCTATCCTGCCTAAATATAAGGAGTAGGATTATAAGATACTACTAGTAGAAAAAGCTAAGCTATAGCTAGAGCGCCTAAGGCCCCTTATTTATAAATAAGAAAAAGAGTTAAAAGAGCTAATATAGAAGAATCTACGCTCTAAGAAGTAGAGACCTAGTTAAAGTCCTATAGCCTTTTCTATACTCTTTATTCGCAAAAAGGATAGCAGGCTATAACTCTATATAAATTATAGATAACTAAATCCCGTTATAATTAAAAATCGCTACCTATTACCCCTAATAATAGAGCTTATAGATCGACTCCAAGGAGCTAAGTAGTTTATAAAATTTAACGTCTAAAATAGATTCTATAAGATTTAAATTATAAAAGGCTATAAATTGAAAATAGCTTTCCGCACGCGATATAGGCTTTTTAAATATATAATTATACTAATAGGGCTAACTAACGCACTAGTAACCTTCTAGGAACTTATAAATTAAGTATTATATAAATACTTAGACGTATTTTGCACGGCATACCCTAATAACTTATTAATATACTTAAGTAGAATACTAGAAGAACATAAGAAACATATTTATAAAGTATTATAAAAGTTATAAGAATATAGATTACTCCTACACCTTAAGAAATATAAATTCTACGTTACGGAAATAGAATATCTAGGATTTGTAATATCTTAGGAAGGTGTTAAAATAGACCCGAAGAAGATTATAATAATAGAAAAATAGCTACTACTAGAATTAGTAAAAGATATTTAATTTTTTTTAGGCTTTACTAACTTCTATTATAAATTTAATAGGAACTATTCTAAGGTTACCGCTTTACTAATAGAACTTACGAAGTTAGGAAAATAGCGACCTCTATAGGAGGTAAAGAAAAAAGCCTTTAAATAGCTAAAGCGCCTATTCTTAACGGCACCCCTACTATAAATATACGACCTAGAACGATAACATTACATCTACATAGACGCATCAGATTATACGCTAGGGGCCGTACTACTATAAAAATATAATAATAAGAAGTAGAAACCAGTCTTTTATTACGCAAGAAAGCTTTTAGGAGTAAAGCTTAACTATAGGATCTATAATAAAAAACTACTAGTAATTATTAACTATTTTAAGTAATAGAAAGTATAACTAAAAGGAGCTAAATACTAAATAAAGGCGTTTTTTAATTATTTTAAGCTTACGCGCTTTATAACGACTAAAAAGCTTAATTAATAATAGGCTAGATAGTTAGAATAAATAGTAGAATTTAACTTTTATATTACGTATCTACTAAGAAACGTAAACGCTATAGCAAACATATTTAGTAAATAATTAAATCTTGTAGAAGAGGATAATAGTAGTAACTATATCGCAATCTTAACCTACGCGAAGGACGGAACCCTTCGCTATAATAAGATATAGCTTACGCCAGCACTAGAGGTGCGACGCGCAGACTTTACCTATTACAGGCTAGCTATAGATAGGATATAGGACTATAATAGGCTTATAAATAAGGACTACTAAGCGTACGACCTTTACTAAACCACAAGATTAATAGCACGAGACTATTAAAACTATATCTAAATTAGTAAGTAAATAGCTCTGTTGCTAATTAAGAAGCTACACGAAGATAAGGACTAAGAATACCTAAAAATTACTAAAATAACGCGTTAAATCGCGAATAAATATACTATCTTTAGGCTACGCTGGGCGGTATAAAAGGTTTTAGGCAACTATTTAGCCTGTTATAAAAATAAGCCTAAGAGATATAAGCCTTATAGCCTCTTATAGTTACTATAGCCACCCCTAAGACTATAGTCTAGTGTAACTATAGACTTTATCGTAAAGCTACTAGCATTACTAACACTAAAAAATAAGGACCCCTATAACTTAATCTTAGTTATAATCTATTAACTTACTAAAGAGTTAAGGTTTATGCTAATTAGGGAAGCTATATTAGCAAAGGAATTAGTTTATATAGTAGAATAAGAACTAATATTATAGGTTAGATAACTAGATAAGTTTATTACAAATAGGGCTAGAATATTTACATTATTATATTAGACTACGTTTATAGCTAAATTAGGAATTAAGCATAAGCTTATAACGAGCTTCTATCTTAAAATAGATAGCTAAATAGAGCAAACAAACTAGATATTAGAATAATACCTCTAGATATATATAAATAAGCTTTAAAATAATTAGGTAGAGCTATTACTAATAGCTTAACTAGCATACAATAGCGCAAGATTAGTAACTATAGGGTACTTACTATACTATACTAACTACAGGTGTGAGCCCACGACTTACTAGGACCTATTAAATATCTAAAGCGTTATAAAGAACGTAGCTAATAAAGCCAAATTTATGTAGGATTTACATAAGACACTACGCTAGAATATTATATAACGTAATAAGTAAATAGTAAAATAAGTAAATAAAAAAGGATTAAGAGACTAACTTTTAAAAAGGGGGATAAAGTCCTCCTCTTGTAAAATTTTTTTAAGATAATAAGCCTAAGTAAAAAACTAGATAACCTTTATAAAGGACTATTTAAGGTCTAAAAGGTTAGAGGTCTAGTAAATTTTAAACTATAGTTACTTATAGACACACGTATACACCTAGTTTTCTATAAATTCTTATTAGAACTAGCACTACTAGACGCCGAACTAAAATATAACTTAAACTTAAGGATAAGGAATATAAGGTTAAAGTAATTAGAGGCCTATAAAAGATTAGACGTTAGTATAAATACCTGGTAAAGTGGGAAGGATAGCTAAAGAACCATAACACGTAGGAACTAATGCAGAACCTCACGAACTACAAGATAGCGCTAGAAAAGTTCCACGCGGAGCATCCAAGAGTCCCGCGACTAGATTAGCTAAGAACTTAGAAAAGTCAAAAGACGCAGAAGGGTTAAAAGGAGTAAATAAGTTAGCCTATAACTAGCCTAAGTTAGATATAGGTAGTAATAGTAAAGATAGAATAAGAGCGCCAGCGTCTATACTTTTAAAAGAAAAAAGCTCTAGGATCCTAGCTTTACGCTCTAAACGCTTTAACTTTTTTATTAACGTAATTTCTTCTAGCTTATAATAACGTTCCTTTTTTTAAATATTAAATAACTTTTATTCTCTTTAAGCTAGTTCCTCCTTTAAGCAAAAAATATTACCTTAAAAATAGTATTATTTTACCTTTATCTTTTAACGCTTAGTCTGCGTTAGAACTAAGCTATACTAAACTTTCGCCTAAATATAGTAAGCGTAAAAGCTAGTAAATAACTTTATTACGCACTTTAGCCCCTTCTCTTTATAACGCCTATATAAAGTTAGTATCTTAACGTTTACGTCTAGAATAGCCTTTATCTAGTCCTAGCGGCGTTAGTTAAAAGACGTTATTAGGACTTTAGGCATAGTTAGGCAGGCAATAAAAAGGACATAAGGCAGACTTATAATAGGGGCCTTAATTGCTACTTATACGCGCGCACGCTAGCGCCGCTATATAATTATAAAATAATAAGTATTAAGATAATTACCTTAAGAGGGAGGATAATGTTATAAGCTTAGGAAACCTAAATAGTAGCATAACTATAGATAAGGATAAATAGGAGGAGGCAGATAAGGTTATACTATAGCTAGCCCGTAAGGACTTATAGGGTTGCTTATATTAGCTAAAATTACATAACTCTAATCTAATAGTAGCTCTAGATTAAGATAATCCGCCAAGAGCTTTAAACCACGGTAATCCGCCAAGAGGGCTAGATTACCCAGAGACAGAGGAAGAAATAGACTAGTATATAGTATAGTAAATTCTCCTATGTTATTTCCTTCCTTATAGTTAACTTATATATCTTCTGTGCGAGTACGTTCTCCTATATAAACTAATAGTTATCTTACTTTATTATAAAATTAAATTATCTAGCCTCGAGCTAAGTGTCGTATTAACTTATACTACTAAATAATTTATAAAGCACTATAATACCTTACCGCCCTAACCTAGATCGGAACAAGGTGTGAGCGCCTCATAACAACTATAAAGGGCTTAAAAGTTAAAATTAATATAATTTCTATAATAGCTTACCTTTCTAAAAGATAACTTAATAAGGTAATTTAGCTAGTCTTAATAGCACTTAGTAATAGCAGATTTATATTACTATAAGCCTATAAGATAGCTAAATTCCTTAGCTTTTATAGCTAGGTTATTACGCTAAGGCGTACGTTTTTAAAATAATTATAAGATTATATAGTTATATTCGCGAAGGTTAGAAGCTTCCGCCTACTTACTAAAGGTATAACTAAAGATTTAACTTAGCAGAGAGACCTGCTACTATAGTTTAATAAAATATAATTATTTAATAACGCTAGCTATCTTGTCTATTATCTTTTTACTAACGTATTAAATAAAGCAATAGGCGCCTTTTAGTATATAAGTAATCCTATATAAGGGGACTAGTAGGTTTTATTTAAAAAATGTACTATAATAGCACGCCTTTTTATATAAACGTAAGTAAGATAAACAAAGTCTTTAAATAAACGTACTAAAGTTTCGCGTAATTAAGCTAGCCTTTAAGCTTTAGGGCGTAAACTAGGCACATAGCACGGTAATTATCTATATAGATAACACAACGGCAGAGGCCAGCCTAAAGGATGGAACCACCTAAAGACAGGCCTCTATAAACTACCTCCGCGAAATCCTTATACAGGCTACAGCAATAGACGTTACCCTATACTTACGATAAATTATAACGAGGGATAATACTTTTGCTAATACTTTATGATAATTTCACTAGCCTCTTATAGCTAATATTACTAAAAACTAGTAGATACCCTTCTTATTAAACTACTTTTAAAGTTTATTAAGTTTATATAACTAATAACTAAGTTGTACTTGTACGCTAAGCTACTATAGGCAGGCCTTAAGCTTGATATAAAATAAAACTATAACTTAGTAATTAAGTCTTATAAGTAGTTCTACGCGCTATATAATTTTTTAAAATAGCTAATAACGCGCACTAGCCTTATGTTACGATTACAAACCATATAGGAATAAGAAGACTAGATAATTACGCTAAAGAAGTAATTATTAGTAAAATAACTAGGTTACGGAAATACACGAAGACGCGGGGTAGCTTAGGTTAGTAGTCACGTAATGTAGTCCCGCCTAAGCGAGAAGTCCAAGGGACTACGAAAGTCTAAGAGACTACAAAGGCTTAGTAGGACTATAATAGTAATTTAGAGAATAGTAAGGACTATAATAGATAGTATATAGTCTAATAATTTCTCTATACTTCTCCTACTCCTAGTAGTTAACTTAATGTACTATAAGTATATCTTTTGTAACAAGATTAGTAAATCTCCTAGTTAGTTATTTTATAGTTTATTATAAAATTAGATTATTTTTAAAACCTACCTTATAATTATTTTTAGCTTTTAATTACTAAATATCTGTAAGACACTTCTCCCTTGGCCTATTCTCTCTTAACCTAGACTAGGCTTAGGTACGTAGAATCCTTATAACACTTTAACTACCTAAAGGTTTAAAATAACAAAAATAGTTATAATAGCTACTATAGTAAGGATCCTGATAGAAAGCGTGGCTTCTAGACTAACTATAAATACTATAATAGTATTAACTAATTAAGCTAATAAAATATAGTAGCTTAAGGAGTAGCTAGCTAAACTAACAACTTATATTCTAACTATTATAACTACGAGAAGGATATCCTTTAAGATTCTTAAAATTTATAAAGGTAAAAGAGAAGGACTTAAGACTTTTCTTATAAATATAGAATTATACTACTAATATAACAAGGATATCTTTAGAACTAAGTAGGCTAAAATCCTAGCAGTAGGTATACATATAAAGGGCAAGGCAGCTAAATAGCTATAACCCCTTATAAAGAATTACCTAGAGAATAAAGATAACATCTTAGAATATAGTAATAAAACTAAGAAGGTGTTTAAGGACTAGGTATCTTTTAAGGAATAAATCTAGATTATATTTAGAGAAGTTAACGAGGAATAATAAGCTAAACGTAAAATATAAAGGCTTAAATAAATAAAATTAGCTAGTATATATATAGCTAAGTTCAGATGCCTCTAAGCTAAGATTAATTAAGATAACGTCCCACTTTAGGTAGCCTACTATAATAGACTAAAGGAAAGCGTTAAAGATAAGCTTACCTACTATAATAAGATAAATAACCTAGAGGAACTCGTAAAACTAGCTATATAGATTAATAACTAACTATATAAATAATAATTAGAAAAACAAGAAGGTAATTATATATAACCTAATATTAAGAAGAGCTAGAAACTACAAAAGGACCTTAATAAAGATATTATAATAGGTAATAAAGCTTAAGAATAAAAACTAAAAAGGTAGTAAAAGAATCGCAAGAATAGACTATTCAACTAAAAGTAAAAATAACGCTTTAAGGAAAAAGCATTCTTAAAATATAAAGAATAAAGTTACTTTTAAAAGAATTGCCTAAAGAATAATAATAGATAAAGTAAGAAAGTGCAAATTATCTAAGTAATAATAGCTATACTATAGGCACTAATACCTATGCTACTAAAGATAAGTAAAGATAACGTCTCTAATATAGAACTTAAAGTTCTAGAGACACTAGAAGAAACAGAATAGAGAATAGTATAAAAGTATAAGATCTTTCTCTAAATAGTAGAAGAAAACTACTAGGTGTGTAATAGTTAGATGCATATACCTAAGGACTATACGCAAAAAATTATGCTTAAGGGGCTAAGGACTACCTTAACCTATAAAATTATTACTAAATACTAAGAAAATATACTAATACTAGAAAAGTAGATTAGAATTTAGAAATAATATAAGCAGGTAGCCTAGTTCCTATATAATAAAGAGGACTGTCGACTACATAAGATAAAAAGGGAACTAATAGTAATATTACGAAGAAACCCTAATTATAAGTTTATTAATAATTATAAACTAATAATAACTTACTATAAATATTTTCCTAATAAATAGTTACGATACTATAAAGAATTAAGATAGTAAAAGTACTTTAATAATAAGTGCCAAATGCACAAAGCATACAAAAAAGCTATAGGCTAGTACCTTAAAGGCATAAACGCAGGATTAGTAATAATTATAAAGAACTAATAGATAAAGGACACAAGCCCTAAGCACTTATAATAGATTAGATAGCTAGACTATAATAGGGATTACCTAGCACACCTATATTAAAAAAAATAAATAGCAGTATTAGAAACAACACTATTACACAGAGATCTAAAATCTTAAGAATGTCTAGTTACGAGATACAAAAGACACGGAGAATCCTAAAAGGATAAGATCTAGCAAATTAAGAATACTAAGAGCACCTATAAATTACTTTACTAAAAGTAATAAAAGAAGACTAAAACTAACCTAGAAATAGAAGAAGCTACACGAACCTAAGTTAAAAAGGTAAAAGCTTCTTAGGACGTTACTAAGTAAGCTAATAATAAGTTAAAAAACTAGGGCGCCACTAGGTAAAAGACCTTACTAGTAAAGACGCAACTATAAAGGCAAAAAGGGCAAAAATAGGTATAAGTAAGCTATAACTAACTAAGAAAGTTATAATTAGTGGTTACTAAGTAATAGCGCTAATAGACCTTAGAGTGACCGGATGTCTAATTTCCCAAAAAAAATAATAAAGAAATACAACCTGCCATATTAGAATAAGGAAACACTAGTATAAGTAGAAATAGTAAATAGGACAATATTCCAAGGATATAGCAAAGGCTAGTTACGCCTTAAAATAACGCTATTACTTATTAGCCTAAATAAATTTAGAGCTAATATAGCTTTACCATAATAAATCTTAGAAGTATAAAAGTAATTATTAGTTATAATTAGCTTCTAAAGCATAACCTTATTATTAACTAGTAAAAGAAGACGTCACTTAGCTAATGACTTATACTAAAGGTTACTAAAGTACATAAATTATAAAAAATATAACTATTAACCCTAGATGCCCGAGTAAGGCGGGTTAAAGGATAAGCTATATAACTTGTAGCTACTAAAATTATAAAAGTTATAGAAAAAAAATCTAGGCTAAGTAAGGCTAATATAGGTATAATACTTAGGCCTAAGAGAAGAGGTAAAAGCCACTAAAATTCTACTAGAATATTAAGAATATATAGAACTTTTTAAAGACATTAAAGGAGAAGAACTACTAGAACACTAGAAATAAGATTATAAAATATCCTTAGTAGTAGGCATAAAGCTATGCCTAGAATAACTATAACTAATATTTATAAACTAAAAAAAGGAAGTATAGGATTACTTAAGAAAGAACTTAGCAAAATAGTATATTTAAGAAACTTAAAGCCTAGTAGCTTTTCCTATACTTTAGGTACCTAAGAAGAATAGTAAGCTGCAACTCTATGTAGATTATAGATAGCTAAACAAAGCTATAATTAAGAATTAGTACCTACTATCCTTAATTACGGAGCTAAATAGTTTACGAAATTTAATATACGTAATAGATACCACTATATATAAATAGCGAAAGGACACGAATAGAAAACCGCGTTTAAGACCTAATATAGCCTGTATAAGTACTAAGTAATGCCCTTTAGACTAATAAACGCGTCTATAACGTTTCAGACGCTAATTAATAAGGTACTATATAAATACCTAGATATATTCTACATAGCCTACCTTAATAACGTACTTATTTATTCCACTAGAACGCTTAAGGAGTATAAGGAACATATAAAGAAAGTACTTATAAAAATAAAAAAGTATTAATTACTCTTTTATCCAGAAATATGTAAATTCCACGTTATAGAAACAGAGTACCTTGGATTTATTATTTTAAGGAAAGGTGTAGCTATAGACCTTAAAAAGATTACTACTATATAGGAATAGCTAGAACTTAAGTTAGTAAAAGATATTTAGTTCTTCCTAGGGTTTACTAACTTCTACTAGAAGTTTATTAAGAACTACTCTAAGACTATAGTACTAATAACGGAACTTATAAAAAAAGATAAGTAGATAGGCTTTATAAAAGAAGCTAGAAAAGCTTTTAAGAAGTTAAAGACGCTTTTCCTATAAGTACTACTATTATAGATACATAATTTAAAAAGACCTATAAGGATAGAAACAAACGCATTAGATTACGCACTAAAAGTAATATTCTTATAATAATATAAAGATAAGAAATAGAGACTAGTATTCTTCTATTTAAGAAAGTTCTTAGGCGTAGAACTTAATTATAACGTTTATAATAAGGAACTACTCGGGATAGTAGACGTCTTTAAATAATAAGAAGCTTAACATACTAAAGCACGCTTTAAAATAGAGGTATAAATAGACTACTAAAACTTTATTAGCTTTATAACGACTAAGAAGCTTAACTAAAGATAAGTATAATAGGCTAAATTTTTAATAAATTTTAACTTTATAGTATACTATTAATTAGGAACGCTTAATAGTGCAGCGGACGCCTTAAGTAAAAAATTAAACCTTACTACGGATAAACTAGAACTATATAATATAGTGTTATAGGCAAGAAACGATAGAACTATTAAATATAATTAATTAATAATTAAGGTTCACGCTGCTAGCCTGTATTATACTAGACTAGAGGTACACGACTTTTAGGACTACAGTTAACTTACTACAAAATAACGTGAGGAATACAGTCTATTCTAGAACAGAATTGACAAAACGCGATAAAATCACAGAAACAGACTTATTATAGGACTAGGATATAAAGAAATCCTAATCTAAAGACTATACGAGCTTAAAAAATAGAGACACATAAATATTAAAAAGATAACGCGTTAAATTGCGAATAAATATACTATTTTTAAACTTAAGTAGGAGTAATTAAGGTTACAAGTAACTATTTAATATGCTATAAGAACAAGTTAAAGAGATATAAGCCTTATAAACTACTATAACTACTACAAGCAATCGAACGACTATAGTAAAATATAATAATAGATTTTATAGTAAAACTCTTAAGATTACTATAGCCAGGAATAAAATAAATATATAATACTATTATAGTAATAGTAGACTACTTAACTAGGATAGCCAAGTTCAGGCCTATAAAAGAATCTATAACAGTAAAGAAACTAGCTTATAAAGTAGATAACGCAGTATTCGCAGAATATAAACTACTAAAAGAATTTATTACTAATAAAGATAAGCTCTTTACGTTAAAATATTAAGATGTATTTATAGTAGCCCTAGGTGTTAATAAGAAGCTCTTAACGAGTCTTTATCTTTAAACTAATAGATAAATAGAACGTACGAACTAGACCCTAAAGCAGTACCTATAATTCTATATTAATAAATAATAGGATAATTAGGTAGAATTACTACTAATAGTCTAGCTATCGTATAATAGCATAAGGTTAGGAACAACGCGGTATTCCCTACACTACGCTAACTATAGATATAAGCTAGTTACTTATTAAGATCCGCGAGATATAGAAAGCATTTTTATAAAAGTCTAAAATAATACTTAAAAGATAAAGGAACTTTATAAAGTCCTAAAAGAATAAACTACTTAGAAAGCTCTTATAGTATTTAGAAACGTAAATAAGTAAAAGATTAAAAGACTAACTCTTAAAAGGGGGGATAAAATTTTCCTATTATAAAAAAATTTAAGGATAAAACGACCTAGTAAAAACTAAATTACCTCTAAGTAGGCCCTTTTAAAGTATAAAAAGCTAAGGAACCTATTATAATTAAACTACTTTTATTAATAGGTATAAAGATATATTTAATATTTTATAAATTATTATTAAAACTAGCACTACTAAATACTTTAATTAAAATCTAGTTAGATCTAAAAAATAATAAGTACAAGATTAAAAAAATTAAGGACCTAAAAATAATTTAGAGTTAGTAAAAATACTTAGTAAAATAAAAGGGTTAGTAAAATAAAAGAGATAGCCTAAATAATATAATACCTAAAAAAAAACCCCCCTTATAAACTATAAAAAGGTATAAAGGGACTTTTATTTTAAAATAAGGGAAGACTAGTTCTGCTAAGGCTAAATAGTAAATCTAAAAAAGAAGAAAGATTAAAGGATAAAAAAAATTAAAATTAAGTAAAAAAGGTTTAGCTTATAACTAGCTTAAGTTAGTTTTTAAAAGTGCAAGTCGCGATAGATCGCGATTATTAATAGTAGCTATACCCTTTAGATCCTCTTTCTACTTCTCTAAAGCTTCTATTATATTAGTAATACGTAAATTATAATAAGCATAATCATGCTCCTTCTCCTCCACTTTAGCTAGCTCACGCTTGAGGCGAGCAGCTAACTCTTTCGCGCGAAGAAGCTCCAGACACTTCTTACGCTTCTCCCTCTAAACACGCTCCTAGTCTTTCTCAGGAACCCACAGGCTACACGGAGTATAAATAGAAATACAACCAGGACACTCCCTAGAAGTAGCGTCTATAAAGTAGCGTAACTTTATTTTCTAGCAGCGCTTATAACTAGATATTATTTTTAGACTTTAAGATCCTACCTTCTCCGCGCGGGCACGACGAGTAGTAATAGATAAATAAGGAGTTTTTAGCATAGTTAGTAAGGCAAGGAAAATTAAGAGGAGGCTATAATCTACCTTAAGACGCAGGAACACGCACTTTTATATAAATTAATAATTACGCGCTAATAATATAGTAAAGTAAAAAAGTAAAGTATTAAGATAATAACTTTAAGAGGGGGGTAGTATTATAATTATAAACTTTATAAGAATAAGGAAACTAGATAATTATACTAAAAAAGTAATTATTAGTAAAATAATTAAGTTATAAAAATATACGAAGACGTAAGATAGCTTAGGTTAGTAGTTACGTAATATAGTCCCGCCTAAGCGAGAAGTCTAAGGGACTACAAAAGTCTAAAGGACTACGAAAGTCTAAGGGACTATAAAAGTCTAAAGGGACGACAAAGGCTTAGTAGGACTATAATAATAATTTAGAGAATAGTAAGAACTAGAATAAATAGTATATAGTCTAATAATTTCTCTATACTTCTCCCACTCCTTATAGTTAACTTAACATACTATAAGTATATTTTTTATAATAGATTAGTAAATCTCCTAGTTAGTTATTTTATAGTTTATTATAAAATTAGATTATTTTTAAAATTTACCTTATAGCTATCTCTAGCTTTTAACTACTAAATATCTATAAGGCACTTCTCCCTTGACCTATCCTTCCCTAACCTGGACCAGGCTGAGGTACGTAGAACCCTTGTAACACCTTAGTTATTAAAAAGTAAAATAAATAAACAGTAATAACTTCTTACTATAAGACTAAATTAATAGTACAATAATCTAGAGCTATATTATAGCTCTATAGTTAGTTTATATAGACCTTAACCTTTTAGTTAATATATTTAACAGCAGTTCTATTTAAAGTCTTATATAAGATATAAAGAACCTATTTCTAAAGAAGCTATGGTATAATTAAGTACTAATTATAAAAGATACGCTAATTAATATACTCTTAAAGAGAGTATTTAGTAAAAAGCACCTAATAAATATAGTTAATTTAAATATAGCTTTTTTACTAGCCTTTACAGGCTTTTTAAGAATAGGTAAATTTTCTTATAAAAAGTTAGATCTTAAAGATATAAGACGTTTTTATACTAAGAATCTTACCCGCCGCTGTGTAATAGGCTTAGTAACGGGAAACTACTTTATTTTAAATCTTCTATAGAGCAAGATAGACCTTAATAATAAAAGTATTAATATAGTTATTGTAGTATTATACAACGCTCCTTACCTAAGCTAGTATATAATAAACCTCTTATAACAGGACTCTTTTCCGTAATAAGACTAAAACTACCTCTTATAATAGGACTAAAACTACTTTTTATAATAGGACTAAAACTACTTCTTGCAACGGGGCTAGGACTATTTTCTATTACAGAGCTAGCTAGAGGATAATTAGCCGCTCTTTCGCCTTAATAACGGAGCCTTTACACGTGCAAGAGTGCTACATCTACTATTAGCTCGCCTTCAGAGATACGGTAGAAGTGCTCTAGGCTACACAGGCTATAGCTTCCGCAAAGGGGCGGCCTAACACGCCTACGATCAACGCCTCACCGTGGAACAGATATAGGCCTTAGGCAGATAGTCCCTAGACGCAGTAAAACGCTACTATAAGACTAACCTATATTAGTTATTTACCCTGTAAAAATAGTTCCTTACAGGCTAAACTTTACTACTCTACCTAAACCTAAAATAATAATAATAAATGGCGTAGGAGTAGCTAACACGCTAGTAAGTAAAGGAAATAAGCAAGAGCATATCCCTATATTCCCTCTTACTTTATAGGTAAGAGCCTACGCCGCTAATTAAAGCGTTACTTAACACCACTATTAATAATAGCAAGTGAGGTTATATAGATTACTATATAAATAGCATTTTACGACATCTTGTTTATTGAACCTGTTTGTTCATTGAGCTAGTAGGGCCGTGCTCCGCACGGCCTTTCTTGGAGAGAAACTGCGCAGCAGCCGCTAGGGGCCGAGTACGCGCCCATAATAGTCACTGTCCCAATACCTACCTTGGTACTCCCGATGCACTTCCGAGTCTCCGTAGGGGGAGGTGTTCAGGTGCAGGTGAGGAGCACAGGAGCAGGTCGTCCCCAGAGACTTCAACACCACCGTCTTAAGCAACTACATCCATTCCCACATGCCTCACTTCACAGCCACGCAGCCAGCGCCCCAACCACAACACTAACCACAACCCCCACCGCCAGCACCCCCTCAAGCTCACCCACCCTCCCAGAACCGCTCCCACTATCCGGCGCCTGTCCCCGTATATCTCCGCCCGTCACGTCCGCGCCCCCAGCCGTGCTCTGCGTCTCATCCGCCTCCTCACCGTTAAGATAAAGGGTATCCATCGGCAACACGTTATTAACATCCAATCAAACATGTCCACCCATATCGCTCAGGAGCAACCCGCGTACATCTAAAAGAACGAGGGATGTTAGAAATTCAGGGACGTCGGTCGGACACGTTATGCCCGTGAGTGTAGGAGGTAGGCCTCCGGCTAGGGCGCAGAGGCCGGAGGTTTGTTTGAGGAGTTCATGCAGCTGGGATGATGTTAGTTGGGACTGTTGGCGGTTCGATGATGGAGAAAGGTCGGGCTTGGGAGGGGGAGGTAAAGGATACGTAGGGGTGGACGTACGCGAGGCCGACGTTTGCGTGACTGCATGCATACCTCAGGTTGACGTCTTTCCGTTTGTCCATTTCTTTTGCGACTCATGCTCGGCAGGATGCGAATTTACTGAGCAATCACCTCGGCGTGTGTAGGTGTCCGGGCGTCGGAGACGTACGAGCTGGTTTTGCCTGTTCCGCAAGTGAGAGATGCAGAGCTGGTCGTTGTGGCAGGGACACTTAATCCGTCTGCTGTGGTGTTGGATTCACCATCTTGGCTCTCGTCATCCTGAGGGTTGGCAGAGACGTAGCGTGTTGCCACGAGCACCGTGGAAAGAAGAGTGGAGAACCGCATGCCGCGACTCTGCTACAAATGTTTAGCGAGATGATTGGAGATATGACTTTATGACCTATCGCCATTCCGTTGCAGCCTCTTCAGCCATCCTTCACGGCGCGGTAGCTGAGGAATGGTGGCAGACGCCTTTGACGCGGGTAGGGGGCGTTGGAATGGAGCTCGAACAAGCTAGTACCACAGGAGTTTAAGAAATTCATGACATGTATTTGAGGGGTATAAGTGATCAGAAAGCGTCGCCGCCAGACAGCTCTTCTGCGAGTGTCTCCAGCTCTTCCTGTCTAAAAGGAACCACAAGCCTTTCTGTGCCCATCGCATCCTTCCTGCTCTCGATCATCTGATGATCATGGAACTCCTTCAGAAGCGTGCGGAAAGCAACTTCGCTTGTGCAAACAAACTCATCCCTGGCCTTGTGATACAGTGTACGGTACTCCACTCCCTGCGTGGCTTCTGAAACATTACGGTGTGCGCTTTTCTTGCTCTTGGGGGTAGCAGTGACATCTTCCTCTTCCGTCCCGTCTCCATCATCCATGTATGACAAAGCAAGCTGTTCCGTGACAAGGATCCGGAATAGTGATCTCGCGTGTTCAGGCAATGAGCGTAAAACGAAGCCGACACCATCGCGACCACCGACTCTTCTTCCACTGCGCCCAAGAAGTTCGTTGACGGTCTCTACCACGTCTATTTCAACGTCGTAAGGTGCGAAGGTTGTTGCATCGTGGAAAAGAAATTTGTACTGCGCTCTGAGACCGACGTCCCACAGCAAAGGGAAATTCGGAGTATCCGCCGTGCAAAGAAGATTGATCGACTCGTGCGCGGCTAGCGAGGCAAGGATGGCCGGTGCTGGTGATTTCCGCAGGCTCGGCGAGTCTACCGAGTGGATCACCACCAAGATGGGATGCGTCGGAGGATCTTTGGAAACGTGATCTAAAATATAGCTCAAAAGGGAGGTTGGCTGATTGGGCAGCTTCCCACTGTTATGACACGCGGCAGATGCGATAGTGGTAAGGATATCTTTTAGTGTTATGCCTGGCGCGTAGCCGTTGATGACCACAATCTTTGGGGTCCGCATGGTTCCTTTATAGGGCGCTTGGTCCAGGAGATGTCGGTACATGCGCGCTGTGAACTCGCCAGTAATGGCTCTCTTGGACCCGTAACCGTAGAGGCATATGTTGAAGCCTTCTTCCAGCTCGAAGATCCATTGGTCGTATGCTCGGCCGTGTAACTCTAATAGAAACTCCTTCTCGGGCTCGTGGCGATCTGTATATGCTTGCATGGCTTCGAAGAACTCATCATGATTCAGAAGACTGTGGGCAAGCAAGGTGTTATTTGAGGTCTTGGTGCCACCAGGCCGGTTCTGCCAGAAGTATTCCTCGTGCGCAGGCAGTCCTGTAGGCGGTGTCGTCTCGCGTTCCTTCCTTGCTTTTGAGGCCAATTGATTCTTGCCAGAGCCCTTGGGTCTCCCTGGTCTTCGTTTAGACGGTGTTTCTGGAACAGGGACCTCTGTGTCTTCCCCTTCATCTTCTTCCTCTTCGTTGTCGCTCAGGATCTGTTGCGCTAGCGTCTCTTCTTCATCCACCGCCTCCCCGTCGCTGTCGGCGCCATTGATAGCGCGATTTATCAGCCTGCGATTACTTTTGCGGCGGGCGCTGCGATCGGCGTTGCGAACGATGGTCGGAGTGCCATTGGGCGTCTCATCGCGGGCTTCTTTCGTAGGTGTCGCGAACAGAAGACGACGATTCGATTTTGGGGTGTTGTTGAACTCGTTTGCCAGTCCTGACTTCTTCAAGATGGATCGTGGGGTTCCATTCTCTTGCAGTAAGCCCCTGCCACGCCGGGAGGGCGTTTGCGCTTCAAGCTCACTCAACACATCGTCCTCGATCACCTGTGTTCGTAGTTTGCGTGGGCTAACATGTTCACCTTCCTCATCATGCCTCTTACGTTTCGCGCTGACCATGTCGCGTGCAACGGTTGCTTTCGGAAGAGTTGTTACGAAAAGTCGCGTCGCGTGAAGGTCGGCGCTTCGTTGCACCGAGCGGAAAGCTTGGCGGGTTCTCTGGTAATTTCACGTGCGTTTCCACTAACCTTAGTCCTTGGAACCCGTAATTTTCGATTTTTTTTAATGCTGAGTAGTTTTATAAAGTGTAATAGAGTTTAAAGCCTAGTCTGTCCTAGCTAATCACGCCGTGAGATGCAAGCTACCCCGACCTAAATAGCCCTATCCGTCGCAACGTATTAACTAAACTACCGAGACCTCATCTCGATGACGAGGCAGACCTTGAAACTGAAGGGGAGGACTGGAGCTACATGGAGAATGCGTACCCTAAACCGTAAGCCACACAACCTTACTTTCAGGCCTAGAAGTCGTAGAAGGAAGCCGTTGTATTACAATAGGGGTGGGTATACCTACTCTCTCCTTCGCGCTCAACACACTGATGCAATCAAAACCAGACTAGACCAAAGAGCACCTATCCAATCCTCACGCTCCTACCCAAAACCACCCCAACGCCAAACTATGCAAGACCGCGCAAACCAGGCCAAACCAAGCCACCAACCTCAAAAGCAAGGAGTCAGCACCATGTATCCAATCTCACAGAAAAGCGCCACCCTTTGGACGCGCAAGATCCAAGCTCTCCAGAAACGAGCCTTTGGTTCGCTTTCTAGCCAGAAGCTTCAGTTGGGCCTCAGGCGAGATAGCCTAATTCCCGTTGGTGAGGCCAGTCCCGTTGTTCTGACCACCCATGTACCGCTGCATGTAGGCGTGATAGTCGTATTTGGCTTGGTCGCGGTCTTCGGCCATGTCGGGGCCCTTATGCTCGGGCATGCTCGCGACGAGGTCTTCGATGATTTCGTCGGGGACGAGGGAGTGGCGGAGGTCGAGCTCGGTTACGTATGGCTGCATAATGTAAGTATCTGTGCAACAAGTGAAGATGTTCTAGGGACTTACTTTGCCGTCGGCGACCTCCCTGAACGACTCGAAGACCTGCTCGGCTGTGTTCTGGTCTTCTGTCTCGTCCACCATGAAGCGGATGAACTGCTCGAAAGTGACGTAGTCGCGCCCTCCACTCGTCTCGCGGAACTTTTCGTGCATTTCTTCTTCGTCGTATACGAGACCCAAGCTGGCCAATGCTGCTGAGAACTCTAGCTCTTGTAACGAATTCGAGACGTCGCGGTCGAAATGGCGGAACACGGATTCAAATTCCTCAAGCTGTATCGGCGTGAGGTTGGTCATGTTACGAGCGACCATCTGGTTTTCCAAGAAAGCTAGTTTCTTCGATACGGATGATTTGACTAATCCAAGCTCATATTCAAGCTCGTCGTAGGTGTAGGTTGTGAAATCGTTCTCTTCTATATTAGCTTCGACACATTGCTCGTCTATTGAAGCAATGACATCCAAGAATTGGTCGCAAGGCGCGAGGTTATCGCTAATCTTCTTTGTGTGTTCCAACTGATCTTCAACGTCACCTTCTAAGCCGGATAGTGATATTGACAGAGTGTTTAAGGCAAGCGCGAAGTCGTTGGCTTTGTCAGCGAAAGATTTGCGGAGTGCGTTCTTGATATCGCGGATCGTTTCGTTGATTACCTGCGAGCGATCGCGTTCGGCTTTCATAAGACTTTTCCATGCTGTATCCAAAGCTTCCAGGCTCAGTTCCGCCGGAGGGTCGTACGGGCGTAAACGGTATGTCGATAACTTGGTCTTGATGTTTCCCAACAGTCCAACGAGATCCGACTTCTCCGCAACCCATGTCCGCTTATTTTTCCGCTTGTATTCGGTGAACTTTCCGGACTGTGCTTTCGCATCTGCGTATGTACCGTCGAATTTGGCCTCCTCCCACTGCTTGCGCTGCTCGGCAATCTGTCGCAGCAACTCACGCATCCGTTGTTCAAAGTTGTTTTGCATTTCCCAAGCGCCTTGCATATTTTGTACAAATTTCTCCACACGGCGGCCGGCATTCTCGACACGCTCCATCTGCGAGAAGGCGTGGAACCAGTAGGCAATGTAGGTCATGAGGGAACGTTCGTCGGGTTTGGCTACGTCGCATACGTCTTCTACGTCGAGCAGGTCGGGAATGCCGATTTCTTTGGAGGCGATGTCGAAGGCGAGCTGCATGTTGCCGCGGTGGTCGCTCTTGTCTAGGCTGTCGTAGTCGATAAGGTCGGGGCGGTGGATGTCTAAGAGAGCACAACTGTTTGCTGGTCAGTAAATGTCTGGGAACGTCTCACATATGACGCACAATGCCAGCCCGTCATTCCAACTTGACGAGAAATCCCGCACTTCGACCTCGTCGTAGCATGCCGTCTTCCGCTGGCACCACAGCAGCAAGCCCTCCTTCGCACTCAGTCCTTCCTCGTTGATATCACTAATGGTGAATCGGAGAATCAAAGTCCATATCAGGCCTAGTATAATCTTGCTGTTTCCGTCGACAACATCCTCTGCGCCAATGTTGGTCATCTGTATGCCCCTCCGTTTGATGTAGTCCAGCGACTTGTTGACATTCTCGAACTTCTGTACGCGGAGTTTCGGCTTGGAGGCATAGCGGCCGAGGGATTCGTTGCTTAGGATTTCGAGGAGATGTATGAGGGCAATCTGGAGTAGTCAGTAAACAAACAGCGGTATGAGAGTCGAGCGAGCGGTAAGTCGGGGCCAGAGGAGCGCGGAGGGTGACTGACACCGTCGGAGAGGTCTATAATAAGGTCGTTGATCTCAAGCTCTCGTGCCTTGAGTTTGCTGTTGAGCCTGCAGCGGTCCGCTTAGTATGGGGCGTCTGCAACCAGGGTGCAGGCGGGGGATGCGCACCACTTTGTGAAGGTCTTCTGCTGGACCTTAACCCATTGCTGTTCAAGAGGGGCCATGGCGGGCAATGGTCATGGAGACTACAGGTTCAGTGTTAGTAAAAAAGAGTGCATGCAGTAGGAATACGGGCGGAGCGTCCTGTTGGGTGCGGTAGTGGGTTGCGCATCAGCGAAAACAAATGGGGCTGCGGCAGTCGAGGGGTCGGGGGTCCGCATAACCGTTGTCACACCGTCGTTGGCTCGCTCTCCGCTTGCAACTTTACACCCGTCAGCCAATCTTCTTTCGCCGTCTAGCTTCGATTATTATTTCAATTCCAAACAGCGAGAACTGTGCCTCGTCTTTCGATCGCTGCTTGCTTCTTGGAGAAGGGCCTACCCGGTGCCTGCCCGAAAGAGCCAATCGCATGAATTCGCGCCTTCCACCTTCCTTGTGGCATCATGGACGTCAACAATGCTGAAACGGCACCGTCTCTTCCATACCAAGAACCGGCTATAGTCACCATCCTTGTTCAATCGTCGTTTCTGCTTCTGCTCAATGCTGTCAACGCGGTGCTTGACCGCCTCGTCTATTGCGGGCTTCTAGGTCAAGTGTTGATAGGCATAACGTGGGGTACTCCCGGTGCGAAATGGCTCTCATCCGAAGTCGAAGAAGTCATTGTTCAATTGGGCTACCTTGGCCTGATCTTGCTTGTTTATGAAGGTGAATCATGCCCATTCCAACGCGAAGAAATCGAGAAATTGCGATACCACGTACTACGTTCATATTATCTGTTCCAATGCTTGTAGCCCTACGAATTTTGAACTGATGGAATCCATCAATGAGCACATGTGCTGACGCGAGTAGGCGGCCTTTCTACTTCTTTTAGATCCCTCAAGGCCAACCTCGCTCTCTCTTTCGCTGTTGCCTTCACCGGTATTGGAGTGCCAATTGCCCTTTCCTATACTCTCCAACCACTTCTGGGAGCAACGGCGATTCAGGCGTTCGCTGCGGGTGCTGCGTTATGTTCAACAAGTCTGGGCACCACTTTCACAGTCCTTGCTTCGAGCGGATTATCATCCACCAGATTAGGGGTGGTCTTGACCAGTGCAGCCATGATGGATGACGTCGTCGGGTTAGTCATGGTTCAAGTCATCTCCAATCTTGGTGGAGGCGATATAAATGCCGTGACCATAGTGCGTCCTGTTCTAGTATCGGTGGCCTTCGCATTCATCGTCCCTTTGATTTGTCGCTTCGTCGTCAAGCCACTGACCGTACTACTGAATCGGTATCGCAAGACTCGCCCGAAAGTCTGGATCAGCAAGCTACTATGTTTGCGACAGTCACCTCTTGTGATTCATACAGGACTTCTTTTAGGTCTGGTGACTGGCGCCCGCTACGCCAGCACATCCAACTTGTTTGCTGCCTATATTGCCGGAGCCGTGATCAGCTGGTGGGATAGTGAGGTCCCTCACCCGGTTAAGCCTTTGGAGGAACAAATGGATACGAAGAAGGAAAAGGATTCTCTGCGAGAACACAACGCGGACCAGCACGCTGCACCGCGTGAGGCAGGCACGACCCCAGCAGAAGATGTCATTGAACCTACTACCGAGCAAAATAGCGCAGAGGAGTGCGATGCCCACGGTACATCCAAGAAAGAATCTGTCATCGAGGAAGAGACTTCAGGAGCCGCCATCTATGAGCGATACTATCAACAAACGGCATCTCGAATCTTGCAGCCGTTGTTCTTTGCGTCCATTGGATTCTCTATCCCGATTACACACATGTTCCAAGGTTCTATCGTATGGCGCGGCATCGTATATACAATCTTGATGACCTTTGGAAAACTTGTTTGCGGTCTCTGGCTCGTACGGGTCTCTCGCGCGCCCACGAGAGACGCCTTGGCGAAATTGTTAGTAAACTTCAGGCTGCCTTTCATGCCTCACCTGTGGGGGAAGAAGGAGAGCAGTACTGGTCAGCTACGGGCCCAGCGGGAAATACCTTCGACTGCTGGCAGCAACGAAAGCCCACAGACATCGCCAGCCGCCAAGCCATTTTCTCTACATCCGCCTCTTATTCTGGCTTGCGCAATGACAGCTCGCGGTGAGATTGGCTTCCTAATCTCCTCCGTGGCAGAGTCGAACGGAGTCTTCTTATCAGGAACGCCAGCGCCCGGTGTGGAATCCGACATCTTCCTCATTGTAACATGGGCCATTGTTTTATGCACGATCCTTGGTCCGATAGGTGTAGGTCTGTTGGTGCGCAGGGTGAAGGGGCTCGAGAAGAAGAAGAATGGGGAGCAGGAAGGTTCTGGAAGGGATGTCCTCGGTGTATGGGGCGTGGAGTAGCTGAGCCGCGCAACGCGTGTGGCATTTCGGTAGAAGAGTGAGCCAACGGAGGTTGAAGGAGAGACCTCCGGCGTAGCGGTCGTAGTACAAACAAACACTGTCACTCATCGAGACGTTGACCCGCATATTACAGCATGACGCCGTGGCGGACACAGCCTCCCGGGAGGTGTGGTTCCGAACATGTTTCAATACCTATTCATGCCAGTGTACGCGTGTTGTACAAGGTGACTTGTAAACCTCCCAGTGTGGCGATCTCGTGTCGTAGGCGCACATCAGTTGAAATACTATTTTGAGCCGTGCTACCGTCGCTGAGTCTTATCGAGCTCGATTTTGTAGCCACCCATGCTTAAACAAACACGTTCAGGAGAACTTCCCGGTCGACATGACTTCGTCTATCGAAACAATGCGCTATCCAGCGTTGAAACGCGGAAAGACGGGCGTTTGGGACATGCGGTACATGTCAGCCTGCCTAGACACAAACAAGCAAGCGCTAGTGCAATACACGCACATGGACGATATTTGGTCGACAGCAATCAGCAGCCCGTGGTTAAGGGTGGAGCCGCACGCTAAAGGACAGGGTCCTATACCGAGGAGTCGAAGTTGGAAAAACGGGATACACCGGTGATGGACATTGATGAAAGCCAATATTGCGGTTGCACTCCGTCGACGCCTGGTAGGTTTGAAGCGATGGCAGTGCGTTTCAGCTGGGCGTCTCTGTGAATCAAGCGGACACCTGAAACGTCAAATTGGATAGAGAGGGCAGAGCCGCCGTCGTTTTTTGCCCTCGAGCTTTTAGCCGCCGCCGAGCGTGGGAGGTTAGCCGTCCGCCATGTCGTGCTCGTGTTAGTGCGTGAAACATGGCCGCGATCTGTCTTGCTTGGTACGCTGCACAGAAGGCTCGTGGAATCCGCCATTACGCCTGCAGCCTATGAATGGCTGCTGCCGTTTCTTTGAGGGTTAGAGTGGAGTCAGCGCCGTCACGTGCTGCCGCTGCCCGCATCGCGGACTCGACCAAGCTAGAGTTAGCCCTTGATTGAAGACAACTCCGCTACGCCCATCAACTCCGGCGCCCACAACTCGCTCCTACCACTGCACTGTTCTTTCGACGCCTGCGAGCATTTTTGCTTCGCACCGGACTGCCTGCGAGCCTCCTATGACGGCTTCTGGCTAGGATCCACCCTCCTGCCAGCGACGTCCATTGGGCCGTTGGCCGCCCTCGCCTTCACCGATTGCTCAATCGCAGTCTCCCGCGTCCACGCCTCGTCCACCCCGCAAAACCGGTCCCCGCAACACTCCTTCAACCTCAGAAGTGTGCGTGTCATAGCCACTCGCAGCACATCGTCTCTTCTCTGCCGCTGGCGACGGTAGCCCCCATCGCTCTTGCGTCCAGCCGTCTCCCCCGCAGTTCGCAGCTACGTTGGACGCCTCGCGCCCGCCACAGCAGTAGACACTGTTGTCCGCCACATTCTAATAGATAGTACGCCGTGCGCACAATTGTGACTCCAGGTAGGTACTCAGCGCGATTGGAGCTGCTTAGGCTTTTATGCACCCCTTGCACACCGTTATCTATAGAAAGTCTCCTATTGTTATTTTTGTGTACCTTGCGCAGTCTGCACCCCATCGCAACTCCAACAGCTGACCGTCAACGCAGCATGTACTCGCGCGACCAGTTCATGAACCCGGGGCCCGCCCCGCGGCCCCCTACAGACCGACCTCGCCTCGCGCTGACTCCGAACACGAGCAGCAACTTGCCTGGGAACATGGCCGGTCTGAGCCTGCAGTCTCCCATGGGCTACAGCAACGGCTCAAGCACCTCGTTGATCCGCACACAGTCCGAGAAGAGCTTAGGATCGAATGCTACAGTAAAGGAAGGCACTGTCAAAGTCAAGGATGAGGGTCTTTTCAAGTCCTTCGTCTGGGCTGATCGTTGGCTCGTCCTTCGTGAGTTCGAGCTCACGTTCTTCAAGAGCCCCAATTCATCCAAGGTGGCGAACACGATTCAGCTTCGCGACGTGCTTGGCGTCGAACGCTCAGATACCCAGCCTCTTGCATTCGAGATTACTAGATCGTTGAACCCCAACAAGGGTTCCTCTCCCCCTCGCGACGGTCCCACTAAGATCATCACTTGCAAGGTGGAGACCGACGACGAGGTTTATTCATGGATAGACAGCATTTATCAACGCTGCCCTAGCATGGGTGGGGTTAGTAACCCCACCAACTTCACTCACAGAGTGCACGTAGGCTTCGATCCCACAAGCGGTGCCTTCGTTGGACTACCAGTTGAGTGGGAGAAGCTGCTTACTGCTTCTGCGCTCACCAAGGACGACTATGCAAAGAACCCAAAGGCGGTTTTGGAAGTACTGGAGTTCTACACGGAGAAGCTAGTCAAACGCGCAGATGATCCGGCCCAATACCCTAGTCTGACACCCACACCGCCTGTGACCGCTGGTGTGGAGAAACAGCTTGGATATGCAGCCGGTGGCAGTTCCATTGCCCCTCCGCGTCCAGCTCCTCCCAATGGTTATGCTCGCAAAGACAGCTACAGCTTGTCTCGACAGGAGACTCCGCCTAACTCTGGGTACGGATCGCAGCCAGGTGGCATGCAGCAAGATCCTCGGTATGAACAACAGAGGCGCATGGAGCAAGACCGAGCACGCGAGCAGCAGAGGGCGCGAGAAAGGGAAGAATACGAGCGACAGCGGGAGCGAGAAGAGTTGGCTGCTTACAGTGCATCTTTGCCGCAGAAGAAGGTACCTTTGGCACAGCAAGAAATTGGTGGTGGCGGTTACAGTTCGCGAGAACAGAGTCCGTCAGGAGGAGCATCGCGTTACAACCCTAGTCGCCCACCCCCGTCGACCCCAGGAGCTCCTCGAACCCCGCAACAGCAACAGCCACCAGCTTTGCGCCAGATGGCCGCTCAGCGTCCCGCTCCTTCGGCACCGAGACAACAGAACGGCAATGGTTACGGTTCTTCTGGCGCTCAGGCACAACGTCCTCCCGTGCAACCAAACTCAAAATACCAGACCTCCAATAACCAGGTGCCACAAGCACGCCCACAGCAAGCGCAACCTCAGCAGAAACAATATCAAAGCTCTGCTGCCCCTAAACCTCTTAATGTAGCGAAACCTGCTGCGGCACCTGCTAGCGATGCCGTAAAGAAAGCCGAACAAGCACTCACAGCCAAGAAGGAAGAGACGCCACGCAAAGACGTGCGCATGTCTAGCATGTCGGAGAGCGAAGTTATGGCTAAGCTTCGCGAAGTCGTCTCGAAAGACAAACCCCTGGATTCGTACAACAAGCAGAAGAAGATTGGCCAGGGTGCCTCAGGCTCTGTCTACGTGGCCCGCATCCGTGAAGGTGCAACATCTCCGATGGCACAGAAATTGCTCCGCGAGAACGGCCCTCGGGCTCAAGTTGCTATTAAGCAGATGGACTTGCGCAACCAGCCACGAAAAGAGTTGATTGTCAATGAAATCATTGTCATGAAGGACAGTCATCACCCTAACATTGTTGATTTCCTGGATGCATTTTTGCAGGAAGAACAGTCGGAACTATGGGTGGTCATGGAATTCATGGAGGGTGGAGCCTTGACTGATGTCATCGACAACAACCCTTCTATCAGTGAGGATCAGATTGCTACTATCTGCCTCGAGGTGAGTTCTGAACTCCTTTATTTAAGCAAATGATGCTAACCCACCGACAGACGTGCAAGGGCTTGGAGGATCTGCATACCAAGAACATTATTCACCGAGATATTAAGAGTGACAACGTGTTGCTCAATAGTCGTGGTCGCGTCAAAATCAGTATGTTTACTCCATTCCTCTTTGAATGCTCGTATGCTAACGTAACAATAGCCGATTTTGGGTTCTGCGCCAAGCTTACAGAGCAACGCAGCAAGCGTGCGACCATGGTCGGAACTCCTTACTGGATGGCACCAGAAGTCGTGAAACAGAAAGAGTACGGAAACAAGGTCGATATATGGTCGCTTGGCATCATGGCCATCGAGATGATCGAATCCGAACCGCCATACTTAAATGAGGAGCCTTTGAAGGCCCTTTATCTTATCGCTACCAACGGTACCCCCCGCCTCAAGAAGCCTGACAAGCTGTCCAAGGAGCTCAAGGCTTTCTTGTCCGTGTGCCTTTGCGTGGACGTCAAATCACGAGCCAGCGCATCAGAGCTGATCAGCCACGATTTCCTCAAGACCGGGTGCGGCCTCGCTGGCCTGTCGCAGCTCCTTACCTTCCGAAAGAATGGCAGTCACTAGAACGTTTTAGTATGAAGCTTTCTCCATCTTGTCTCGATCGATACCCTTTCCATCATACATATACGAATTCCGCGCGCTCTTTTCAACCTTCATCACGTCAGCGATTTGATGCACATCCAGCGTGGTGCACACGCGCAGTGCGTAAGCGATTTTGATATTATCTTCAGTAACTGTTGGTGGATTACTGCACTATGGGTCTAGGTCTCAATGTGTATTTACTCGTTCGGAGACGCCTGTTACAAGGTTTGGTCCGAGATACGGACATGTGAATATGCACTGTCTGCGCTTGCAGGATGGCTTGGCTCTACTTTCGCTCCTTTTCACGCATCACATGGAAGCTGTTGTACTGAATTCTGAGCGCCTGGAAGATGGGCAACGGCTTCGCAGGGGCGGGAGTAACAGGGCGAGCATAGGGAATCTTGTTTTGATGTTAATGAAGATGATAGATTTATGAATTAAAAAGTTTGAAATGGGCGTGGGGACTGAAGGTTTAAGGAGTGGTCTCGTGATGTTTGCGTGAGACCTGTTGCTCGTGTGGCGTGTGATGCATGACTGGTCCCATTCATCGATTCTGCGGCGTAGTGTGAGCCGCTTTGGCAAGAGAGTAGGGGAGGGGTAGAGGTTTCCTTTTGGCTGTAAGAGCAGCTACAGGGTCGACTTGCACTGATAGGGAAGCCTTGCTTAAAGCCGCGATGAAAGTTGTCGTACGAGCATATAGTTTTACCAATTTTAGAGCCGTGAGGCGTCGCGCTAAAAGCTGTTCGAGACCATTAGCATAAACGCAGTGCTTGATGGCGTGTATGATTGCTCGTGTGTCGCATGGTCTTGTAAGGCCGTTTGACGATAAAAGAAAGCCCTGGAAAACTTCCGGTTTGTCCAAAGTTCAGTGATATATAAGTACACCGTTAGATGTTATGTTCCTTCTTTGGTCCATTCGTTCAGCAGTGAGTAGATTGTATCGTTCTCTTTCCCAGGGCAGCCATTCCTCGATACATGGGACTTCAGTCAGAGTCGCGCGAAGGACTCCCCCTACGTTAGAATTACAATGCTGCCGACTAGATAAATCCTCCCAGTAGAATTCGATGAAGACAAAGCCTCGAACAGGGTTAAAGATCGGTACGGGCTGCATTTAAGCCAAGTGTTCGCGCACCTGAATGGCCTCTACCTCACCAACATCGACCTCACCCTCGAAAGAATCAAAAATAAAGTCTACAAGTTGAAGGTAAAGCTGGAAGAGACAGGGTACGAAGAGTTCAATGACGACATTGCAAAGACACAAGAAATTCAAGACCACGGGAAGTGCGAGGAGGACAGAAGTAGGCTTGGAGAAAAGAGAATTCAGAGTGGTATATGGGTTTGCTACGTACCTGGATGTGCTTCTTACGCTTTTGGTATCGGGATGTGCTTCTCATAAAGGATCCAGATGCGTGGCTTGGCGAGTTTTCGCTCAGAATGGCTATTCTCGATCAATTTAAGGCATGGAACTTGGCAGGAAATGAGAAATTGGAGGAGCTGTGGCTAGAGGTGGGAGGAAAACCGTAGTGGGATGGTGCTTCTTCATTCGACCGTAGAGATGAAAATCCAGGGGGAATATTGCATGCATTCCCGCCATGGCGGATACGCTCCACCTTTGACACACATCATAAATTACCTGACCCAAGCGCTATGAAAGTTGAAAAAAGCCCTCAAGTGCGGCATTGTGGCCACAGCTTTGCTGACTTCTGTACTCGAATTGACCCAAGCGTTGAAACGCGCCTTCCCCTACTTGATCACCTTCCACATATAATTCAGCAGCGCGAGCACTTTCCTGGCACAAAGACAGTTTGACACGCTTCCCTATCTCCACTGTGTTGATCCATCAGCGTCTTCTTCAACACCGCTCGTCTTTGTGGCTGCAAACAACATGGCTTCGCTCCTCACCATCCCCCAAGAAACAAAGGACTTGATATTCGCGAATCTCGATACGCAGCGCAAATCAGCACTTGCTCAAACAAACAAAACACCTTACGCTAGTGTCATTCCTTCACTTTACAGCACCATCGAGCTGGTCGGGAAATTCGAGTACGAGGAGAAACTGCCCATACACGAACGGCCAATCAAGGATTGTGCACATCCGGCCATGAGCGCCTTGATCCGGACGTTCCAGGAAACCGACTACGCTAAACATGTCAAAAGCATTCGGCTCATACGATGCTCAGCCCCTTTCGAAGACTTGGAGCGCCTATTGGCGCACACTTCGAAGTTCACCACGCTAGCTTGCGAGATGAACATCCCATTCTCGCGCCATTGGGTAGACCTAGTGCCATTAAAAAGAGGTCTACTTTCCGGAAGGCATGCTATCAAGGACCTTTCTATCGGCCATAAGATCCTGTACGACCATCAACACGAAAATGTGTTCCCTTGGACACAGGCTCGCCTGCACGAGTGCCTCTATTCAGCTATAAGATCATCTACAATGCCTTTCAAAACTGACTGATTTATACATACCATTACATTACCTCATCGACAAGTGCTGGAGATACATGGAACAAACCCGGCCGGGTCGACGGTTTGCTTACGCCTTACCGCCTAGCCTGAAACGACTTACCACTACCGACGATCTTGCGGAGAACTATGCTTCCTATTGGAATTTTGACACTATGCTAGCATACTTCAAAATCTTTTTCGGAGAGAAAAATGAGTGGAACGGCCAGTGGCGCACTCCAACACCAAAGTTGGAGGAAGTGACTCTCGATCTTCGGAAGGTCGCTAGCTACAACAGGCGCCACAACAGATGGCCGCTGGTATGGAGTGCCAAGCAGATAGTGGAAGCAGAGGCATGTTTTGACATGAGGGTTCCCCATTTCGCCATCCTCCATGATGTTGAGGCACCCCGAGATTGCGAAACTTGCTCCAGGAAGCACATCTGAGGGTAGCGGAGAGGACCAGTTTCTTCATCATCTTTATCAACGATCTTGAGAGCTCATGCGAAGTGATGAGGCATAGACATTCATAGAAACCTTGGAAGATATAACACCCGCAGGAATAGTTGTCAATACACGAGACTGTTGATGAAAATGGAACAAAAGCGATCGCTAAACTTTGAAACTGCAATATTTCGCAAGCACGCTGTCTTTGTCTTTGTCTATAGTCAGGTATGACCGAGCGAGTCACGTTTCAATCGCTCGATACCAAAATCCTTCAATCGGATCATCACCACGTCGCTGTTGCCTCTAAGTACGCGTATTGAAGCCTGAAGGGAGGCACTACGACAACATAGCTGAATAGGCCTTGTATAGAGCTTAATTCACAAGGTGTATATCACTTCCATTAATCTCGTGATGCTGACTCTCCAACCTCATCGTTGCGCTATAAAGACCGTTATCGGCCAAGACGGCCAACCAGGACGAATGCTACAGAAGCGTTGCAAAACCTAAGAGTCGCTCTACCCAGAGGCACCACGCACAAAGCTCCCCTACTACAATCTCGTCATCCTCCCCAACCCCCGTCCATTCGCCAAAACCAACTGGTCCCGCCACCCATTAGCTCAACCCACTCTCGCATCCTGATGCGACTCACCAGTAACCACAGTGGCAGAACCGGTACCACCCACTTATTAATCCACGAATTCGTACCCTTGTACATCCTCCCGCTCGCGCCCGCGAGCACCTCGCTAGCAAGCTCGTCCGCGTACCTGGCCACCGGCATCTCCGTCCACGCATCGTCCTTGACTAGTTCTTTCTCGATAGGCCTGTAGAGCGAGTTTTCAGGTAACTGCGAGCACTTCTTGGCAATATTGCTCGCCACATTTCCCGACACGAGGGTCACGACCTGGACGCCCAAGGACGCTCGCTCCATACGCTGGGTCTCGGAATACTGGTTTAACGCGGCTTTTGAGGCGTTATACTGGCCTGTCTAATTCAGTATATTTGCAGCCAGGTCTCGTCTGAAAACAGGAAGAATCTTACTCGAAAACGCGAGGTAGAAAGATCCAGCTCCGCTCCCGATGTTGACAATCGTGCCCTGAGATGCGATTAACATGCTCTGGAACGCTTGCACCATTCGCACAGGACCCTAGCAGTTTGCTTCGAATTCGTCGCGCGCGTGCGATATGGACGTGTCGAGGACGGGCATGATGTAGTTCACACCCGCGTTGTTGATGAGCACGTCGAGCTTGCCGCCTGTTTTCGCGTCCACCTCTTTGGCTGCAGCAGCGATGGAGGTAGGTGATGTGACGTCAAGGGAGAGCAGATGTACTTTGGGAAGCGATGCGAGGTCTTGCATTTTAGAGATGGAGCGCGCGGTTGCGAAGACGGTCGCGCCGCGTTTTTGAAAGCCCAGGACGAAGGCGTAGCCGATGCCGCCGGCGCTGGTGCCGGTGATAAGAACTGTTTTGGAAGACATCTTATTGTCGATTGTTTGTGATTGACAATACAAGAGGAAAAGTTTCGGTCTTTGTGTTCCTAGATTGCGCGTGTTGTCATTATAGCTGTACCGCATTGCAGCCTATAAAGTGCAGCATGACGGCAGTAAGATGAGACCGCGACCCATAACGAGTGCTGAGCAGTATCTTTGATCGCACCGCACGAGGACCAGCGCGAAGGAACAAACAGTTCAGTATAATTGAACAGGCCATTTGAGAATATATGCGTGTATATTCAACAGGCTCATAGAAACTAGCCGTGTCAGATGTGAGCATGTGGAGACCTAGAGAAGGCCACGGTCGCACCTCTTCCGCCGCAGAAACTTGAGCGGCCAGTACCACGCATGTCTTCTCCAGGCCAGACGAGTTTCCGAAACACAGGGTCTTCGCACCGAGGAGCATCGAACAGGGCCGGGCATGTCGCTTCGCAGATCGCTTGAATCGATGTCCCTGTCAATAGTCGGTCCAATATACAATTTTGCCAACTCCAGGCTCAACACGGCCTCAAAACGAAACAAGAAAAGGTCTATCCAAGAATATGACGGGCATGCAGTCTTGTCACCACAAACGTACCACTAACAAACCTGACACCAAGACAAGTCTGGGTGTCCCACAGGTGTTGTTAGTACTGCGAGAGTTCCGGCGGACCTCCATTGTACCATCTCGTCTTCTTGAAGAAGTTCAATACATCCGGATCAGCACCCGTCTTCTTCTGTCTGCTTGGTGTTACCTTCCAACCACAGGCCTTCGAGAGTAGTCGCTCTCGAGAGCGCCACATAGACCTGCCCCTTTTCGAAGATCTTCGAGAGGTCAGCTCGGACGTATTCCAGCGTTATGCCTTGCGATCGATGGACCGCCACTATGAGAGAGTCAGTTCAGTTAAATCTTACCGTGTGCAGGTGAGCAAAGACTTACTGGCCCAGGACTGTATCAATGGGGCTTGTGTGCGATTCAGGAGTAGATTGGATCCCGTGTCGCGTTTGTCTGTGGTGATGCAATCCGGGTAGATTGTGCGCTCGATGGATGGACGATCATTGGCCTCGTGAAATTTCACGATGGGGTAGCTGCGCGGTCGATATATGTCTATGTAACGGTTGATGTTGAACTTTCTTGAAGGATCCATATTTGACGTGTAGGCGGTGGTCTTTGAATTCTTTCAGCGTTCGGTGACCGTTTCCGTTATCGACCATCTCGAGAAATTTGTCCAATTTGCCCAAGTCTTCGCCTCGCTTCCACTCATGGTCGTCGCGACACAAATATGTGGTTCGATCAGGCGACCTGAGCTTATTGAATTCACCGGCATTGACCCTATCCACCTCTTTGTTGATGCACAGGAGCCTTACAGCGGACTGGTACACAGGGTCGTCCGGGTTTCCGGGTCTGGAGATCAGTTCTATGTCTGCTCTCGATAGCATGTGACCAAAACGACATCTATAGAGCAGGGCGAGGAAGCGTGGGTCGCGCTGCCTGTGGATCGTCTTGAGGTAAACATTGACGAAATTCGCTGCCCGCCACGCATCGCTGCTGAAAGCCCACTCATTGCCTTTAGACCGTTCTTGTTTACGGCTGCCGCTACCGTGTGGACACCTCCACTTCACATTCTCTCCAGATCCGATGCTCTTAATGTTGAAGCCGCAGTACACACAACTCTCGAAGGGTTTGACCGGAGGCAGCTGGCAGAAATCACCGGTGATAATCACTTGGACACCCCGAAGGGATCCGCACTCTTCCTAGCAGACTTCATTATTTCATCGATTCGTGTGAACAGGTTGTTTTCGACCATGCTGATCTCGTCGATGATGAGTACATCTGTCTGGCGAATCCGATCAGTGGCTTGTGGATTGAACCTGTTATCTTTTCCAAGCATCTTCGAATAGGTCAAAGGTTTGTTGTTCACGCTGAGATCGATGCCCAAGTAAGTCCAGATCGTTGTGCCGCCGACATTGAGCGCAGCAATGCCCGTTGAAGCGGTGACATGAACAATTTTGTTCATGCCTTGCAAGCCGCCAACAATGGCCCTCAAAACAGCAGACTTGCCTGTGCCCGCAGCGCCTGTGTAAAAGATATTGCGGCCATCCAAAACGAGTTGAACAAGTTCTCTCTGCTCTTGAAAAAGTACCACAGGGCCGCGCGCAGGTGCCACGGGAGCTGGGTTGGCTGATGGCGGATTTCCGGCACCCTGCTCCAAGAAGGACCCATATGTAAGGGACCCATACGTATCCTCTTCGACTTCATCCACTTCTTCCTCGTCATCGTCGGAAATGATTTCATCCGGTTCTATCCGCGCCACGGTACTTGAGTACCGCCTGTTATCCGACAATGTCTTCCTCAAATTACGAAGCGCAGATGAACTTAGACGAACACCTTTCCCGTCAAGGATAGGTTCCAGCGGTTCGCCTTGGTCAAAAGCCCTTTTCAATTTAGGGAACAGGCCAAGAGGAACGCCCCCTGGGGGCCGCCGTTAGAAGAAGAAGCCTGTGGCCTTTGCTGCATCGGCGGCCTGCGCACATCAGCCAGCGACGCAGCAATGGCGGCCGCAAGGCCAGGGTCATCTTCATCTTCCTCCGGCGCAGGCTCCTCGTCCCCTCATCTCCCATCTCCTCCTCTTCAATCTCGTCACCTTCGCCCTCTGGGTACTCCTCAACTTCAGGCTCCGGTTCGGGTTCAGGTTCCCTCCGTGCCCGCTTCTTCCGCACAACAGGCTCGGGCTCGGGCTCCCTCCTCACACGCTTTCCCCTCCCCACATTTTCTGTCTGTGGCTCACCAAATAGCTCATCAAGCGTCTGAGGCTCAAGGACCGGAGCAGCACCCGCATACTGAGCGAAAGCTGGGGCCGCCAAATTAGGAACACCAACAACAGGACGTTCTATCAATTCCACGTCCCCAAGTTCAACGCGGCGCTCAGTTCGCGGACGCTTGCTGCGCGATGCGACAGGCTCCAGCTCGGGCTCGAGCTGCCTCAGTGCATACCTTTCGTCCACGCGCGCAGCCCGGGTGCGCTTGGTTCCGCCGGCCTTGGTCTCAGCCGGGGGAGGAGAGTATGTGCGGCTTCAGGTCCGCAATGTGATAATGGATGAGTTATATAGCCAATGAAAATAGATCAAAGTAAATGAGAAGAGAAGTCGTGATGGTGGTGGTGTTGATGGGGGGTTGTTGTTGGGAGGACGCGTCTGATGTCAAGGTGAACGCGTCGTGGGGGGGAAGGATGATGAATAAGTGGAGCCTCCTGCACTTCACCCATGTTCACGGCAACACGGACCAGAAAATATGATGACGAATTTCATCGAAATTGCGGTGCTTTGTTCTCACACACGAAATGCAAGTATGGGTTTGCGTTGTGATGCGATACATACACCCCTAGGCCGATTGGCTAGAAACCATTTGAAGCTTTCATTGGTATTCATCGTATCAAGATATCAGTCGTTTCTTCATGCCACTCATTGACCATTTTCCTAACCCATGCATCCCACCTTACTTACACCTTGCTGGCCGCAACCTCAGAGACGGGCGTAGCCCGCGCACCCAGCGCCTTTTTGCTCACGAGCCTGAAGCCGCCGAGCAGCATGAACGCAGCGAGCGCACCTAGCACAACGGCAAGCGTGACGAACGCACCGATGACACCGCCAATAGTTGGAGACATGCCGCTGCCCCCATCGTTGCTGCTAGCACTCGCAGGCCCATCGGTGCCGTCCTGAGCAAACTGCGCGCACTTTCCGGTCGTGGAGCCGCACTTGGTGCACCACTGCTCGGTGGTCGAGACAGCGAACTTGTTCATGTTGCGCGAGAAGTCGTTCCACGAGAGAGAGTTGTCGTTGCCGCCGAAGAGAGGGTACACGGTTGGCTCGCTGGTGTTGGACGCCGTGCCGTTGTGGAAGAGGAAGCGCACCTGGAGGTCCTCGGTGGCGGGGAAGCCATTCGAAGCATCAGCGTTAGTGAAGAGTTCAAACACCATGGAGGAGGCATAGTCCGTCACGCCGTAAAAGTCAGAGTTCGCGTGCGGGAGGTCCGCAAGGCCGAAGAAGGAGAGGAAGGTAGCGTAGGCGCCGAACTGGATGCCGAATTTGTCGCCGCTGGAACCAGACTGGCCGGATTGGATGGTCGTGTTCAAGTACTTGAGGACCTCGCCTGCGAGCTGCATGCCCGAGATGGCACGGATGTCGTTGGACGCATTGTACGCGAGACCATACTCGTGGGCATCAGCGAGAGTGCGGAGCTGGAAGAGAGTCTCGTTGGTGAGGACATCAGAGGAGGGGATGGATGAGTTGTGGATCTCGGCTACATTGATCAGGTCGTAGACAACGTAGGCGTTCTTGAAGTTGATGTCCTCCTCATCGAGGGTATCGTTCACAACAGGAACGAGCGCATCGTAGAACGCAGTGGTCTTTTCAGAGAGATCCTTGTACTCTGCGCTGTCGAAGAAGGCATTGGAGCTGGTTTTGGCATTGGCGCAGCTGGAGGCATCCTGGAGCCAGCCGTTGTCTTCGCTGCCAGCGCCAGTGTCGACAGTGTTGATGGGGATCAGTTGATAGCCGTCCATGGGAGCTTGGACTTCCTCTCCATCGGCTAGAGTCTGCACTGTCCTGACAGGAGGGTACAGGCCTTGCAAGAAGCCCTGCGCGGACGTCTGGAGCACATTGTCGACCGGAGCAGTAACTGCAAGCTGGGAGAGCTTAACAGTGTCCTCGTTGATTCCTTTGATCTTGGAGTCGCCAGTCAGGTACCGGGAGCGGTAGTACTGCCCAGAGGTGTAGACTTGCTCGTATCCCAGAGCAGTGAGGTTCGTTGGCGCCAATACCTTGGGAGTACGGTCACCATGACGGTGGAACATGTACGCTCCCAGTACAGTCTCCGCGGCTTCAGCCGAAGCGAAGGCGGACGCAAGCGTGAGGGCAGCGGCGAACTGCATCTTGACAGCCCGCGGATTTTTGCGGAAAGGAAGTGAAGCCGACCAGAAGCAATTGACGAAGCAGCAGCATTCTTCTAGTAACGAGTCCACCGGCCGGTCGCCGGAGATGGCTCGATTCTGCACAGAAAGGACATCGATAGCTCTCCAAGCCGTCCCAATAGGAAGCGGTGGTACGTAGCGGGGTAGGGAAGAGCTTCCACAAGTCGTTTGGTGCATGCAGCGTTGGGAGGGGCGGATAAGTGGGGGTTAGTCTGGACACCGCGCCGGCAGGATTATCTGTTGGAATAACCAGTCTGAACACGAGTGGCAGCGATATCCCATTCCAATTCGTAATGGTATCTACATACTTGCCGCTTACTCAGTCCTCCTCAGCACCATACAGGATCTCGCAAACACCCCCAATTGGTACGTCCATGACTGCATCGGTGCTAATGCTCCAGTAGCTCTTCCAATCCACTTCCTCAGCGGGGCTGAACTGATATGCCGATATCGTATTTCTTCGACTGCCATTCGCGCTAGCTGTCCCAGACTTTTCTTTCCCATGTCCCAGGCTAAGACCATGCCGAACTATGTTCCCCGTCCGTCTGTCGATCAAAGCGATCTGGGCTGTCTCGTCGACGAGATTCTCGCAACTGCTCATCGGCAGCGTGAGGTGTTGCGTATTGTAGCTCGCCAGGGCTATGTAGATGTAGATTACTAGAGCTACGAGCCAGCATGGCACAGCCAGAGCCCACCAGCGATTGGGATAGTAATGAATGCCCATCTGGTGCAGCAGCGGAGACGGGACGTAGGCCCACACAATGTACAGCAGAAAGGCTGCAGAGCTAGCGAGATATAGCGCAAAGCCATAGTACTCGTAAGTGGGTACCTTCGGAGACGCCCGCGGAACCAATGGCGCGTGTCGCGCAGACTTTGTGATGCTGGCGAGGTTGGTCGTAGACGCGGGCGCGCTGGAGCCCCCCGTGACGACGCTGGGAACATCTACATCGGAGGATTCTGGTGTTGTACGTCGCGATGTTGCTGTGCTGAATGAGGGCCGAAGAAGTGACGTCAACGAGGGAGAGGGAGGAAGCGGCACCGGCGGCCGATTGTAGAAGGGTGGGAACAGCGAGCTGGCCGCATGTGGGAGTTGACCGTGTAATGATTGTGTCACAGACACATCGTCCTCGTCGTCGGATCCGGAGCCCTCGGACTCTTCTAATGCATGGAAATTCTCCTCTTCTTCATCCTCGTTTTTCAGACCGTGCTCGACAGACACAGGCTCCGATGGTGATGCATGATGGGCAGACGAAGGTGGGCTGATGGCTGGCTCCTCGTTGACTGGCGTATGTGGTGATGTAGGACTCGGTGTGGACTTGGACAGGAATCCAGCAGGTACCAGCTTGCCTCTGTTTTTGGGATGCATGAGGTTGGGGAAAGCAATTCTATTAAGTGGAAAGCGTCCCTTCGCACGCAATGATGGCTTGGATTTCGACATCTGGCCGAGTTCTGATTGGTCGTGGGCGTACTTGAACACCTGTTCACGGGCGCACAATATCGCGCGCTATAAACAACATTAAAGAATGCAACTAGCCTGATCATTCCATATCTTGACCAGGAGCAGTCTCTAATGCTCGTGCTAATTTCGAAAATCGAACCAAACTATCATGTGTGTGTTGCTCTGTTACCATGTTACTCGGCATGACACGTCTTTGAGGATACCTAGGTATCCAAGTGTTGCTGGATACGCGTGAACGTTACAAGAAATTGCAAATCCAACTTTTAATACACAATGATACTATCAGACCCTGACATCCAGCAAGAAGGATAGTGGGAGGAACGAGGTTAAGCTTAGACGGGATGACGTCGGGCAGCATCGGAAGCGTTCCGCGACGTCCAGAAAATCTTCCACAACACCAACACCACAATGCGCACGCTCTACCGGAGCTTGCAGCCCATCTGCACACCTCTCATACACCCCAAGCACACGACCCGAATATCTCCCACGCAATTGCCACCATGGACGCGCTCATTCCACGCGTCTGCCACCTGCAGGACCCTCGACCTAGCATACACTCTCCACGATGAGCACGGAAAAGCTCAAGGCGCCCCGATACTGATCCTCCACGGCCTCTTCGGCAGCAAGAAGAACAACCGGAGCGTGAGCAAGTACGAGCGCCCTCCCACTACAAGCCCACAAAGCTGATAGGTTATTTCCAGCGCCCTCGCCCGTAGCCTCTCCCGCCCCGTGTACGCCATCGACCTGCGCAACCACGGCGACTCCCCGCACGACAAAACGCACAACTACACCGCGCTAGCCGAAGACGTCGAAGCCTTCCTGCAGAAACACTCGCTCAAAGACGCAACCCTCATCGGGCACTCGATGGGCGCGAAGACCGTCATGGCCGTCGCCCTGCGCAACCCCTCCTCCTGCGCCAACATCGTCGCCGTCGACAACGCCCCCGTCGACGCAGCCCTCGCCTCCGACTTCCCCGCCTACGTAGAGGGCATGCGACGCATCGAAGCGCTACAACCCACGAGCCAAAAGGCCGCCGACGAGATCCTCACGCCGTACGCGAAAGACCTCCCAGTCCGCCAATTCCTACTCACGAACCTGGTGCGTGCCCCCGGACAGCCGGTCAAGTGGCGCATACCCGTGAAGACGCTTGCGAACGCGCTGGACGACATGGCGGATTTCCCGTTTAACAACCCCGATGAGGCGCGGTTTAGCAAGCGGGCGCTGTTTATAAGGGGCACGCGGAGCCATTATGTGAGCGATGAGACGCTGCCGATTATCGGGCGGTTTTTCCCTAGATTCGAGCTTGTGGACGTGGAGGCTGGGCATTGGGTTATTAGTGAGAAGCCTGAGGAGTTCCTCAAGGCAGTAACCAACTTTCTGCAAGAGAAGGAGGAGTGAGGTTGGTTGTAAGAGTACAGAGCATGTTTGGGAATGGGCGGTGTCGCGAGTATGAAGGGTGTTGATATCAGTATCTGGATAGAGATTATAAGAGCGATGCCGACTTCCTGATCCACATGAATAGAGCATTATCCACACATTCTGACCAACATCTTCTTTGCACGCTGCCTACGCGTGATTCCACACCGCATGAAACCCCAATCTCCACGCAGCCCTCCACTAACGCAGGGGCCTCCCAAAGCATCACCACCGTCCCGCGCCGCCTCAGCTCGCCCATCCTTCCAGAAAGCCATCCCTCGCTTCGGTAGCACCGCCCAGAGCTAGGGCGATCATTCATGCACTCGAATGTGTCTCTTGCTGTTTCGGTACGACCCTGCATGTCGCCTTCAAAGCTCGGAAAAAGGAAAAACTATGCTTCAAGCGAGAACGCCTCCCTCTCCAAACCCGACAGTCACAAGAGAACATTGCAAATGCATGGTGATTCGTGCAAGAAAACAACACAGCCGCCCGCCTCGCTGCTTACTAATTAATCCCATCACCACCACCACCACCACCACCACCACCACCACCACGGTGGTGTGTACGTATACCTCCTATATGCTAGCTAAAACAACGTATTGGGTATCTGAGACGCGCACAAGAAAAACCACAACCCCATCAAGCCTAACAAACCCATCAGTGATAAGAAAACAATTATGCTATGCCTCGCGGCGGTGATGTCTAATCGGATAGAAGGTCATCAATCCGATGGTCTTCCCTTCTCCCGGACACTTTTGTATAAAACGACGATATGACGCGAAAAAACGAGGGTGAACAAAACGCCGCTACTCCGTGCTGAGGAAAGTCTAGATGAGGTGAGGTGTGGCTGAGAGGATAGAGTGAGGAAGGGACGGGAGCCTAGCTCTCCGTAGCGATGGGCGAGGAGGAAGCGTGGACCTGGAAGGTGGGTGTCGTGGGGTAGTTTTGATCGGGGGGAGGGCCGTTGTGGAAGCTGTCGCCGTGAGTATTGGGGCGCGAAGCCGTGCTGTTGTCGGGCCCGAGGTGGGGGTCTGGGATCTGGATGTCGAGCTGGGGCTTGTCAGTTCAACTTCACCTAAGCATGGATAGAATTTTCCATAAAGCACTCACGGTTAAGTACCCCGTCCGCCGCAGAGGAATGATCCTTATGCCGTCCTTTTTCCCAACGGTGCTATTCCAGTCCTCGATCCAGCCCTCCAGCTCCGCCAACTTCCGCTTCACTCCCGTGAGGCCCGCGTCGTCCCACAGCCAGAACGTGGCCACGCCCATGACGGCATCCAGCCACGCGCGGAAGCTGAAGGGATCGAACGCCTTGACCAAGCTATCGTTGATCTTCTGAATAATTTTCCTAAAATCCTGCTCTCCAATGAGCGGGTCCAGGATCTCTGGGTAGAGATTAGCATAGGTCGGCGCCAGATCGCCCTTAACCATCCAGTCGCGTTTTATCCGTATGATGCGCGTGCTGTCGTACAATGGCGAGTTCAGAGGCACGTGTGGATTCGGATGCGGGAAGCACGGATGCGAGGGCCCCCAGGGAAACTCTGAAGCGTCGTCGCCGTCACCCTGCTCGTTGGAATGCATCGAGGTTGGCCGTGAGGGCAAGGAGGCACGCGTGGGCTGCTTCGTGATGGTCGCGCCGGCCTCGACGTCGTTCGCGCGGGCACCCGGGACGGGCGCCTGCGGTGCTTCGTCTGCAAGGGCGGGCTCGTGTTCCATGGCGAGACCCGGCGTCGGCGGCTGCGAGTCGATATGCAGGCTCCTGCGATCGTGCGGAAGGCCGATGCTCGTGCGACTGCTGTCACCGCCCGTGGAACGTTCAACAGCGAGCGACGACGGCGCAGGGCTCAGGCGGCTCGGGCGCTGCTGCGACAGCGTCAACAGCGGGTACTCGTCGCGCGTGCCCGACTGCGGGCGTTGCACAGGGACGTTGGGCCCGTCGCGGGTCTCGGTGCGCGGCTGTTGGTGTTGCTGGTGCTGCTGCTGATGCAGCACGGCGAGGTTCCGCGGTGACGAATTGACGGGGTTCCAGAGGCGCGATGCGGGCGGGCGGGGCGGCGCTGCGTAGAGCGAGCGGAGGCCGAACAGGCGGTTGGTTATCGACCAGCGGGCTGGCAGAGTCGCAGCGGGGGGGCCGTCGTGGGACGCCGTTGTGAAGCGTGGAGAGGTTTTTGCGATACAGAGGAGTCGGCGCAAAGTGCAGGTGCTCCGACGGGCGCGCTGGTCTGGGCAGAGACAGGCATGGAGAGAGACCAAACAACACCACGATACGTGCAGCAGCGTCAAGAGAACAGAAGTGTAAGTATTGTAGAAGAGTTCCTGTGGTGGGGCCAGCACCGGTATGCTAAGCAATGGCCTTGACAGAAAAGCCACACAGGATGTTCCTGTCCAACTTTGTCCCGGCACAGGCACGACCGTGTGCAGAAGAAACAAACTTTAGCGTCATACCCGACCCTCAATGCATCCCTCGCCCTACTTATTCAACAACTCCCCCTGCTTCACGCCTCGAAAGCCCATCGTAACGCGACAATAGCTGCCCTTTGCTTTCGTCGGGACATGCATCCCTCGTTTCGCTTCCCGCGCTATTGGCCGCCTTACACCTCGTACCTTGCGTCCCACCCTCTCTCCTTGCCTCCGCAGTTACCCACCGCTGGCCATGACGCAACAATAAAAGGTACCAGTTCCGCCAGTTCCTGGCCATCCTCAACGCTCCAGACCATCGACGCCCCATCCGCCCTGGGTTCGAACCAGCGCCATCCCTCCGGCTCCCTCGCGGAGCGCCCTCCGTCTCCTAATCGCCCGCCACCGGGCCAATTTCTCCGCCTCATGCCGTCCCCCCCCCCCCCCCCCCCCCCTGCCTGCGCCATTTCCTCGACCATGTTGTGAACTGACTAGTGCAACACACGAGCATCATCCCTTCTCGGCCTGCGCATTTCCACTGTTTTTCCACTGTTCCGCAGAACCCGGTGACCCTCGGGAATGGGTACGTCATATGATATATGCAGGTCATGCCTCGGCAGTCTGCCATGGAAATGATGCTGTGCAATGCATCTATTTCGAGCAGCTATGTATCTTGGACTTTGGCAGCAATTTCTTTGGTAGCAATTTCCTTACTGCGCAAACGAGATCGATCAACTTCGGCGAATACAAGCGTACGAGTAATCAATTACTGTATTACGTATTATGATGCTATGCCAATATTGGTTTCCGAGTAGGGATACATGATGATGTCCTTGTAAAAATCGTACCTTGAGCTCGTGCCATACATACGCTCGTGCCCCTCAGAACCATGGCCATCCTCTCACACCCACGAAAAAGTCGCAGATACATAGCGCGCTAGCCATGTCCTCCCAGAACCAACCAAAGCACGCCAAGCAGAACCAAGCAAAGTACGTCAAGTCACCCCAGGCTAATCTGTGGTTTTTTTTTTGCGAGGGCGTGAGTGACCATCGTACCCGCCGTGCGTACGTAGCCCGTCATTCCGTGCCAACCATAAACACATGTAGGAGAAAGGGAGTAAAAGTCCTTGTGCTGAACCGAAAAGACGTGCGCCCATTATACCTCCAAGTCCAAATGATGGATGTCGTCCGTCTAGGGTATCGTGTCCTCCATGCCTGTACCTGTCCCTAATCCCCGAAGACCGCCAGTAGAATCCATAAAATGTACCCGCCCTACCCATAACAAAAAGGAGTGTTAAAAGACGTCCCGTCGACGTCTATAAATGAGATATTGCTCACGCGTTCTTGTTTGCCGCGGCCTGCATGCGACGCATGGCGTCGCGGTGTGCATCCAGCATTTGACTGCTTCGCATCATGGTGCGTTGCATCGACTCGCGTTGCTGCGCGAGGATGGCTTGTTGCTGCTGCTCCATCTCTTTCTGCCTCTTTGCGTTCACCAAGGCTGCGCGCTGTTCCTGTTCTCGCGTCACCACGTTGTGCCTAAGCGTCCCGTTGTGTTGCGTTGAGTCTCGCCACCCGGAAAGAAGCTCTTCCCTCTTCCCTTCGGAGCCTGATCCCACTGACCTCTTCGGTTGGTGCGAGTCGAACCCTTCGGCGACCGGGGGTGCTGCTGCCCAGCTGCTCTTTTGCCACTTCTGTGAGGCCGAGGGCGGCTTGTGATGCTTCGGAGCGCGCTTACGCTGAGCCAGAGTCATGTCTTCATCTGCGGCTGCTGTGGCATCAATAGTGGACCCAACCAGTTGGTTGAAGTTTTGCGTAGAAACGCGGGTTCGCATGAGTGACTCGCGTTTGCCCATCAGAGTCTTGTTAGGCAGCTGTACGGGGCTAGATGAGATTCTTCTGCCGATGCTCTCGATCCCGGAAGCTTGTTGGGATCCCGAGAATCGGACGCTCTTAGCCCGAGAGCTTTGCCTGGATAAGACTGAAATATCGCCTTGAGACTGTCTGGCTGCGTTGGAATTGATCTGCATGAATGCATTGTTTCTGTGTGCGTTGCTGCTGTCACTAGAGATTCGGTTCGAGGCCGGTTTGGCTACGGCGAACGGCTGTGCAATGCCTTCTGTCACAGGAGCAGGACACTCATGGTCGAGCTGAGCGCCGGGCGAGCTTGGTTCAGCGATTTCTCCCACTTCTGGCTTTTCCGCTGCTTCCAAGTGCTTCGCCCATTCATTGGTACGATACGATTGCGCTACTTTCGACAGGCGGGTTAGAAGAATGTTCGAAAGGTCTTCTGCAACGGATGCAGCTCGGTCGTCCTGTGAGCTCGCTGACGGGCTATCGGACTTCACAGAACTGGTGTTCACCAAGGTGTCGTGTCGCAGGTGAGGGCTCGGAGCGGATTCGCGTTTCGAGCGTGCATCGTCAGGCTTTGGATTAGTGCTGACAGTCAGAGACTGACGAGGACCTTTTGCGGTAGGCGAGGCTGCCGTTTCCAGAGTTGTAGATTCCTCTGATGAATCTGCTGCTTGTACATCAACTGTTGAAGTCGTGGGTGAAGTTGACGCATTCTCTTCCAGCGCGATACCGCTATCATCCCGTTCGTCATCACTCTCGGTAGCTTTCGAAGCACCATCTTCGCTCTTCTCCTTAGAATGCTGAGTTGCCGCATCTTCAAGTTCTCGGTTTGCGTCTACGGGAGAATGCGGCGGCGACAGACTCCGCAGAGATGTCTTGTCTTCTTCGTCCAACGTAGCTGCAACAGAGGACGCTCTGTCATCATCCAGCTGTGACATCATCACTATGTCTTCGGCTTGAAACCCAGCATCGGATGAATTGGTGGTCGAAAGGCGTTTCATCGTCGGCTTTCCGGACATACGGCGAACCAGAGAATGCGGATCCGTATTCTCTGGAACGGGAGGTTCCTCTCCGGTGTCAGGGAGGGCGTACACAGAGGCCTTATCTGAAGTCTGCGACTTTGCATCATCTTCTTGGAGGATCCGGAATGGGAGCGGTACAACGACCGGGGGTGGTGGGGATGAGGGTTTTAGGGAGCTTGTGATGGATATCGAACGTGAGATACGCGAGGGAGGGACAGCTTCTGAAGACGCACGGGCACTGTTAGCACGGCTGATGTCAGTGGACAGAGTAGCAGCACGATCCCCGTGGAGTGGTGCTCCTGTTGCATCGATCTGCTGGATCTCCTCCTCCTGTACGGGCGCGACGGTCACAACGGCCTGTTTGCCAGCAGACCGCGTGAGGTCAGCACTGGATCCATAAGACGGTTCCTTCTCATTTAGACTTGATGACCGAGGCGTAGATAGACTAGACTCGTCGCTCGAGCCAGCAAGGTTTTTCTCTCCGTAGGTGGCTTCCCATTGACGACGCTCTCTCTGGAATTTGTCTTCGATTTGCCGACCGCGTTCTTCCTCTTGCCTTTGTTGACTCTCTGCAACCTCCTGCTCATGCGCTTCCCTCTTAACTCGACGCTCCTTGATGAGCTTCCATAGCCGGAGTTGTGAAATGACTCCAAAGACAGTCAATATAATCACGCCAGCAAGCTCAGCTTTGAGACCCTTGCCAATGGGATAGGTGTTGGTGTTGAGAGGGAACACGTCGGGATTCACATCTGTGACCGTTAGCGATACTTCTGATTTTTCACAATTGAGGAACGTTTTACCCCATAAGTAGAGCCAGAACTCTTTCCACCCCGCGCGACTGAAACAATCCACACCCAGCATTGTTATCGTAGCACCAGAGAACGAGATTGATCCGATGAGACCATATGTGCGAGTATAATGCGAGAACGACAGACAATATCCTGCAGCACTCATGCAGCCAATGAATATTGCCCGGCCTCCTGTTGAAGTGATCAAACCCCCCTCTTTCAGTGACAAGAACCACATGCTGAGGCAGTAGCCACCCAGAAGACATCCTAGCCCTTCAGTGAGATCCGGGAAGATCAAGGCAAGGGCCCCAAATATGGCTCCGGTGACGAAGGCAGCCACGAAGAATGCGCCCTGAATCGCATTTGATACAGGCGGATTCATCAGATAGATGATGAGTACGGTGACGGCAAGAGCTGCCAGGTATGCTGCGGAGCCGAAGATATAGATCCTAGCGCTGTCAATAAATTTGTGACGGGACCAATTTGGCTTGGTCTTACCATTTGTTCTTGATGCCGACAACCGCATACGTTGCGCCTGAGATTAACAATAATACACCAATTAGTCCAAGAGCCGGCGTGATCTTTGGGTGAAGCGGAAGCGGGTCATCTAGAACTGAACCTTTAAGTGAACTCGCATTAGCCATATCCACTGAACGCGAAAGAAAGGTTCTTCACCTTTTTTGGTGTCACCGGCAGCTTCATCCGACGTAGCCGTTGCGCTTGGTGGTGCTGAGATCGTGCTCGAGGTAGTAGAAATGGTTGAGCTGGGAGTGGGTTCCTTCGTTGTTGACTGATGATCAGAGACTGATCGCGCGGTAGAAGTCTCCCGGGTGCGTGACGTAGAAGATGGACGGGAAGACTCGTTTGCCGTAGATGCGGTAGTCGTAGGTCCATCTTCGTCCTGTCGACGCGCCAAACCGTGCTGGGGAGCTGCGGTGACCGTGTGGAGGCACACGAGGAGCGCAATTGTGATTAAAAGTAGTCGAAAGGATCGCATGGCGAAATATGTTTAGTAGACAATGGCCATGTAAATTAGTACCTGTAAATGTCCAGAAATGTGCTGAAGGAAAGGAAAGCGCGAACGCGGTCGGATGGCGACGAATGAATGACGAAAGGAAAGAGACGAATGGTAAAGACGGTAGACGGTGAGCTAAGAATTACTTGTATCGAAGGAATGGACGTCGGCAGAGACACGCAGCCAGTCTGTGGAACTGGTGCTGAAGAGATGCAAAAGCGCAGCTGCAGGAAGACACAAAATCAAGGACAAGGGTGCAGGGATGCCGCATCGGCGATAAAGAGGATTCGTATGTTCACGAGTGGATCGTCAATTGGTACAGAAGCTACAAAGAGCTTGGGCCGTCGAAGGTGCAAAGACCGATTCATGAGTTCCTGTCCAAAAGCGTAGCGCCGTCAAATGGTTGTATCGGATTAGGATGCGCCTATAGTGCCTCCAGTAGGGTTTGAAGCTTTCCGAAATTGCACCGAGCCACCATCAAGATAACTTCAGCTGTGCCTCGTTCAACAACAGCAACTTTGTCAGCCAATTCGACGAGCTTCGCGCAGAATCAGTAGGGAGGAGGACTCGACCGTCGCGGTCAGGGCGCCCACGGTCACGACTGATCATCTTCTCTCAGTCTGTCGCAGTAGGAAACGGGCGTGCAACCGCGCAGTCGAAGCGAGAACGAGGCGCTACTCTCTCGGAGCAAACTGCATGAAGATTGTGCCTGAATAGTGGAAGTTGAATGAGCGACGCGTCAAAAAGCATTAACCAGGGGCCAATGGCACCTGCGGCACCCCCATTTGTTTTCTTAGGGCTGCATGATTCGCTGGGAACGGCGCCCATTCTCGCTGGTGCCGTTCCAGGATGCCGCTTACGCTTCAATGCATAACAGCACGGGAGGCCCTGCATAAAGTCGTCCTCCGTATATAATATGCTGTGGGACCAGTTCGGGATGAGGTGATTTTTTTGTATCACAGAAACAAATCGGTCGAAAATTCAAGGGTCTTGATGTGGTGTCATTGATTAGAGGTCAGAAGAAAGCTCAGCTGAGTTGGCGCTCGGAGCGAGCCATGATCGACGCGAAGCCGAAGATCCTGCTCTGTGCTCTCGCTTCGAAGCGCCCCATCCCTTTTAGGCTCTACGATCCTAAAAGTCAAACGTACCGTCTGATCTGAAAACTGATGTTATAATTAACTTAGTAGGTTTCAGAGGTACATCTCCCTTGCTCTATGGGCGGTGTCGGACATCATCGAACAAAACGGAAACCTTGGGAAGCCGGTTCCACAGCAGTTAGCAGAGCAAATAGTTCCGTGCCACCACCTTTGCCTCGTTCATTGCGCTTACGAGCATTTCCGAGTGCTACACGACATGATTGCTGCAGATGGAGCAAAAGGCATACCAGTGATGTACTGGCGCTGGATTTATTTTGCCGGCTGGGACGGTTGGGGAAGCTTCTCTAGGTAGCCTTCGGGCACTTGCGGCACTGCTAGTCGACCAAACAACAGCTGTCCACGGCGCCGAATCCTGCAGCTACGCCTCCCTCTTCGCTCTGATCTCCTTTGGTTCGAAGAAGATACCCGGCTTCCCAGTTTTCCAAAATCTGGCCAGCGTCCTTGCCCTCAGTCTCATTCCGCCACAGGCACACACCGTAGACCCCTAGCTCTCCAATGACACCACCTCGCTGTAGTTCTCCGTTCCGAAGGATGGCGTTTGTCAGCGGAGGCGGCTCTATCATTTCCATCAAGATATATGCCGGCCAGTGTTTGTGCGGCAGCTTCTCGAGAAACGGCGGGATAGCCTTTCGGTACACGTTATTTCCTCCACCTTCGCGTTGCGGTTTCAGCACGTAGCGAGACGCAGAGTTCACGTCTTGCGCCAGCTTCTTGGCCTCTTTCCCAGCTTCACTATCGTCCAGTGGATATATCGGCGCGAAAGTTGCAAGGACTTTGGAAGCCACGTCGTCATTCGGTAAGAATCGCTTTAGATGGGGGGAATGTGGTGTCGCAAGTACTTGTTGAACCTTCTTACATCCGGCCAAATGCGTCAACACACTTGGACACTTGATGGCTCTACTCTTCTCTAAGTGAAGCCTTGCGTCCCATTCCTTTGTTTCCGGGTAGTCCTCCGGTGAATATCCAGCTCGGAAATAGATTGTAGTCACCTCATATGAAGTCGATGGTGAATTTGGAGGGGTGTAAAGCAGCGTTCGGTCCGTGTCCAGCTTGGTGTGCAACAAGGTTTGCTCAAACGGCAACCGAAAGGCACGGACACCGTTCTCTTCGAACAATGCATATTCTAGGTGTCTCTGATCGAATACATTCCTTTCTGGGTCTTGTACCACAAACAACACACATAGGGCGCGCCCGGTCCTAGAGGATCCGTAGGCTTTGTGTGCCGCGGCAAGACCTTGAGCTAGGGAAGAGGTTGAGTTGCTCTGGCGGAGAGCTTCTGCTTTGATGGTAGAAATTGCAGAGGCAGGATAGGCGTCGATCGAGAGCAGATAATTGTGTAGCCGCGAGACTTGGGAAGACAGGCCTCCAAAAGATGAGGCAATCGTATTAAACTCGACTTGTTTGAGCCCAGAGGACGAAGAAGGGCTAGCTTGGTCTGTGTGAACCATGTAGTCCGAGCGGAAGAGACCAAGTGACAGATCCTACTGTGAATTAGACCCAGCGTCCCATGTACACTGCCAGTGATAGTACCTGTACATAGCCTTCTTTTTTCACAGCCAGATGTGTCTGCCAGAGCTTTCCCACGAAGTCGTCAATATCAATCAACCTTTAAAGACATATCAGTGTCAGATTCAGCAAGATTATTAAGAAAGGAATTGTTACGGCTTGCTAAAGAGGTGGAGAAATGAGTCAAGTACTTACTCTTCAACGATACCCTTCAGCCAATCCTCGTCTCGTGCTATTGCAGAGTACAGCTCATTGTAGGCTGTCTGTATAGATAAACCCTCTTCAAAGCACTTGCGCGGAAAAAGACTTGGGAAGAGTGTAACGGGGGCAGTGGCGGCAAGCACTCCGGCGGGGTCCTGGTTTGGTTGGACGAATGACGGAGCTGGTCGTACGGCCAGTCCGTGTGCGATAGACCAGTCTTTCAGGCTAGTCAACAAAAAATCTGCTTCCTCTGGAGACAGCTCCGGTGGATAGCTGTCGTGTGAGTCTCCCCCCATGGTAGCAAAATATTGTTGTCGTTGCAGGTGAGTAGGTGGGGCCAAGTAAAGTTGAGATAATCCACTCGCGCTAAGCGATCACCTCATTGGAAAGTGCCGGAACTCGGAGGACGTCATTGCGAGAGTAGCACTAGCAAACGGGCGTCATGTATGCACTCCGCACTGCATTGTACAGTGTGATTTACAAAGGGTAATCTCAATAAAGTCGGCCGTCACGTGCAGCAGGGATTCCTGCAGGGGTAGCAACTTCAAAAGTCGCGCATCTTGATTCCATCTAAAGTATAAGCAAATACACCCAAATAAGATGTTCTAATTATGCTGTAAAGTTGTTCTGGCCACCTGCGTCCTCGCAGAGCTCTGCAACGCGCATAAAGTAGGTAGGATGAAGCTTTTCGGCCATATACTGCCTGAGTGTCTCATCACCTTGC
>ML976691.1:316017-377067 GCA_010015655.1 Bimuria novae-zelandiae CBS 107.79
GGAATAGGTGTTTCTTAAGTATGTTCTCTGCGTACCAGATGCCGTTCATGCCCTTCCCTCCGTTGTATACAAACTCCTCTGTTTTGAAGAACTTTTTAACAGTAAGAGGTTTCTTGATACCTGCGCGGAGAGCTCTACCCTTCTTACTAGTAGCCTTATTAGTAGCTCGGCGTTAACTGTTATTATAGGCAATATTGCGGTTAATTTCCCGTAGTTGCCGCTCCTTATTAGTGCCAGCGACAGTCGCGCGAGAGCGTTTGACCTTAAGAGCCTCCTTTGCTATATTATTTGTGTAGGAGACGCGTTGTATAAGGTCCTCGCGGCTCTTATCGTCGTCCTAAGCCTAAACAACGTAAGGGCGTTGATAGGAGCAAGTAGTATCAGTTAAAGTGGCAGCGTAGATTATAAGACTAAATTTAGGTGGCGTTGCAGGCAGTGCGTAGACGTTACTGTCTTGTCCAACTGGTCTTGAAATCCTCTGCTTTCCGCCACGTATATTGCTCCCGCTAATAGACTTAGAAGTCTCATTATAGCAGACAAATATAATGCGTGGAAAGTGTAGGTTATATTCAGCCTTGAGCCAGGCACAGTACTGTAGTTGCTGGTCCTCGTCGTTGCTACTAAGCGCCGGTTTTTTGGGTCGTACTCCGCGAGTTATTACGTATGGGTGCTGCTCGTCGCGGTGCTCCCTAGCAATGTTATGGACTGTATTCTCACTAAGTGTGATGCCAGCTTCTGCGCAGAGGTCTCTGACAGCGTCATGCACCCGGTAGGTGCCATATACGATGATGTCATGCCGTAGTCTTGCGCTCAGCGTAGAGCCATCGCGTACCTTTACAGGTCTGCCAGGAGGAGACTGCTTGACTGTAGGTGTTGCAGCTAGCAATTCCTGCAGTGAGTCGCCCTTTGCGGCGCCTTTGACGCGTCGAAATGCCTTACCACAGGCGTGGTCAGTTATACCCAAATCAGTGGCGATTTCTGGGAAAGTGAGGTTGTATTTTGTCCTGAGAACGACGATAGCAGCTAGCTGGGCTTCTGAAAGCAATCGAGAGCTTTTTTTTGGCAGGATTTGAAGCCATATTGAGTGAGAAACGTGAGGTTGAAGTGTAGGTGTTGACGCTCTACAGAGCTCTTAGAGGCTCGGAGGCTCGGAGACTCTGTTCCGCTAGTGACGCGCTAGCTTCTTGGCAAGTCACATGACGGCCGACTTTATTGAGATTACCCTTTGTAGTTGTGCACGTAAACAAACGCAATCACTCCATGCGCGTGGGTATGCACGGACCATCTCGTACCTTGTTGGAAAAGCGCAACTTCGCTTTCCTTCCCAAACGGCCGGCTACAAGCCAGAATCGCGTCTCCGGCTAAGTGCTCCAGGTAGCTCTCACTATTCAGTAGCCTCCAAAGGCCGACTTTCCGCACTGGTCTCTAAGCACAGCGACAACGCCCGACAACACCAACAGATAATCTGTGCAAAGAGCTCCGCAGACTTGCAAACGATCTAAAGCAGTCCGCAAAGCGCCAACGCAAACGGAAGCCAATCATCTTTTTACGTTTCATGACCAGCTCCACATCATCATTCGATAGTACCTGCGCTCTGAAGGCTCACTTTGCCTCGCTCCTGCCGCAAAATTAATCACCTGGTGTACTCGCCATTCCAAACAGTCTACATAACCTTTCTCCGCTAAACAAATATTCAAGCGGCAAATCAGAGAAGATGGCCGACAATAGCTCCAGCCGGAAACACAAGAAGCGAGCTGTTCTCACGACAGTAGTCGCGGACCCTAAATTCCCACTAACGCCGCTCGTGCCACGTCAAACAGCTACTTCCTCCACCGCGGGCCTGTTCGACTATCTCTCACGTTGGCAGGAAACTGTGTCAAACGAGGACAACGTTATTGAGTGGGATAAAGAGGGATGGGACGAAGGCCTCGAAGAGGATGAGGATGAGGATGACGACGATGATGATTTAGAACAATTACATTCTCCCTCGGCAGATGCAGACGCTACCAATGATCAGTTCGTTTACAACGGCTTAGATGCTGAAGAGGCGTCAATTCGACAAGCTCGCTGTCAAGCGCGGGATCGACCCAGAAAAGTCGCATTGGAGAAAGTAGTCAAGATCATCAACGGGAGCATAGAAACATTCGTAGATCAATGGACTCCAGGAAAAGGAAGTGAACTGACAGGCAAAGAGAAGGAACGAGTATTTGACCCCATGTATCTCTGTGAGGAAGCAGAGGCACGAAGCCGCCGGCAAGAGCTTATCGAAAAATATCGGTTCGAGATTGAATACTTCAAGGACAGGCTGGATCGGTTGTCAGACGAAATTTGCAACCTCCCAAATTCATCAGAGAAAGACATCCGCCAGCAATGCAAAAATCTGGAAGTCCATGCCCACAACCTCGAAGAAGCCAAGTGGTATCTTTCCGTCTATGAACTACCTCCACTGGGCAACGATAATCAAGACACTGACCGCGAAGAGCCTGTAAGGCAAGATCCTCAAAGTGAGGTGATCGATTTGGGATCTAGTCCTGAGTCTTCAAACAACGAAGAGACCAAAATGGATTTGGACGACAAACCATCAATCAAGCCGCTCCTGTGCTCATGGCCAGGGTGCACGAAGCGCTTCGAGGAGAACTGGAAACTGAAACGGCACATTGTCATACATTCGGACGCTAGGCCTTATATATGCCCTGCGTGCAACTACAGTGCGAAGCGGAAAGATTATTTGCATTTACATCTTCAAACCACACACGGATGGACCCGCGATGAAGCCCGAAGGTTGGCTCAGGCGGCGGCTGAAACCGCAGCTGTAGTATCGAATCTGTATCCAAGGGACGATAGAGAACTGATAGTTGACGCTGAGCAGCCGGGTTCCAATGAAATGTCCATGAAATCTCCCGGAGTCGACACTCAGTCAGCCGTTACGGCACATGAGCGCCCTTCATGCGGTTATGAGACGAAACGTAAGGAGGGCTTACAACACCATATCGAGCGCGAGCATGAGCGGAACGGAACTGCGACTGGCACGAATACTGCTGTGGTAAACAAAGTATCAACTGGACATCACAGAAGTGACATCGAGATGGATCTTCATAGCGCTTCGCACGTACCGATAAGCGCATATCCGGCAAGGGAGCTTGTAATCACCCGGAAGCCCAGTTCTCTTTCTGAGTCGGAAATAATGGTGTCGATTGAGCCAGATGCAGCTCTGTTCTCACCAACTGCTGCTCCAAGACCGCAGAGACCACAGAAAGCACATGGAAGCCGACCTGAGATAGCCTCTATCTTCACCATCTCAAAGTGGAGCATGGAAGATTTGATCGCCTCTAAGGACCGGAAGAGAATCATCATGAAAGTGTTTCTCGATATGAATCAACAAGAGCGTGAAATGATTCGATCTAGAATTAAAGCCGTGAGGAAAGCGAATCTACTTCGGGAAATAAGGGACTGTATCAATATGATCTATCAGAAAGAGGAGAGAATACTGGGCGTGTTGACATCAGATCTACCCAAAATCAAAGCGGTAACAAGCTTTTTCCTATGCTGGTGGTTAGCGGGCAATTACATGAACAAGGCACCCACGGACGAGCAGTTGCACGAGCTGGTATCTGAGCTATCCGAGCGTGACGATCTGGAGACTTTCTACCATTGGGTACACTTGTTACTACACAAGACCTTTACTGAGGAAGCATTTCGGAACGCGCACGCTCCCTCTGAAGAGGAGGTCATTGTTATCTCCGATGATGAGAGACCGCCAGCGCCTTCGTCGCATCGGAAAGTGCAAGCGAAGAGGCCGCGCCCGGCGCAGCGTGTACCACCGCCACAGGATGTTATCCTGCTGGATTGAGCGAGAAGGTGAGGTCGGTTTGGAATTGGACGAGAGGTGAAAGGTCGTTCATGGATCATATGAACCACTATCATGTACATTAGGTGCGTGAAGTACACAATGCTGGAAAGTCACCGCCGAGTATTTAGAGATTAAAAATCTGTATGTGCGTACAGTGCGTCTAGGATATCGTTACAACTGCTCTTCGCCATCTACATGCAATAAGTCGTGTCCCCCATCTTGGCTAACACTGTAAATGCGATGAAAAATCATAATCTTCATGCGTACAGCAATGCTTAATGTCGGGTCTGGGCTCTACGGGGGTTTCGGAACATACTGGCCGTGCTATGCCACACCAGCCTCACGTCTCTCACTCTTGGGACTGCTTGAGCTGAAACTTCCTCTCCCTCCAGTATCATCCCGCAGCAAACGCCGCCCCTGGGCCAACCACGACTGAAGCGGCCGGAAAACCCACCGCTAAGACCATCCAGTCCTTCCCAAGCAGCCCAGCCTTACGTAGATCAAAGAACAAAAACGCAACCCACATGAACGAGCTCGCAAAGATGCAAATCTCGTCAAACTGCAGGGCCCGTCGCATATGCGGTGCGAATTCTTCCTGGACCGCCGCGTCGGGCAGGAACACTGTTGCTAGAGAGTACTTGCAGCTTACGACGGTATATAGCCAGACTGCGGAGGAAATGAGACTCATGACACCTAGGAGAGCTTGTGGAGATGCTATGCGACCGGCTTTTAGTGGTAATATCCTCAGGAGTTTTGAGAGGTCGAAGTTCGCTATACCGAGGTACAGCGGCGTCATCTGCCAGACCCACGTCCAGTAATGTCTCGTCAGCAAATCTGGAGCCATGTACGCGGCAAAGACCTCAGACGTGTGCAAAAGGAGCATGATCGGGAGCAGCGCAGCGCAGTACTCCGGGACTAACTTTCTCCTCGCAACTGAACGAGCTAGATCCGTAGTAGAGGGCCCAAATGTGAAGTTGAGAAAGTAGAACAGCGGTGCGACGGACCCGAGTCCTAGAAACTGGCCTGCAAATACGAATACCGTTGGTCTGACCACTCCTTTAGCATTCAGCTTCGCGAGCCTCTGGGTTCTCATTCCCACAGTGGACACGTGTGCGGCTGACTTACATAAACGCTAGTCTCCACACATTCCCCCTACGACTCGATTCCAAGAGTCACACCGCATACACCGGACCCATGTCGTTCAGAAACGAAAACATCTGCCATGAGCTTACGGCGTCGTAGCCTAACAAGGAGGGGGCAAACGACGCCGTCGTGCCGCGCCAGACGTCGTCGAGGAATTCTACGTGGTGGAAGCGGGGGAGTATGGGAATGGAGCCGTTGCTCCAGGAGATTTTTTAGGACTGGAGGAAGGGTTGTTGGTGGGATATCATTTTGGCGATGTCCATTGTATGCTAACAAAGGAGATAAGATGCGGCGCAGCTGAAAGAATGCCTGCGCGGAGGATGCTCCGGTATACTATGATTGCTGCTTGGAAGGCTTCATTGTCAGATGCTAAAACCTCTATATGCAGAGTACCTCAACTCTACTCTAGGTGTTTTAAGAAAAGAATATGAAGCTACACTTGGCACTTGAAGAAGGAGGATTGGTGTTGTTCGCTCGGCGACCGATGGCAGGTACCAACAACAGTATTCAGATACTAGTGATCTCTTATGGTGTGAGTTCAGAGCAACGTGTTGCAGATGTCGAGTGTTGTTGCTGTAGTGTGGGGACATTTTCTGATTCGTATAGCGACTCGTACATAGCGTTAGGCGGACGGATCTGTACAGTCGCTAGCGATTGCGGCTTCACCCCATTACACCGGCTGCAACATGTGCTGCTTAGCCTCACCTTCCGTAAATGGGTTAGCGCTAACTGTGGAACGCTAAACAGACAGTTTGACTAGTTAGCTATTAACAAAAAGTGGGCTGGACCCTTGCTGGCACATCGGCCTGAGTTGGTGTTGCTACCTGTAAGGGTGAAGCCGCAATCGCTAGTGACTGTATGCCGCACAACGTTCTTTGTCTCTCTTGACGTCGGCAAAAGCGGAGATTTCCGGCCTCTTCGGCAATCATGACTGATGTGTTATATTGCTCTAATTCTAGACTTGGCTGCAGGCCGGCCAAGCGGTGTAGCCATGTGCCCAATCAGATTGAGGCAATTTGAAGCCGACGCCGGCGTCTTAGCCTGCTACTCCGCAACGGAATGAATTAAATCAGTCTCATACTTATGCCTCTGAACCTCTCCCTCAGCCCTCTCCCACCCTCACCTTACCCCTCCCTTTTTGATTCCCGGTTCTGCGCTTTTCAGTCGCGCCTCTCGCTACCATGGAGACAATTCTGCGCCAGTCGCGCTCCATGTGCCCGTTCCTCTCGAAGACGTCCCCAGCCACGCTCCGCTCGCTCTCTACGACTGCCACGGAACACCATGTGTCGCCGGGCGCGGGCAGCATGTCGAACCTGCAGGTGCTGGCCAGGCGCTGCCCCATCATGGGCAAGGCACTCGCCGTCCAGAGCGCGCGCATTGGCAACAACGCACTTGCCGGCGCTTTCGGTGGTGCGCGCGCCTACCACACCCGCGTGAGCCGTGCTAGACTGCACACCTCTTCGCCCAAGGAAGCGCAGGCCGTAGACATTGAGAATTTGCGCTCTAAGCAAGGTACGCTGTAGCCAGTGCAGAAGCACATGAACCGAATAAAGGCGATAATCGTTGTCGTAGAGAACACGTCACTAACTCCATCTGCACAGTGCCTTTTCCGTCTCCAGCGAAGAAGTCGGCAGCAACCCCGGCTACTCATACCAGCGCACCGCCAGCTCCTCCCTCGACAAAATTCGACTACGATGGCTTTTACCGAAATGAGCTGGACAAGAAGCACAATGACAAATCGTACCGCTACTTCAACAACATCAACCGGCTTGCCAAGGAGTTCCCCCGCGCTCACATGGCTTCCAAGGAGGAGAAGGTGACAGTGTGGTGCTCCAACGACTACCTCGGCATGAGTCGCAATCCGCAGGTGTTGAAGACCATGCATGATACGCTGGACAATTACGGTGCGGGTGCTGGTGGCACTAGGAATATTTCCGGCCATAACCAACACGCTGTGGCTCTAGAGGACACCCTTGCGAAGCTGCATGCGAAGGAGGCAGCGCTCGTCTTCTCATCGTGCTATGTGGCCAACGATGCTACCCTAGCGACTCTCGGCAGTAAGCTCCCCAACTGCGTCATTTTGTCCGACAGCCTGAACCATGCCTCGATGATTCAGGGTATCCGGCACTCTGGTGCAACGAAGATGGTCTTTAAACACAACGATGTTGCCGATTTGGAAGCCAAGCTGGCCTCCCTTCCCCCGGAATATCCCAAGATCATCGCCTTCGAGAGCGTGTATAGCATGTGCGGTTCAATCGGGCTCATTGAAGAGATTTGCGACCTTGCTGAAAAGTACGGGGCAATCACCTTCCTCGATGAAGTCCATGCCGTCGGCATGTACGGACCACACGGTGCCGGCGTCGCCGAGCACCTCGACTATGAAGCCCACATGGCCGGCCGTCCGCAGGGCACCATCATGGACCGCGTAGACATCATCACAGGAACTCTGGGTAAGGCATATGGTTGCGTTGGTGGCTACATTGCTGGCTCTGCTAAGCTGGTCGACACCATCCGTTCGCTAGCCCCAGGTTTCATTTTCACCACCTCTCTGCCGCCAGCGACCATGGCCGGCGCGAAGACAGCCATTGAGTACCAGGCCAACTACCAAGGCGATAGACGTCTCCAGCAACTGCACACGCGCGCAGTCAAAGATGCCTTGAACGCGAAGGACATTCCCGTTATCCCGAACCCCAGCCACATCGTGCCCCTGCTTGTCGGAAACGCAGAGGTCGCTAAGAAGGCCAGCGACATGCTCCTCGAAGACTGGGGCATCTACGTCCAGGCGATAAACTACCCCACCGTCCCTGTAGGCCAAGAGCGCCTGCGCATCACGCCCACGCCCGGCCACGTACGCGAGTACCGCGAACACCTCGTCGAAGCCGTCGACAGCGTGTGGAACGAGCTCGGTATTAAGCGTACCAGCGAGTGGGCGTCCGAGGGCGGCTTCATCGGCGTCGGCGAGCCTAACGTCGTAGAGCCGGAGCCGCTCTGGACCAACTCGCAGCTCGAAGTCGACACTGTCCTCAAGGAGATGAAGGCTGGTGGTAGCGCTGTCAATGTTCTTGAGGCTATCCTCGAGAAGGAACACCGTGCTACGGCGCAGGCTGTTAGCGCTGCCGCTTAGAGCGAATATGGTTTTGTCGAAGTCACTTTTTACACGTCATTAGGAAGGCCTGTTCGCTCTTTTGTCTTCTTGAGGTCTGGTTGGCTGAGGGCTACTTTGATAGCAATTTGAACACTTGTTCTTGCACTTTTTGTGTGTGCGTGTTATGTGGTGATTGAGTTGTTTGTGTCGAGTGGTTGTGTGATGTACTTCGTTAGCCATAGCTCCGAAGACTGCTCTTGCCGGTGCCGTGCAAGGACGCAGCTGGCATCTTTACTCCGATCCGCGTCGTGTAGACCTCTTTTGCAATAGGTGGTGTGTGCAGCTTCGGTCTCAGCTGTCTCCTGCACGAGCGCTCAGCCTCACCCTCAGATGGAGGTTAGCAAGTCGGTGAACTGGTAAGCTTCGTAGGCAGCATTGTGCAGGGTGGCATGATGTGCGGGGGAGTGACTTGAGTTGCGATTTCCCTGGCTCAGAAGCGCTTTAGTGCAGCCTTCACATGGGACACGGGACAGCATTGTCCTCTGGCAGGTTTGCTAAAGCCCGCCCTACTGTTGATTTCCATAGTGTGGTGGATGGGTGGAATTGGGCATAGACGGCAGATCTGTCTCGTATAGAAATAAACGAAGAGCTGAGTGGGAAAGTGCGGTGTTGGTGCTCCTCAACATAGGAAGTACGATTGGGGAGCCAAGGAGTTTTATCGGAGAGACTAGGTAACGACCGCGGATCTACAATTGCATATCTCATCGTTGCGTTCCTTGATCTTTTTAATACCTCGTATCTAGCTCGGCCGGCAGTAGGAACGTACTCCACCTTCTACATTGGAGAATATCAGGCCTGGGGCTGTGACGTCTCCTGGGTGTTAGCCGCGCTTTGCCGCACCCAAGCGCCAGGGACAATTAGTGGTGGGACGCTGCAACGATACCATTTTGCACAGTGAACGTTCAATGTTCAAGTCGAAGATGTTAAGCGGCGCCTCGTTGATACTGGTGAGTTCAACGTCAGCTCCGGAGAGCATATTTGTAAGTAGTCGTCCGAAGGAAGAAGCGGTCTCACGGCTCGTACGAGGATGCAGCGGTATTCGGAAGATGGAGTGAGCCGACAAATGGAGAACCCAATCGACTCGTGGCCCCTGAGGTTTGGTGGTGGGGTGTATAATCAATAAAGGCGTCTGCAGCAAATATTGAGGGAAGGCATGAACCGGATCAACAAGCTGCAACGCGGTTAAGTCTCCATTCAGGCCATCTGTTGCCGAGGCGAGGAGCTTCACACGCGCTTGTACCTGAGCTACTGTACTCTTGAGACATTACTATTCTGGACAACCAGGAGTCAAACAAGCGTTTCTACGGCTTGGTTAGGTGGAAGATGTGCGCTCTGAAACGCTGCAGAAGGTCCGGCGGGCGGGTAGTGAATGGTCCACGGGCGGGCCAGGGACACGCTGTTGTGGCAAAAAAAGAGCCAGACAGGACGACCAAGAAGGTCCGCGAAAGGTGAAACAGACACACCAAGGCGCTTTAAGGTGACACCGGGGGCAAGGACTGGAGCGCAGCGCCCGCTGGGCAGCGTCTACGTGAAGCCACACGGCAGCGGCAAACGGTGGCCACCTGTTGTCAGGCGGCGCGGATTTTCAAAGGCCAGGATGATGGGCCTGATCATGTGTCAATCGAGCGTTGCAGGGGCGGCGGCCAGCCCACATTTTCCACCCACCTGCAAGCTCCAGACGTCCTCCCAAATATAGCTAGCTCTAGTGTTTGCGCGTCCCTCCCTGTGCACGAAACTCGCCCACCCCATAGAAGCAGCTCTCCTTATTTCTGCACACTGGACTTTATCCACGCTCACTTGTACCGGAGAAATCAACTGTGCCGCTGTTGTCCGTCGTTCTTTCTCCGTCCTTTGCTTACACGTCAAAGAGTCCGTGTCGCTAAATCAACAAGCATCAAGCTCCGATATTGGGGCTCCTGCCGTCCTTATCACGACTACCCCTCGCAATCTGGCTCCTCCCTCTGCAGCATTAACAGCAACACCAACAACACCACACATCGAACCACCATCCACGCCGTAATACGCAACCATGCTCGTCAACAAGAAGCTCGCCCGCGTCAAGCAATGGGCTGGGGAGAAGATGGGCGGCGAGGTCAAGACGGGCGTCTCCGACGACTTCAAAGCGCTCGAGACGGAGATGAATCTTCGCCATGAGGGTATGCTTACGGCTTGCTGTTGATGCTATCAGACCAATTGACTGATCTTTGCAGGCATGGACAAGATGCAAAAGTCCATGACCGTCTACGTCAAGTCGCTCTCTGAGCGAGCACAGGGCGCCGACCGCGAGAAGATGCTCCCTGGCGGCCATCTGGGCTCCACCATGGTCACTCACAGCGAGGACTTTGAGCCCGACTCCGAGTTCGGCAACTGCCTTTCCTGTGCGTGGAGCGACCCCTCTTCCCGTCTCACACACTAACTGCTAGCAGCGCTTGGACGAGCGAACGAACGCCTGGCGCGCGTGCAGGAGACATATGTTCAGAGCGCTACTTCTACGTGGTTGGAGGGCCTGGACCGCTCCCTTGCCCAAATGAAGGAGTATCAGGTACGCACTCCGTGGCTGCTGTGTTGCTACTTGATTTGGAGCACGCGCTAACACTTCGTAGAATGCTCGCAAGAAGCTCGAACAGCGCCGATTGGCCTACGATACGTCCCTCGCGAAGATGCAGAAGGTGAAGAAGGAGGACTTCAGGGTCGAGGAGGAGCTCCGCGCGCAAAAGGCCAAATACGAGGAGTCGAGCGAGGACGTCTTCAGGCGGATGCAGGACATCAAGGAGTCCGAAGTCGAGATGGTGCAGGATCTCACGGCCTTTCTCGAGGCCGAGCTGACGTACTACGACCGTTGCCGCGAGATCCTATTGAACGTCAAGCGGGAGTGGCCAATCCAGTATGCATGCATTACCTTGCATTATTTACAAGCTAACCATGGTGACAGAGACACTGCCGCGAGCCGTTCTCGCTCTCGATCAATGACGGCGCATGGCTATGCTGAGCGCTTTAACCCGCCGGAAGAGGAGCCTGTTCCGGAAGCTCCGCGTATTACTATTCCGAAGCTTTCCTCGCGAAACTTGTCACCCCACAGCAACGCGTCGCCTGTTAGCCGTCCCACGTACAGCCGCACGTCGACCTTCGATACCCCTAGCCGCTCCCAGCGGGACGACTCACCCGCTCGAAACCGATTGTCCCGCGTCCCGACCGAGCCGACTCAAGTGCTGGCTGGCCGCGGTAACCTGCGACCAGTCCGCCAAACGAATACGTTTGCAGACGACTATGAGGACGATTATGCGGGCTCAAATGGTCAACAGTCCTATAGACGAGACAGGTCGCCACCCAGCCCAGCGCCCAGCAGCCAGAGCAGTGTCATGTCCCGCGCCGCATCCTGGTCCAACCACGACTTGCCCCTCCAGGGAAAGAAAGCTCCACCGCCCCCGCCGCCGTCGCGAGCGAAGAAGCCGCCGCCACCTCCTCCACCGATGAAACGAAGTGCGTTGAGCTCCTCCGAGGTCTCGCATTATTAGCTTGATACACTTGTACTTCTGTTAGTTAATCTTTGCTGACATCGTGCGCTGCAGAGCCTGCGAGAATTGTCACGCTTTGATCTCTTCGAACACGCTTGCATAATCGGTTTTGTTCTTATCTCATACTACGAATTGAATCGTCAGCAACCGTTACTTGCAGTAACGTAATCGCTGGGACACCAGCTGCAGTGCGGCCCGGGTAGCATAACAGGCATGGCGTTGGAGGAGAGGGCACATTCTATTGTTTAGACAGGAGCTAGCTCATCGTATCATTGTCAGGCGTTTAGATTGTTTGGATAGGAAAGTTCATCTTTTTGGGCCTTGGGGACAGGATTTCAGGATCCGTGCCCCTCAAACATAGTAGCACTAAGTCGCAATCAGAAGCATTTCCTTTCTTCATTAGCATGCCTACCAGAAGCCAATCAGTAAATTGGATAAGTGTTGAATTTTAGTTGAAGAACATGGACGCGCATTCGCCGTCCCCGTCTAATATCCAACCCACACCGTGGTATAATACAGCCAAAGCCTTCCATCCTACCATAGCCGTACAATCCGAAAGCAAGCAGAAAAGTCTACCCAAGTGTTTTTTTTGTGACAGCGTTCTTTACTCATACTTTTGCGTCTGGTTCGGGAACGTCCAGTCATTCTGCGTTTTTGCGTTAGCTAGACTCTCCCAACATCGTTGATGGGGAAGGGGTAGTTACTTACCCACGACTGCAGCCCGCCCTGCGCACCCTCATCCCACTCCCGCGCGCCATTCTGCACCGTCCCCGTATCCGCCGGCATGAAAATCGCATCGTTCCCCCCTCGCCCCTGCAGTCCCGGAAAGAACCCCTCGAGGTCGCCCTCGCCGACCCCACCACCCTGCGCACTCATGCTACCTAGCAGCGACTCAAAGTCTACATTCAAGCTCTCCATCGGCGTGTGCAGACCCGGGCCTCCCATGTTCACGCCCAAGTCCGGACTCGTGACAGACGACTGGCTCTGATTTGTGTTATTCCTGTTCAGTGGGGCGTGCTGCAGCGGGAACGCGGCGGAAGCAGCAGAAGAGGAGGACGGAGCGAACGTCGGATGCTGCTGCGGGGGGGCCGCAGATTTCTTAGGTATACCTTTCATGATGTAAAAGGCCTCGAGGTTTTCTTTGACGGTCCAGAGGAGGTCGGCGCACCGTTCGCGCACGCCGACGCCGTAGCAGTGGCCGAAGATGTGGTCGATGATGGTCATCATGCGCTCTTTCCGGGGAAGGTCGGGGGTGCGGTAGAGTTCTGTTAAGAGCAGCAGGACGGCGTGGTATTGTTGGTAGGTAGTGCTGTACCAGGCCCAGGAGGAGAGTGAGGGCAGGGTGTCGAGCGTGGCGCCGATTTCGAGGGTTCTCAGTGCGGCTGTGAGGAGTACGTTGCGGAGGCGGTTTTCGGAGTCGGAGCGTGGGAATGGCGAGGCGTGTGGGAGGTGCCGGTAGAGCAGCATGGAGTCGCAGCGGGCCATGAGGAGGGTGGCTACGAGACCGGCGTAGCGCTGGATAGGCACACTGGCATCGAGGTGTTGCAGGTATGCGTGTTGGATGTGCCGCTTTTTCGCTTCGACGCGTGCGCGGAGGTCGTGTAGGGTGATGGCTTTGCGGTCGATTTCTATGCGCCCGCGGAAGATGAGGCGGTGGATTTCGTTGCATTCATAGCGAATCAGGGAGAGGGTGACGTCGGTCCAGCCGGGGACGGAAGTGGGTTGGTGCTGCCATTTTAGGGTGCCGAATTCGAAGACGTCGTCGTCGACGTTTAGGGGTAGGGGGATGTCGAAGTCATCGGATCGGATGGATGGGTGTGGGCCTTGAGCTTCGGCCGTCTTGAAGTCTAGGAAGCAGATCTGATACCAGAGAAGGGAACGGACGTGACGCTGGAGAGGGGTGAGGGTATGCGCTGATGAGTGCGAGAGGCGGTGGATGCCAATGCATTGGGCAAGACGGACGAGGGCTCCTACAACGACAGAGGTAGCGCGAGAGATTTGCGCTCTGCAGAGTGGTATCAGATAAATCGTTAAAGCCTGTAGTGTCCTGATGTTGGATGTCTTCGCCCAGTTGGCGCGGAGGAGTGCTCGTTCTGTTGCTTTCTGCAGTCGGAGAAACAGCTCTTCTTTCGTGATGCCAAACTGTGATTTCGCTAGAAGTGGAGATACGGACGCGGCTGCAGCCATGCAAACAGCTAGTATCAATGCTGTACATGAGTTTGGATTCGGAGTGCCAATCTCGATGTTCAAATAGAAACGTTCGAAAAGTCGTTTACAGAAAGGGATGTGCAACACGTGAGCAAGCGGACTGACTGCTTCAATGTAGCGATTGAGTAGTGCTTCAGCTTCTATTCTAGTCGGAAGGAGGGGCGGTTCAATATCGTTATTCGATGAACTGGAGATGGTACCGCCCAGGAGAAGGCTCATTGAGGGTGCTAAGGACGGCATATGCTCTGCGGACAATAAGGCCGAAGACTGCGGTGCTTTGTGGCCTGCAACTGAAGACGTCGAAGGGGGGTGGTCCGAAAGAAGCTTCCCAAGCTGCGCGATACTCAGCAATTGCTCTTCACGAACACAAAGTGCCAGCAAGGGAAGATACCTCTTCCGCATATTGCGGACGAAAGAAACCAGTAATATTTTCACAGATTATCATCCTGCCGATACGGATTGTTAGATCAGTCGCGACCTCCATTTCATCGTCGTCCTCATCTTCATACACGTCGTCAGGCGTCTCTTCCGGCTCAGCAGGCAGCTGTTCCCATGCAGCACCGCCGTCCGACAAATCCACTTGCACGCTCTGCTGATACGCTTCCCACTCGTAATCTCTAGGCGGCGTGCCTGGCGTGGTCGTACTTGCAGTTTTGTCGTTTTCATACTTTTCGACCTGGGTGCTCGAACTCTGCTGGGTTTGGGTGCGCAGTGGAATCGGCTGGGTCCACTCGGCGCTGCTCCTGCTCGCCTGTTCTCTTTCCCTCTGCTTCTTGCGCGCCGCACTCTCCGGCACCGTAATAAACACACACTCTCTACCAAAAGCGGTGCAGTTCTGGCAGGGGTGGGTTTTGGAACATCGACTTTTGCGCGTGCGGCATTCAACGCACGAGTTGATGGGGCGCGGATTTCGGCGCCGCACTACGCGCGACTGCGGCAATGATTGTTCGGGCATTTCCGGGTGTCATGTTGCCAACGCCATCGCAGATGCAATTGAAGTTTGCTATGGTGTCGCGCAGGCTGTGGTGGGGGAAGGGATGCTACCGGGCGCCGGCCCGTCGATTGTTGGAGATCAGCACACAAGGCTGAGCAGCACGTGATTATGCCATGCAGATGGACCACAATTAACACGCCAAGGTGGGTATCAATGTGGCTGAGGAATGGTTTGCAGCCAATGAACCTAGGCCGCAGTATCCATTTTCAAGCCTTTGCGTTTGTTCTCCCAACGATCCGATCATGCGCACATTAAATGGCTCAACGCTCGGTGTCTTCCGACAATGAACCTATCCAACGAACCAAAGTTTCAACCTTCTATTCCCTTAAATTACGTTGCGCCGCTATCCGAGAACATTCATAGAGCTTTCAGAGGTCGTTGCTGGTCATGCCTCTTATCGAAGTCATTCGTGTTTGCAGTACGTACATTGGTTCGTTAGAGCGATACGTGGCCATGATACAGCTTTGAGTAACACCAGGACGACATTGGGAGTGGCCAACAGAGCACTTCAATGGATCAGCACGTTGATCATGCGACGACAATGTTGCTGAAATTCCGACATTACCATGCTCGCTTACACCTACAACGAGCTCAAGACGAGACGTGAACGAAGTTTTCAACGCCGCCAACGCCTGACACCAAATTGCATGCCACCCCACAGATCACCGCGACGAAGAAACAAATGAGCTTTGCAACAAATCATCTCCGGGATCGACCAGCAGCGGGCTCGGGCTCGGGCCAGAACTCGGCGATCTCCTCCAGGAAAGACGAGCTGTTGTGCACCGTCGTGCCGCCCAAGACAACGCGTACACCAGGTGAACTTGCGTTGACCTGCGCCACCATCTTTGCCTCCTCATATGTTGTACCGCCAACCATGAAAATGATGGTATCTTGAGGCTTGTCCTTGGTAGAACCGCCACCCTCAACGAACGGATACAGCTGTGGGTTTAGCCGTCCCTTGATTAGCTCTTGCAATGTCGCTTCTAATCGCGGTGAATGTTGAGTGTACACATTTTCGACACCCTTCAGGCCTTTGAGTCGATCGCGAGCACCACCGAAGAATGAGCCTGGTTGGAAAAGCTCTGGAATACCGCCAGCAATATTTGTGGCTTGCAAAGAATTGTGGTATGCTAATAGCTTCTTGACGAGGCTTATTCGGTGTCGTGAGACGCCGCCGGTGACCTCGAGGAGATCTAGTAGCATTGGCGTAGAGTTGGACGAGTGTTTTGAGTACCGCAAGGCATAAATGGCTGTTAAACGTAGCTTGTTATCAGCCGGTATTTTTGGGTCCTGGATGATACGTTGCAGCGATTTGACGTCGCTCGAGTGGTTGTCCGTGCAAGCCAAGCTTTGCTCCAGCTCGCTCACCTCCAGGAGACTGTCCTCGCCGACCCTTCGGCTTAACTCGCCAACTAGAGTTACATGCTTTGTGACGTTGCCAGAGAGTTTGCGGAACTCCGGAAAGTCTTCGATAAAGCGCTTCATGTCTGCAATGGAATCGAGCTTTTGTGAGCCTGCCTGCTTTGAGGCAAATTGTTCCACATACTCCTTGGCGTTCTGACCTAGATCACCAAAATTCAAGTACATGTTCTTCTTGAAAAATGGATCCTGGTCTTGTGAAAGCGTAATTTCCTGTCACGCTGATTAGCGCATGAGAATGGGCGCAGTCAGGCTTAACCAACCTTTAGCTCTGGTCTTATATCCGGCACGTCGCGGAGGTCGACCCTGCCATTGTTGATTCCCATGAGTTCATGAACCATCGCTTGGTAAGTCCACTGCGTTAACAACGGAGTGACTGGATCGTCCCTTCTGTCTACTATCAAGAGTATGGGCGGCGTGTCGGTTTTCCGGAAGTCGAACAATTGTTCTTCTTGTGTCATGTTGTACCGCACCTCGGTCGCCAGCTTCCTAGCCAGAGGGCTGTTTTTCTGATACCGGATTAAGGCCTTCTTCTTCAACGTCAATAGTAACGCTAGAACCCCCTCGGTTGACCGCTGCAGAGACTCCGCATTCCAGGTATCGGGATTTGTGCTCCATATGCGATGATGCGGGAAGCTCAGGTTTAACGACATGAGGTCGGGGTTTATGACGAGGAAATCGGCAAAGTATTCCTGCACCGCGCGTACAACCTCGTGGTCGTCCGCTTCCGCCAGTCGCTCGAGAGAAGATTTTTTGACAATGTTGCTGAAATCTATACCCGTCAGGTTTCTCATTCATGGTCCATAGCTCTACAATAGCTCACATATGTGGTACTCTCCGTACTTTGGCTCCCGTAGCTCCTCGATCAAGCTTTGTATCGATTCGGGCGACGGTCGCATGAAGCACAGACAGCGGAGATGACGCATCTTCTCGCGGTTCTGGTTATCTACTCGACTAGCACGCAGTATTAGAGGGTGCGGCCGTGGTGGGGTTGCGGGGGCAGTACTCGGTGAGATAGACTTCATGGTTCAGAAGCGCAGATTGCGTCGTCGCAGTGGATACTATCGAGACCTACCACGTGTTAGCAATTGTCCACGCGACATATAGGTAGAGCAGACAGACCTACCGTGTCGTTGTCCAGCAGGAGTATCTTCATCTTCGCGGCCGAGGTGCCCGCCGCAGCGCTGTCTCCGGCCGACACCATCTTGGTGATGTAGCTGGAGACGGCCTGTACGATGTCCATTGCGACAACTAGTTGGTGATGCGCTTGAGATTATAGAAAGGCTGGTCGTCGGTGCTCTCTCGTCGCTGGAAGCTCCATGTCCTGTCCAACTGCTTGACGTAGCTCGTGAGGTGTGGCTTGAGCTTCACATCGCTTAGTAAGAACCACTGTATATAACGTGTTTCACCAGTCATTGAGCCACACCAGTCACTGAGCCACCCCACCAAAACTGACGCAGCTTTCTGCACGATAGCTCAACAACGCAACAGTTAAATTTAATATAAATAGATTAATATAATAGCTATAATCTCTGGGTACACTAAGTCCTTCTATAGCCTTGCTTATGGCAGTTGCTGCATGTAGGTGGTGCTCGTGATCGTCCTGCACGGTCCTCCTGCTCTACCTGCTGGAGCACCCTTTCAGCCTCTACAGCCAGCCTTCGACCTTCCTCAGCCTGTAGAGCCCCTCTAAAGGCAATATACTGCCTACGCCTCTCCTGTCTTTGTCTACGACGTTGATTAGTAGCCTGTAGTTTCCTAATATCTTCTGCTAGGAGAGTCACTGTATTTATAGCATGCTAACAGCTCTTAACTAGCTGCCTAAGCATCTGGTGTGTAGGGCTCTAAGACGGTCGTTGTAAACGATCACGTATAAGCCTAGCCTGCTGCTCAACCTGAGTAGTAGTGTGAGGCGTCTCAGCTGTCCATGCTGGCTCAGCGCCCGTCTGTAGTGGTGACGGTGTCCTGACTACAGTCAGGCATGAGAGGACCCGATCAGGACAGGTAGGCACCAGCCCTGTCGCTTGAAAGCCAGCCTTGATGTTCTGCTCTGTAAAAACAGCCCTACGTACACGTGGGTAGATTGACAGGAACTCTTCCTTGTCTACATGATAGACACGCTGTCTGGCCAGCTCAGTCACTTCATGTCCGTACGCTGTCTTGAGAGGTGAGAAACAGCCGACATCTAAAGGCTGTAGGAGGTGGCTCGTATGGGCAGGCATACACAGGCTGATGATCCTGTGTGTCCTACAGTATTGATCGAACTCAGGGGTAGCATGGCTGCTATGACCGTCTAGAATAAGCAGCCGCCAGGTGCCGACTGTACGAGACTCTGTATGCCGAGTGAAGTGCTCTAGCCAGGTAAGCCCTAGGCTATCTGTCGTCCAGCCATTGTCGCTGACAGCCAGTACCCAGCCAGCAGGTAGGTCAGTATACCAGCTAGCCTGGTGGAGCTTGCCAGGTAGGATGATGAGGGGTGGTATAGACCACCCAGCTGCGCAGACGGCTTCAATCGTCGTAACGTAGTCTCGATTGCCTGGCTGTATGTGTATAGCCCTGCCTATAGTGTCTGAGCTGGTGACTACTCTAGACGTAGAGGCGACCCCCATTAGGAAGCCTGTCTCGTCAAAGTTGTAGGTGTCTGTATCCTGTATGCCGTATGTCTGTCGCGTCTCCTCCACAAGCTTGTACCAGGCAGAGATCTTAACAGGATCCTCACAGAGCGCGCGCTGACTGTGGAAGCTCCTAGTCCACTTGGTCTGTAGCTCTGGCTGAGCCTTGATGAAGCGTGATACCCAGTTCTTACCCACTGGCTGTGGGGCAGGGATCTGGCCGCGCGCAGCGAGTAGATGGTCGGCCATCCTACGTACGTCGATGATGTAAGGTGGAAATCCACGTCGGTTGAGGTCTAGTATCCACTCTACTAGAGCCTGCTCCTCTGTAGGATGTAGCTTTCGTTTCTGGGCGTTAGCAACGGCCCGAGGTAGGTGACCGTTGACACGTCGACGTAGGGTAGATCGATCGATATCATAGAGCCTTGCAGCGTTTCGGTAGCTAGAAACCTGTCTTATCTGAATCGCATGGGTCGATAGAGCTAGCCTGGCTTCCTTTTCAAGCTGGCGGGTGCGTTGTGTGGTGGGCATCGTGGGTGTTGTGTAGAGACGCGTCGCGATCTTGGTGGGGTGGCTCAGTGACTGGTGTGGCTCAATGACTGGTGAAACACGTTACCTCGACCCCTGCGCATCATGTCTTTTGACGTCTCCCTTTTTTGGGTCCAATATTGCACGGCATTACCATCTGAAATGTAGCACCTGACACAAAAAAATTGGGCGGCTTAATAAGGGGCAGCTGTAGGTGCTTGGTGGTGGGAGAATCTTATTGGCCGCCATAGCTATTTTACTCCATTGCGTCAGTCGTCGTCAACGTTCCACTCCCCACGGTACGGAGTAGGTGCAATCCTTTCACTCCACGTTCTAGACCAGCAGCTACGTGAGTCTCAACCTAGATCTGACCTGCATTGCGATCCTTTTTCCCAGGCAGCAGTTGTCTTCCCTTACTACCGGCCTCTAACAACGCGGGGATATAAGCAGCAACTTCGCCGTCTCGAACGCAACTCTTACACTTCCATTTCCTTGCCCAGCACTTACTTGAACGTTTCCCAAAACTTTCAAAATGACGAAGCTTTTCATGTAAGTCTTACCCGGCAACCTTGAAAGATCGCTGTCATGTGTGACCGGGGACTTCGATTAGACCTCACCATAAAAGCTTCTCACGTTGAGTTGATAGTTGGCTATTGTATTACCTACCCTGGGGTAACACACCAGCTATTCGTTGGAGTCCTTGTGGCCCACTTTCACCTTTACACGAGGGCCTGAATGCGACTGACTTATCCCAGCACTGGCGCCACAGGCTACATTGGCGGAGACACCCTGTATGCAATTGCCAACACCTACCCCGACCTCGATATCACGGCTCTCGTCCGCAACTCCGACAAAGGCGCGAAAGTAGCTTCCCAATATGCCAAGATCAAGCTCGTCTACGGTGACCTGGATAGCGCAGAGCTTCTCACGACCGAGTCCGCGAAGGCTGACATCGTCGTTCACACAGCCAACGCAGACCACCCAGGCGCCGCAATCGCAATCGTCGCTGGTCTGGCCCAGAAGCAGACCCCAGGCTACTTTATCCACACCTCCGGAACCGGAATCGTAGCCTCCGCAGACACAGAGCGCAAGACGTACGGTGAGCAGACTGCACACGTGTACAATGACTGGGACGGCATCAAGGAAATCACTTCGCTCCCTGATACTTTCGAGCACCGCAACGTCGACAAGATCGTTCTCTCTGCCGCGGAGAAGAATCCTGAGAATATCTTCACTGCTATCGTCTGCCCGCCGTGCATCTACGGCCCTGGCCGTGGCCCTGACAATCAGCGTAGCGCTCAGGTCTACGAGCTTTCGAAAGCGACGCTCAGCCGTCGAAAGGGCTTTCAAGTCAATGCTGGTCAGAACATATGGCACGAGGTGCACGTGCAAGACCTATCCAACGTGTACCTCGGCCTCGTGACGGCTGCTCTCCAACCTGGCGGAGGCAAAGCGACCTGGAACGAGCAAGGGTACTACTTCGCCGAGAATGGCGAGTTCGTCTGGGGTGATATCTCCAGCAAGGTTGCGAAGATCGCGAAAGACAAGAAGCTCATCGAAACGGCGGAGATCGATAGTCTGCCAGTTGAAGAGGCGAACAAGCTGGTGAAGGCAGCGGGATTCTTGCTTGGGACTAATTCACGCTGCAAGGCGGTCAGGGCGAGGGAGTTGCTCGGCTGGGTGCCTAAGGGGAAGAGTCTTCAGGAGCTGCTGCCAGAGATTGTCCAGGACGAGGCGAAAGCTTTGGGCTTGATCAAGGGACATGCGGAGAAGGTGGGCGCTTAGTTGTGGACGTACAGGGTCGGGTAAACCAGTTCTATTTAGACTTGTCGTAGTCCTGCGTGCTACCCCAGGACGAGCAATACACTGGTGGCTGACTGCGCCTACTTTGTACCCGGCCGTCTGCGTCTCGAGTCTGTGTACTAAAGCGCCTTGCGGCATGCTTCCCCCACTCTCGCGTAAAACTTAAAGGTGGCTGTTGTCCTACTGATCCTGGGGTAACACACTAGCTACTTATTCTGGTCCTTATGACCAACTTTAAGTTTACACGAGAGCCCCAGACATCAGTCTAGTTCATCGAGGCAAGGGTAGCTCAGGCTGCACATGCCCTTTGAAAGAGCAGTGGACAAGTGTCTTATGAACGTACCTACTCACACCCTCTCAGAGCACAGAATACAGACTCCATACAGGAAGTGCCACCGACAAATCCACACATGTACACCCCACTCTCGTGTCTGCCAATCCATTACCTGTGAGTCTTAGCCTTTCTCTCGGATCTCCTCGCACCACATGCAGCTGCGCTGCACACAAGTAGCATTCCCAGCACCACCCTGCCAAAGTCAGTCCTCGCCACACACACCGTTCCCCACCCTCTCCCCACCAGACCACCTAATAACCTACCGAAGGCGCCGCAACCTTATCAGTATGGCAAGCCCATCTGCACACCTAGCGTTAGCAAAATACCGCCCTTACTTCAGCTTTGGAAGTCTCCCGGGGGGTTACTCACGAAGGCGCAGGCCTCCCATCCGTCGGCGTCCTCTTGCACATGCCCCCGCCCTCCGCAATGATCCGATCGTACAAGCTCGTCCTATTGGTGCACGGCTCGATGCCGAGCTGGCCTGCCAGCGAAACGAGCGTGCCCCACCAGACCTCGCGGTTTTCCCGGAGGAGGTCGCCGCCGCAGAGGGGGTGGTCGCAGGACGTGGGGTTCGTGGGGTCGCGGGGAGACTGCGGTGAAGGTAACTTGCTTAACTGGGAAGAGAAGGAGTGTAGGCGGGGAGATACGTACCGTTTGTACTGCGAAGGCGGGCGCGAGGATCACGAGGAAGGTGAGGAGGAGCACGTATGGCTTGAGCATGTTGGGTTGTTGGTTCATGAGTGGATGGACAAAGCAACTTGCTAGCTATGAGTGATGCACAAAGCGAGCTGTCAGTCGCAGATGAACAGTTCTCCGTAAAGTGTGGATGGTGTGGTAGATATACGTCTGCTCTAGAGTGTGTAACTGTGGTGGACGCCTTGTTATATATCCATAAGCTTGTCTCGGGCAGCTCGATCTTCACGCTCCAGCCTTCCTACCTAGCATGGTAGAAGAAGCTTGATGGGCGTTTGCGGTTTAAATTATATGTAAGGGAAAGCCGTGGTATATGTTAGTGCGCAGCGTGGTCTTTCACATGGTGCCCTTGGGGTTTAGCCTGATTGGAGAGGCTGGGATCCCGTATCATGCGCGTTTGTGAGACTTCGCACGCCGCATGGAAGGGTTATAGTTCCCGCAGGAAGTAATTAAACATTAAAGATCCTGCGCTCACGAATTAGAAGGTGTTGTCGTATAACGCACCCTAGTTAAGTCAGCCGGAGGGTTTTTCCATGATCCTGGTAAGTCGATACTAGTAATCCTTGTATCATTTCTGTTTGGACATCAGGTTTAAGAAGGTGGATTGCAGGATCCGGAAGGCGATTATGATTAAGACATGGCGTAGACTGGTGGTTTGCGCAACCTCACCGTTTCGGCCAGTGCCGATTTCACGAAACTTAGCGTAAGGCCCGTTGGTCTGGTGATGCCGCGCCAGAGTCACAAGCTGATGTCAATCCTGTTGGGGTGGGGACCGATAGGTGCATTCAATACAAGTTGTTAAGACCCGGCGATGTGGAAATATATGGTCCCACATGCTACTCCACGTTTGTAAGACCCCGCCGAAAATTTAGACCGTGCGTACTAGGTGGCACATAGGCTTGAGGCTTGACTTCGCGGTCTCGGAAAGGCAATAAAATGCACATCGAGCCGCTAGAATGATGCTCTTCAGAGCACCCTGCGGCCTAATCACCCAGAAGAGTATTGATTAAGGTTCTAGCTGAAGATGAGCTAGCAGGTACATGAGAGTGTCGTGTGCCTTTGTTGGCTGATACTACGCTACATTGGGGAAGACTGTCTCTTAGGCATGTTTCCTACCAAGGGAAAATCATTCGTTGCGAACCAGTCTCGGAACTACGAATCGTATCGCTGAAATAAATTATGCGCCACACTTTCGATGTAGAGACGGCATCCCAGATTTCGGAATCGTTTGTGCAAGGCCAATTCTAGAAACGAAGAGTTCGAGAAACCAAGCGAAAACGGGAGCTGGCCAGTAGGTGCCGGACTATCGGGGTCAGGACCGCGTGTCGTGTGCTCGACGAGACTTTTGTGGAACACGTACCTTTGCAAAGTCGCACCAGGTTTCGTTCTGCCTCCAGGATAGGTAGCAGCCCGCCCTCCAAGACACCGGAATCCTGACCCACAACATCCAATCATCCTGCACTCAAGTGCTCGTGATCATCCTCATTTGACCTCGATATATACCTTACAGAGGCGGATTATACGCGCAGGAAAGTCCAACCTAAATCAGAACACACCCATCGGCTCAATGGTCCAATTCCACGGTCCCTCTGCGATCACCCATCTCCAGCCATCTGGCACTATCTGGCTCGCCACGTCTGTATCACCAAATCCAGCGGCCTTGCGCGCACTAAGTAGCTTCATACGCGTAGCATCCTCGTGCTTCCACAACCGGAAAGAAACGCCAAACTTCTTGATGACCGAGTCTCTCGGAGCCAACTTGGTGCGATCGAGTTGCCAATCATTGTGCCGCTCGTACGATTTGAGGTACCGCACAGCTTTGATGCCAGTCTTTGTCCATAGAAGAGGACCTTCCAAGGCGTTGGAGATGTCGTTGATCGAGCCGAACCAGTCGCCCTCGCTGTCGCGGATCATGTACAGTGAGCTTGAGCCGCCTCTTGCGCACCAGGGTAGCGTGATTGTTTCGGAAATACCGCGCGCAAAGGTCCGGATTTTGAAGACGTTCCAGTTGTCGTTCTGGAGGGTCGATGGCGCGTCAACTCTTCCGATCACGGCAAACTCCTGGAGTAAAGGAAATGCTCCGATGTTGTACAGCTCTTGAAGGGTGCTTGCGAGCTTCGCGCCGTGTAGGAGTCTGTCGCCGGAGTAGCACAACGCAGTGTGAGCTAGATGCGCGCACTCAGGACGTGCGATGAGCCTGATAACGAGATACTCCAAGGATGACGTAGTCTTTTTCGATTTCAACTTATTCGGGCGCTCGTAGTCAAGTATTGCTTCTGGCGAAATGCTTGAAAATAGTCCAGCACAAAGATGCGACGTGCGCAGCCTCAAGCTTCGAAGACGAGGCAGCAAAACACTTACTGCGTGACACACGTGAGGCTGGTCCAAATCAGGGCGAATGATGCAGTCGCAATCAAGGTTAAGATTGACTACCGACTGAGGCAGGCTCTGCAACAGTAATACAATGACAGCGCTCGGTACCGAGAAGCCTTCCAAGTGATCCAGAGACTCTTCGAATGAAAGCGCAAAGGTTCGTAGGGTCTTCATTCTACGTACGGCTTCGCACAGCTCCGCCAAACGATCAAATGCGTCTGTGGATCGAACACTGAAGCCCATCAAGTGCACCTGGGCAATGCGAACGCTGAACGACTGGATAAGGTCGTACTGGCGAGCGAACCTTCCGAATCGGGCACCGGATGTGTCCTCTCGGAGTTTTGAATCCAGAGATACGTGTTGGTAAAGCAGTGTACCAGCAATATGATGCCATCTTTTGCAGGTGAGCATAGCCGGGATAAGGTAAGAAGGCTTATTCAACAGTCGTTCGAACACATCCATAAGAATCTCGTTGGGCAATCTCGTGCGGTCATCGTCCGGCGGTTCCTTCTGCTTGCTTTGGGTGGTGAGAGACTTTCGATGATGCATGTTGCAAATTAGTGTCTGGTCAGGAATTGAAGCAGTCTGACTTCTTCAACGACGACCTGGACGGAGACGTGTGATGTGCCGATCGTATGGGTAGTAATAGTGTGCTTGAACAGGGCTTTTTGAACACCCTAGCGGACACAGTCCAGATATACGAGTCCTCATTACCTCGGGCGACCGGCCGCGGCTCAAGTAAGCACATATCTGATGCATCGCGAGCACAATGATCATTCGGCAGTTGACGCGCTGATGAGACAGTGATCGAAGATTGGATCGCGTGTGTGGGGGACACAAGCCATCTTGCCGAAACGGGCAAGCTTCCCCGCATTTACCCACGTGCATCATTGATGAAACCTGGAATTGGGCCACTCCATCTTGCGGCTACAATGGATGAGATAGTCGCCTTATAAACTACGGACTTTGTAACCAATAACGTAAAGAAGCTATTAAGGGCGGTGTGAAGGCTAGCAATCTAGCGTGATAGCGACCTGCAGGACGTACGGACATCGCTTTTAAATGAACGCGAAACTGACGCCCTCGCTACAACCATACGATCGGCTACAGGAATCATGATCATCTGCGTCATCCAGACCTATAACAGTTCGGCTTGTACCGGATCCTACGATAACGTGGCCCAGTCCTCACCGCTTTGCCTGCGCCTCTCTTCTATGCTGTAATCAGCGTGTGATAATTGCTTGTGTCGCATGATATGTTACGCTCGTTGACGACGATAAAAGAAAGCCCACCAGAGCCTCTTGCGGTCATCATCACATTTCTCATTTGCTGTGTGTCGCATGATCTGTTCAGGTCGATGATGACGAAAAGCTCAAAAAAGCCCACTAGAGCCTCGCCCAATGTCTCGCCTACACATCTACAATTTCTGGTCGGAAGAGCAACAATCCTTCGCCAACACACTCGCCTCATTCTTCAACGACGGCACATCAATCGCCGGATTCCTCTCAAAGAAATCCGACGGCTTAAAATGCACCTGAAAGATCTCCGAAGGCATCACGGGCCAATCCTCGACACTGTTCCCCATTAGCACCGCTCCCAACCTTACAACCATAGATGCAGTGTCAGACTCACCGAGGGTTATGCGTCAAGCCAAAAACAGACCACACAACAAGGTCCTCATTCGCAACCTCGTCTTTCCGCTTCACCATATCATGAACACCACCGACTTCCACCTGGCTCTGTAAAGTGTACCGTCCAGCAGCGTACAACTCGTCTTCTTGATACTTTGTCACCCAGACGTGGTGTTGCGTGAAGAGCGCGCGCTGGGCTTGCAGACTACCCGGCGCCGCGAGCAGCTTCTGCGTCGGCGGAGGCTGGAACTTATATCCTACGGGATTCCCACTGTACTTATTCTTCTTATTCGGATTGACAATTTTAAACGTGCGGTTATGCTGCGGCGCAGCGTCGAGGCCGTCCGAGCGGTTCACAACCGTTTTGCGGATCTCGTAGAAGTTGCCGTTGGGGTTCGTCTCCTTGTCCCACGGCGTCGTGTGGGATTCTTCGTAGAGGACTGTGTTGTTGTGCCCGTCTATAGCGGGGTCGACGCGAGCGGCGAAGATGTGCTGGTGGTTCTGTGCGAGGACGCCGCTGGAGACGACGTTGCCGTACTCGGATGACTTGCCCGGGTCGATGTTGACAACGGAGACGATGCCTGTTGCGCGCACTTCTAGCGTGATGCCTCCCGCGGTATCTAGCTTGTATGCAAACACGTATTCGTAGTTTGCAAGTGTGATGATGAATTGGACGACTAGCTCACGCTGCCGAGTGACAACCGCTCGACCTGTCCTCCAGTTGGTGTGCTTCCAGCCGATGCCGTTGTCCTGCTCGTGCAAGCAGATGACGTTGGGATGCTCCTTTGGCTCACCGTCCGAACCAACGATTACGGCGTCGAAGTACTTGATCACGCCAAGGCAGTCACACCCGAGGGAGAGGTTGTTGGCGCAGTTCCCTGCACCACCATCGCCGAAATCGAAGGCTTGCTTGCGATGGAAAGGCGCTCTGGCATCAGCATAAGGCACACTCATCTCGCTGATGCTAAGACGGTAGATGATACTTCTGCCCTCGTACCGTATATCGTGGATCACAGCGCCCTCACGAGGGTTAAAAGACACTCGGAAACTCCATTTCTGCCACTCCACAAAAGACTCGTCTGTGACCTTAAAGGACGTCCCCTCTGGTTGCGTGATATTAATAGGCTTTATATCCTTCCTCGTGCCTCCCGGCAGCAGCTCCGGAACATACTCAGCCGACTCGCAGTGGTCCAGAATGCGCTCAGAATGCGTCTTTCCTGACAAGCCGTCTCCCTTCCCTCCGGTAGCCAACCTGTCAACCCGACAGATCTTTCGCGTGTGCGCATCCATAACAGGAATAACCGGCAACGGGTAAGCGTAGAAATTCGAATCTGGATTCCCGTTCTTCGTATTCTGTGCAAAGCACAACCCCTGGAAGTATCTCTTGTTCTCAGACGTCGCATCCAGTCCACCGTAAGGCCAAGGCTCGACGACAAGCTCGAATCCCTCCGGTAACTTGAATTCTTTGATAGCGGCCTGGAACTCCTCACTCTCATCGCATGCCTTCACCAGATGATCAAACTCCCACAGCGTCAAGCTAGCATGGTGCTCCTTCCCAATCACCTCATGTTTCTCCCTCTTCCTCGTCTCCACATCGATGATTGACTCGTGGTACTCCGGGACCTTATCGGACCCGATGACATCGTACTGACACTTCGCCAACCTGGGCGGCCTCTTCGATTGTGCGGACTGTCCAGGTTGCGCTGCATGCTCGAGCTCAAGGTACTGCTTCATCAGGTTCTTGTTCGGCTCTTTGAGGAAGATTTCTCGGAAGTCGACGACCACATCGGGGTGCAGTGAGAGGACGACATCGCGAGCGATGCGGGTTTCCTCAACGCTGAGGATGGTGAAGGGATGGGGCGCCATGATGTCTTGGGAACCGGGGTTTTCCTTCGTGTGATCTTGACGGTATTCAGGAAGTTCTTAATAGTACTAAGGCCCACTAACGCTCAGGTAAATACAAACGAAACGGCGCTCAAAGTTGAAGTCGAAGAATGAATGGGGCAAGCTTTGATAGCAGCCGAGTTACACTTATCATAGAAGAACGGCCTTACAAGGGGAAGACTTCCGCTCCCTGGTATGATCGGGCTGTCTTTTAACCCCACTGTTTGATATTCGATGGCCGCACATAACGCGGCACAGCTATGGAGTTGTCGCGTGGACTTTCTCTTTTAGTGCTAGCCAGAGTTGAATGGTTCCTGATTGGGTGACCATTCTGTGCGCGGTCATATTCCGCGTTCCGCTCTGATGCACGACTTGAATACCAGCTGCCCGGAACAGACATGGAGAGCTGTACAGTGGTGATTAAATTATGATCTCTCTTCTCAGTGACTCTTTATTATCTGGTTACTATACACGCAATCTTGGGTGTGCCCACATGTCATCGTGCACGATCAATTGGAAGACGTTGAGTTGACGGTTGCACTCCAAGATCCGGTCGCGCGCAGGACACACCTCTCACATAGTGACCAAGATAACAAAAATGTGATGATCGAGAGGCCGACGAAGCTCTCTCTATGATGTCAATTTGGAATATGCAATGCCAATGTAAAGTCCAATTTCATGCTAAATGTTCCCAGTCCATATTCCATTCTTGAACGCCCAAGGTATCTCCGGAAGTGTATACACAGAAAGTCATTACGGGCATCTACAAGCCCCAGGGCCCGTTCACTATGTTGAGTGCACCCTCCACAGCGTCCTCAAGCTCGCCGACGCGCCTCCGGAGCATACTATTCTCCTCACGCTCTTTTGCAAGGCGGCCCCAGACGGCAGCCTGAGATCCGCCTTCGCAGTTGGCACAGCCCCACCCGTTCTGCTCAAGCCGAGCTGTACCGTCGCGAACTTTGTCGTACGTGCTGCGCCGTTGCATCAGCCCTGGCTGCTTGCCTTTGGGGGTCGTCTGTCGGTCGTCTGCTTCGGCGACAGAAGAAAAATCCGTGCCGGTAGGGCTCAAACAGTTGTTTCTTGAGAAGATGCTTGCGCCGTCGGTTTCGCACTCTGATTCGAACCCAGAGTCAACACTGATGTCCGAGTTCGATACACGGTTGCGCCGCCTAGGACTCTGGAGGCTGTCTGTATCTACTGTGATGTCGTGATGCGTATCTCTCCGAACCATGGCCAGGCTCTTCTTGCGTGCAGCCTCTTCCTCCTCTCGTGCACGACGCTCGAACATGAGCTCCTCCATCAAGCGTCGCATCTGCTCGTCCTGGTCACCTGCTCTATTAGCCATGGTTTCCAGCTGCGACTTCAGATGCCTAACCCGCGCGTCCGCTTCGTCGAGCTCGTCATCCTGAGCACTTTGTTCGGCGCGAGCATCGACGAGCGCTGCGGAGAGCTGTCGGTACGAAGTCTGGTAGCGCGAGATGAGCGATTCGGCGGTGGACAGCAGGTCGTTGAATGACGAAGGTGCAAGCGGGTCAACTGGGCCGTGCGGGAAGAGCGCCTGTGAGATGTTGAGGTTGAGGAGCTCGTCCTCTGGGTCGTGGTAGGTTGGTGACGCCACGGGAGGCGGTACTGCTGCATTCTTCTGCGTGTTGAGCAGCCAAGCGAATCTCGAGCTCGCTGTGGACATTGTGGGACGCTTCGGAGGTGCTGGACCTTGACGGGGCTCTTGCGATTCGTTGGACGCACGCGTGAGCGAGGTTCCACGGTTGAAGATGCCTGTCATCATGTTGTCTTCAGCGTCGTCCTCCTCGGAATCGTAGTCTTCCGAATCAGACTCCTCCTGGTCCCTTCCCCGGGTGTTCACACCCAGATGCACCTGTCCGCTTGCACCGTTGAACCAATTCTGGAGAGCTTTTGCGCCAGCGCGGATTTTTGGCTGGCTCGCAGTGGTCTCGATGGCGCTTCGGGAGGGTATGAAGCTGGCCAACGACTTGGTAGGCGAATGGAAAGATGTGCGCGAAGTATGTTGTTGGAAGGTTGATGTTGCACGATTGATAAGCGGTTGGCAGTTGTCGAGAAACGTGCCGGTGAGCGATCTCTGGTGTCCCGCCTGAGGTGACGAGTAATTCTCTATTGCGGAAGGCGCCTGGCCGTGTAGGTCGTAGGCAGTTGCGCCCGTCGATGTGAACGCGGAAGGCGGCGGTCGAATGGAGTCTGATATGTCAACGTCGTCGAAAGTGCCCAAGTGCTCTTCTGTGAAGGAGGGAGCGTTCTGCCTCAGAGGATGCAGAGAATTCCGGCGGTCTCTCAACGCCAGATTGGTCGCATGCGAGGGTTGTGGCGGGTGCAGGGCGGGCACATTCGGGCTCTTGACGGCGTCGAGCTGCGTCTGCATGCTTGCTGGGGCCATGGTCCGGCCTAGGTTCGCTCAGGAATGGGCAAGGCCGATCGGGGATGTAGGATTGGCCTAATCCGCAGCCCTCTGTCTTGTGGTCCGTAGGTCTGGAGAGAGCGCGCGCGAGAGGTCGAGGCAATGAGCTTGAAACGCGATAATGTCCTGTCCCTGTCCGTTATTATCAAAGTGACCGCACCTTCCCAGCAACAGCTACTCTATCGATAACAGTCGAGACGAAAGCACTCTGCAGCGAGAGGTTGCAACAAAAGCTGCAGTGGAACGAGTTAAAAAATTGTGCAGAAATGTGCAGAAGTGAAGAATGCCGTCGCTGGGAGACGCACGCTGTCGTCAGTTTTTCTGGCAGCTTGGAAGTGTTGGCAGGGGGGCTGGTTATGAGGCTGGTCACCAACCTCCCACTTCAAAACATGACGAATCCGCCTACTGGGCCAGTTATAGAAGCTTCAAACCACGAAAACTTGCTACAAATTCAATAAAAATGACGCGAACCTTGCGATGTTAGCCAAAGTCTCGTAGTCGTCTTGTTGCGCGCTCACACAACGAGCTGCAGCGTAGTGATCGCCGAAACGTCGACCCGGTTAGCACCACTGTCATGCAGACGCATGAAACGAAACAGCCACCCATTAGCGCATCCTTTAATCCTGACAACAGCCTCAGTAAGACCCTGTGTATGGCTGAGAGTGCGAGATTTTGAACGTTCAACTAGCTACCCGAGAATCGCGCGACATTGGTGAAGGATACTTACCTAGGTACCTATTGCCACATGTGGCGACACCAAGTAAATCAACACACGTCTATTTCGAATTGCTCAACTCTCTTGTGTTAACCCAAGGTGCATGATACAACGGTTGACTGTTTATTTCGTAGCTAGGACTACGTGCATACGTGGCGCCGTCGTCTAACCCTCTGGTCTCATCTTTGACCATTGGCTACACTTAGAAGGAGACACGGGAATGCTCCAACTGCGATTTGGCCAGCGCATACGCAATAAGTCATTTGTGGGGTTTTCTGTGACTCATTCCATCCCAAGCTGCTTTGCAAACTCAAACGTCTCCATCCGCTTCGCCCCATCGTCAGGCAAGATGACCCACGGTGCCTTCTCCCTCAGGAAGATATGCTTTCCCACTACCGGCATCTTCTCCTGAAGAGTCTCCAGGTTGACCGAACTGAAGACGATCCCAAAATGGCTCTCCTCAAATTTGTAACTCATAGCAATGGGTGCTCCACAGCCTGTGCAGAAGAACCGCTCCGCGAACTCCGAAAGAACCAATGTCTTGAGTGTGGACGTGTGTGTGAAGTCGAATGCCTTGCGTTCCACATTGACGAATGGAAGGAAACCGGATCCGGAGATTTGCTGGCATGCTCTGCAGTGGCAGAGCGTGATGTCCGATGGTGGTGCGGTTGATGTATACCGTACGCCACCGCACCGGCAGCTTCCTTCGAATACGATATTGCTGCTGGAGGACTTTGAAACGTGCCTTGAACCATCGGCGGCTTATGACTATTTTAGCTCAGGTACTTTGCAGGGCATCTTTTACTTACGCTTGCGAGCAATACCGAGGAAGACGGAATCGAACTCTTCAACTTTTCCATTCACAGCCAGCCGCTCCCACTCTTCCTTGTAAATGCCTTGTGCTTTGCGTCGTATGTCGTTGTTCGCGAACGTCTTCGCGACGTCTTTTACTATGACGTTCTCGACAAAGAAATCGTCCCACTGTTCCAGTTCGTACTGCCGCTTTCCGTATCCAGCCTGATTCTCAATGGTGATGACTTTCTCGACCTCAAGCCCAGCCGACTCCAGAACGTTCTTGAGTGATGATTCGTTCTGGCTCCACTCGCGGTTGTAAGGCACCTGCAGATCCAGTCGTCTTGCCGTTCTCTCCAGCACCATTCCAGCGATGAGGTTCCGCGGATGAGTCGAGTCGAGCGCAATGATACCGCCTGGCTTCAAGTACTCCGACCAGTGCTCAATCGCCGTCTGCGGATCCGGGAACAGCACAAGAGCGGAAGCTATAGTGATAACATCGAATTGTTTTCCCTTCACTGCTTCAATTTCCTGTAGCTTTAGAACGTCGCCGTGGTGGAATTCCACATTGGAATACTTTTCTTCCTCCTTTTTCTTCTTGAGCTCGGCAACGCGGAGCATCCCAGGAGTTACATCAATGCCGATGACATTCCCAGAGCGCCCGACTTTTTCTGACTCCAAGAACGTGAGAAGCCCCGTCCCGCATGCTAGATCGAGCACATGCTGGCCAGGCTCGATTTTAATTTCGGATGCGAACCTTTTGGTGAAGTCGGAGTGCCAGGAATCGTCGTAGTGATATGAGCGCTGCTCGTAGAAGAGGACGGCTTTCTCAGCTTGTTCGGATGACATCACTAGGGATATGGGCGCTTTCTTTTTGAGAACAGCTGCCTTCGGCGGAACTACGACGGACGATTTTTGTTTGTTTATATGGCTGTGTTGGTCGTCGGTGCTCCGATGCTTGCTCTGGAAGTAGCCACTCACAGAGGCGCACTACTTATGACGTCAGTATACTGCAGCGACTGCAGTGATCGTGTTCTAATGCACCGCACCCCGCGCATCAAATTGAACCCGAAGTTATAGGCGATCTCCAGAACATCGGTGTCTAGCAGCGCTATGAGAGGGAGGAGGCGGTTTTTGAACGAAAACCCCATCAGGGAAGCTCTCTTCAGGGCTCGGGATCAATTGGTCAGCATTTCAGCAAAGCGCCCGTAGCCTGTGCTGACAGTGTCTAAAGAGGCTCATGGTGAGCTTGTCCTGCGTGTATCCCCCGCACCGTCAAAATCGCACACCCACGGACCACCTTGTGTTGACCAATCGGATGGATGTCGGCGATAGCGTTGAACACCAAAACTGATGGCTCTGAGTGAAATTTAATAGGGATTCTCGTAGGGCGCCTCATTTGTAGCTATAATTAATAGTAATTAAGTTAATTGTAGTATATTACTTGATTATTAAGCTTATACTAGTGTTAACTAATTTAATAGTCCCTACGTGGTGTAGGTGCTCGTTCCAGCACTCAGGGCGTAGCTCAGGCCTACACAAAGGCAGTCTACAGAGCCTACAGCCGTAGGTTGTTCGAGGCGTCAAAACTCGTCAACAGCTATTACCTGTAGTTGCTAAGAGAGGCACCCTAGCAGGCCGCGCGCCGTTACTTTTACGCCTATTTTCTAAGCAGGTAATACAGGGCTTTGCCTAGGCGTATAGCTTAACTGGCGCGCCGTGTAGGCTCTTGTCGTTGGCCTTAACGTTGTTAAGTCTCTGGCGCTTTAATAATCTATTAGAAAGCCTAGCCCCGCGCTTAAAAAGCTACTTAATTAGCTTATATATAAAGCGTTTATACCTACTGCGTTTTGCCTCGTACGCTAATAAGTAGGATAAGAGCCTATACGCGTTATTAAGAGCTAAATTAATAAAGAAGTAGAAGAGCGGCATCTAGGTGCGTTAGCGTACTTACTACGTTAAGTAGGGCTCGCGGAGCTAGTTAAATTAATCTACCTTACTTTTGTGGTGATTATAGCTATTAACGAGCTTAGGGATACCTAACTACTTAATTTTCTCGCTGCTAAAGGCCTCCTCGTATAGCTTCTTATTTATAGCGGCGTCGGCGGGGCGGTGGCGTAGGCTTTAAATAACTTATAATCCTGGGTGGCGACTATTGTTAGTAGGTTTTGGCTTAGTGGGGACATCCTTAAACTTACCGTCAGCGGTAGTACTGGCAAAAAGGACCACCTGGGCATCCCGCCAGGCCATCTCTAGTACAGTATTGTTACTAGAGACCTTGAAGAACGCCTCTCCCTATCGCGCTGTAGGCGTAAATTGCGTCTTAAGCTTTATTAAATTGCTATTAAATTGCTTTTTTGGCGGCCCTGCCCTGCGCGAGGATGGAGACCCAGCACCACTAGCTAAACCCTCGTGTGTAACCCTGGTCTCCTACCTCTCCTTGGTGGCTATTCTGGTAGTGCGCACCGTCCCAGCGCCGCCAACGCCTTGCTCCCTTAGGTATTTGAGTAGCGAGATTGTCGTGAAGAGATTGTCTATCCAGAGGATGTGGCGCCCCGGGGGGAACAAGCGCTAGCCATTGGGGCCTTAGGCAAGGACGAGAGTAAGAGGCACGGCTTTAGTAGGCGTAAATTTGGCTGTCTTAAGGATATTAATATTAAGATTAATAAGGCCTTGGGTGGCGCCTTTTGCGTGGAAAAGCTAGTTAAGTACGACGCCGTCGGACGCCAGGCACTAGATTTTAAAGCCCTTAGGCGTTAGTTTTAACTTAATAATAATAGTTTTGCTAGCGCGCCTAGTAAACCTAGTAATAGCTTTGTCGACGTAGAGGTGCTTACCGGCGTGCCAAACAGTAGAGGATGTCGAGCGTAGGTGCTTAGAGAGATCCCATACGCGCCCAAATGGCGATTTGAACGACTGCGGAGCTTCTGTACAGTACATGTAGCGATTGAGCTGCTGCCAGCGCGTACAGGCCATGTAGTTGTTGATGGAGTGAGTAGGCGCGTTTTTGTGTAGCTTCCCCCAGTACTCCTCGATTGTAGGCTCCCGGTGTACGCCCATATACATAAGGATGGCCAAGTAGGTGTAGAGCTCAGTTTTCGACGTCGGTTTCCACGCCCGGGCGTGTGGCCTGCCCTGGGCGGCATCCTCAGCTCGTACTTGCTCTGCGTGTTGGTTCGTATGTAGGGCTAGCTTTTCGAGCTGTGTGGCGTTAAAAAAGAGACTAAACAAGGCAAAAGGATCAGTGGCATCTATGCCAGTAGGCAGGTGGGCGCTGCCGACGTCGTCGTTGTATATAGAGAGAGGCTGCCAGGCAGCTGGTGGAGTAGTTGGCAATTGAGGCCTTAGGCCGCAGGGTTTCGTATATTTAGTGTAGCGCACTAAATTAGAATCTTATATAGCACTATGTATTATTAATTACAAAAAGAAAAACGCGTTTTGTGCGGGATTCGAAGCTTAAATTATTATTCTACTATTATTACGATCGCTCTGATTGGCGCTTACCAGGTGGTCCGTGGGTGTGCGATTTTGACGGTGCGGGGGATAGGGCCTGTTAATATCTGTCTCTCTACCTGCATCTTCAATGTATCCGACTTTTCCTCTCCCTTGTGAAAACGTGTTACAAACCAATAGGAAGATCTATAGTACATCCCAACCAGTCCACTGTGACTCAAAATCGCTCAGAATCAGACATCAGATCCCCTTCCCTTGACGTTGCTCTCTGCACCTACACCTGGTGTCCCCCGCCTCTCAAAGTCCTCCTCGTAGCGCCGCCAGACTTCCATGTCTCGACGTAGACGCTTTTGATGCCGTACGTGGTGCTCGTAGGCGATCATGCGCTTGTCAGCCTCGATCATACTGCCGAGGATCATGCCAGACATTTGGATGTAGCTAGGAGACGTCAGAATGAGAGGAGTAGAGTGCCGGTTCAGATTTTCCTGTATCCTTAAAAGATTAGAATGAGCTCTGGAGTAACTTACACTTTGAATTGAATCGTGAGACCTCGATATACGGGAGATAAGGCGTATGCGACGCCACCTGCTAGGACGGAGAATGCACCCCACTGTGGTGTACATGGTCAGCTGAAGCGCCTCTTCATGAACATTGGCCATCATCGCGCGTACGCCAGAACATTAGCCCTCTGGTAAGATGTCGGATCCCGAGGTCTCGAAGAGCTACGTGAGCAGGGCGGGCCACGTTTTTTTCAAGACTCTTTCTCAATTGCTCTGAATCTTGTAGTCTGAGCTCTTCACCTCGCACACAATTCTTCACCAACTCATATGCTAATGACAATCATGTATGAAAGCGCGACCCACCTTCGTTGCTCCCCATCCGGCGCCTCTCGCAGCCTCCCACGCAGCAGCGTTTGTCTCTTCGTCTTTTGTCAAGCTAGCATGCTGTCGTGGCCTTGACATGATCTGCTGTGAGATCGAAGGCGATCCTACTATAACGGATTCGACCTTGAGGGAGCTGTCAATGGTGAGCCTTGGAGGGTGGGAGCTTGGTATGGTCATGTCATAATGCAGCTAGATATCGGCTGGTCCCACTTGCCGACTACTAAGCTTCGGCCAATGGCAAGGAGAAGGTGCCTGAGATCTCGGCAACTCCAACGCACAATTTTTACAGTATACTCCATCTTGTCCAGCCAAAACGTAGCACGGAAACCACTTCGTCAAAACAACACTTGAATTTGAATGCATTCTCTTTCTTGTGCTTCCAGAAGATGGAAGGGTGTGGAACTTCGGCCTATGAGGTAAGCGCGCGCGGATCAAGGTAAGACCGCGCCCCACCGCGCCTTCTTGAAAAGAACACCTTCGCCTCTTTTCCTCGGACTTCTTTTTAGGCTGCAGCGGGCAGTCCTCGCAGCACCTCGCACTCAGTTCAATCTTTGGTACAGTATCAACAAGCTGCCCACCATGGATGTCTTCTGGACGCTCCCGCCGGTTACGAGAACCATCACGGCTGCTGCTGTGGTCACGTCCGCCCTAGGATACGCGGGGATCATCAGCTTGTCGCAGTTTGTTTTCTTCTACCCATTCGTCTTCACCGTCAAGCAACTGCCGCAAGTATGGCGGATTTTCACGGCATTCTTCATAACGGGCCCGAGGATGGGCATAGTTCTGGATCCATACTTCCGTGCGTTGAGCAGTGCTCTTCACCAGCTTCTCCCACTAACAAACACGCAGTATACCAGTATGGTAGCGGCCTAGAGCGCGAGTCGTCGCGCTTCTCACAGCCCGGCGACTTCTTCGTATATACGGTGTTCGTCGGCTCGCTTATCACCGTAAGTAGCTTCTATGCTCGTTGCTTCGGCACGCGCAAACTTTTGTCTTGTCTTCGGACAACCCCGACCATCTGCCCGCCCAGCCACAATTTCTAGCTGAAGCGGTTCCTGAACTCGGGGGAGAGCACCCTTGCACAGTATGCGCCCCGTCATTCGCATAATCCAAAAGGGGTTTGCGTGGTGTGTGAGCATGGTGGGAATGTCACTTGAGAAGCATGGCGGACGCGCAATTCCGTCGTGCGGTATTGGCTCCCTACATACCCATCTTAACTTGAGTGCTTTTTGTTCGACGTGCCCTTTTGGAGTGGTCCTCGCTGACTTGCTTCAAGGCGCTTGCAGGCTACTTACTCAATGCGTACACGTTCCTACCTGCTCTCACGCTCGCATACGCGTACACATACGCCCAGGACAACCCCACGCGCAAGGTGTCGTTCTTCATCATCACCTTTGATGCCAAGTACCTCCCGTTTGCGCTGCTCTTCATGACTCTTATCATGGACAGCCCCGAACGAGCGCTTTCGCAAGCCACCGGTCTTCTCGCTGCGCACATGTTCGACTTCCTCACGCGTATCTGGCCCACCTTCGGCGGCGGCACAAACTATATTACCACACCCGCTATTGTGAAGCAGTGGTTCGGTGGAGGCGCTGGTACACAGCAGGCCAGGCCGTATGGCATGGCACAGCAAGGTCGAGCAGCCGCGGCTGCTGCACCTTCGACGGGTCGAACCACCGGCGCTAATACCAGCCAGTGGGGACCCGGACGTCGTCTGGGCGAGTAAATGCATTGGGTTTGGGGCTACAGGATATGATATGATACCAGGTGCACGGGATTTCGGACGGCATGCATAGCATTGGAGTCTGGATGATACTCACGGTCGTGCTACTCAATGAGAACAATTTCACATCATTTAACGTAAACGATCTGCATACATGTTGCTGCTGTTACTGCAAGCCTAATCATTGCGGACATAAATCTCAATGGAGCAAAGTCGCGGTGACGTGAGTTCAAACATGATGGTGCATCTTCTATAGGTCAAGTTCACAACCACAGTCACTCACTTCAATCATCATTTTACATTATTCATTCATACATATTCGTTGCGTCACATTATCTCTATCATACACTCCCCACCCCCTTTCCTCCAACCTCATCTACTGCGTCGAGCTCCCAGCAGGGTTCCTAGGCCCATCCACAGTCCTCTCCACATGACCTGCGATATCATTCTTGCTCGCATCGAACTGGCTGCCGATAGCGCCCTGGCTGCTCAGCGGGCCGCCGATCTTCTCGCCGATCTGGCCGATGGTGCCGTCGGGGTTGAATTGCTTGCCGATGGCACCGGCGGAGGAGATGACCGAGGGGTTCTGAGAGTGTTAGTATTTGTGCGAAGATGGATGAGGAAAGGGAGAAGGAGGGACAGCAGGGGAAGAAAGGGGACTGACATCTTGCGGGATGGCGTTGGAGCCTTTGTTGGCGCCGAGCTTGTCGGCTGCGGAAGTCGTGTTGGAAGTCATATTTTTCGGTGTGTTGGTTGGGAATTCGAAACCGTGCTTGGGCATAGACTGCTAAAGAATTCCTTGTATACGAAGAAGAATATAGAACGTAGAATAGTGTTAGTGGGTTTGTATAGTGGTGTGGTGTTCAGTGAGGTGAGGTGTGTTTTGGGACTTATATACGAAGGCGTGCGTCACGGGTGTGGATTGTATAAGTGGCGATGTCATGTTTACACGCGGGCGTTAGGGGTCCACGGAGAGCTGTGCGCATTATAGTCTTTGATGTCAGGGCGTGCCTTGTGATGAGGTATGTGGATCATGATCTACGAGGGAGGTTGTGTGAGTGGTACGATGGGTGGGCGTGGGGTGTTGGGCTGGGTGGTGGTGCGGTCGGTGGGTTCAATGATGCCATTTGCGGTCGAGGATATAACTCCCAATCGTGAGTTCAATCGTATTGACTGAATTTAAAGGTTGTCCATATCGAAAGTAAGTCTCACAGTGAGCCACCTGAAATCGAGAGATGTTTCTTGCTTCTCCAACCCAGACGTCGGACAGGTCTATCGCCTTTTCGGCGGGCCTCTCCTTAGCTGCGGGAACTGCAAAGGCAGCTTCAGCTTCGCAATGGTGTGGCTGGTGCTCTCTGCCTTCGTGATCTTGAGTTTGTTGCGGTCGGCCTCCGTGGGTGCGCTGAGTCGGCAGCCCAGCTCGGCGAAGTATTGCTTGATACTAGACACATGTCAGTGATCCAACCAGCAGCATCAAGAAATCGGAGTACATACTCCTTATTTTCGAGCTTGAAATCTTGCTTCAAATCGTTCACGTCGACTTCAAAATCGTCTACGATCAGGGCTGCGGCGCAAGCGTGAGTGATGAGGTTGTCAATGTTCCAGCGTGGGAGGTCATTGTTCCTAGAAGTTATCAGCACATCTTCTGCAGCGGAAGTCCGAAAGACATACTCAGACGCGAATCTCCTCCTGATCGTGTTGGCCAATGCTTCAGGTACATCCTCGCCCATGGCCGCCTCGAACTTGCCCTTCGGTGGAAGCCTTCTCGGTCCTTTACCAGGCTTCGCTACGTCATTGAGCTTGATACAAAGAAGTATAAAGCGCAATAACTTGAGCTTCTGATACTGCTTGTATTTCGCCAGTTTTGTGATGCGCATTGCGACGAATCTGCTAGTGACCACGACGCCTTCACCAGCCTCCGAGGCACTGACCCAGTCGCTGACCTCTATCATAGCCATGAGCTCTTTGCCGACGACCACATCGATGGGGTATACGTCTACGGGGTATTCGGCGTCCAGGTTCGCACGCGGGCGGGGTTTTGATTCATCGACTGCAGCAGCGAGCTGCTTCGATGTGGGCATCGCGTCGGTCGCATCAGCCATGCCTTGCAACACATTCTGTGCGATTCCTTCGTCCTTTGTCGCGTCTCCACGCTGGATAGCGTTCTGCGTCATGTCCTCAATGGCCTTCCGGGACCGCTTGGAACCGAACTCTGCCGCAAGCGCATGTCTCTTCGCTGTGAATGTAGACTGGGCGGCCTCAATCCTAGCTTGCTTCTTCTGTAGCTCCTCGGTCTCGCTCCGCAGAGTGCTCCGCACTGTGACCCTCTTCATAGGCATGAGCTGCATCTTGCCGGACGCGGGGTCGTATACGCCAATGTAGTCCCTGAGGTTGCTCTCTGAGCTTCCATCTTTCTCTTCTCGTGCGCTGTAGTCGAGGCGAGAGTGTTCGGAGGACTGGAGAAGCAGTTCGGAGATATGGCCGGTGGGGAGGATTTTGGAGCGCTTGTACGGCTTGAAGGTGATTTGTGAAGGGAACTTGAGACCCGGTGTTGAAGCTACCGTAAGTTCAGCTGCCTATATCTTGTATTCCACTGCGTAATTGGTGAAATACCTATAATCGGTCCCGGGACTTCGTTGTCGATGTACTCCACCTGCACATTGCCTTCTGCGGGCGCAACGGCGGCCTTCTTCGCGGGTCGCTGGTCCCACTGCTCTTGTCTCTTCCTCTTTTTTTCGCTACCCATTGCGCTGGTGTGTCAGGTTCTGCTCGCTGTGTTGTCGGTATTTGGAATTGCTGCTATTTGCGCGCAACAATTTTTTGGAGAAAGCGCACTAAAATTTCTGGGGTGTTTGTGGCGTCTGTGGCTGGTGTTTCCGTGGCGTCCCGCAATGACGGTTAGCGTCAAATAACCCTGGTTTACGTCCAGATGTCTTGTTATGCAGCGTGACAGCGGCATCGTAAAGTTGGCTTGCGTAGCTATTGATCTCCCTGCTGCGTGTTCAGAAATTTCCGCACGAATGAACTTTCACCTATAATTAATCCTTCCTCTCCTTTAGGCGTCACTCGGTCAACCTCTTGTCTACTCGCATCGAATTACAGCAGCACCCATCCACCATGTCGGGCGTGCTGAACAGTATCCAATCTGTGCTTGGGAAGCTGGGGACGACGTTTATCAGTATTCTGGACAGAATAATACCGCCAGAGAAGAGGGCTGAGATGCTGAATAAGTTGAAGGGCTTTGCGATAAACAATCCCAAACTGGCCGTACGTATTCCCTATGTACCGTGCCCAGTTCATCCATTCCAGATGTTTATGAATACATTCACATGGGGAATCCGGAAGACCAGTCATATACTAATAAAATATAGGCATTTCTGAGCACCCAAATTGTCCTCACTGGCATCCCACTCATCCTCTTCATCACCTTCGCCATCACCGTCTTCGTCTTCTCTCTCATTGTCGCCCTCTTAATTGGATTGTTAGCAGCCGTCCTCTTCACCCTCTTCATGGTCTGCGTGGCTCTTCTCGTCGTCCTACCAACCATCTTCATGACCACGTTCACCGCAACATTCCTCTTCCTGTGGGGCCTTGGCGGCTACTACATCCTGAAGTGGTAAGTCTTTCTCTCATCCACCAAACATGCTGAAGCTGTTGCTTATATACTCCATCTAGGTACAACGAAGGCGAAACTCCAGCTCCCGACGGCACTACCATCGGCGACAAGATCAACAATCTCAGCGGTGGACGCATGGGCTGGCTCACTGAGGGCGTCAAGAAGAAGCAAGAAGATATTCGTACTGATGTGGATCAGACGCCCAAGATGCATGGCGGTGAGCACGATGATTCGGATGGCAAGTCGAGCGGGAGAGCACCGAGGAAGCTCGCTGAGAAGCCGAAGGATAGTACCAACGAATCGAACGGTGGCGTCCAAAAGAGACCTATGAAGAGTGCTGGTGGTGCAGAGAATGCGGCGCACAAAGTGAACGAGAAGACGGAAAGCGATTGAGGTTAGTGTTAGGGGGTCATTATTAGCTGCAGTCCGGGCTGAAACATGTGCGATAATTGTAGCTGTGGTTTTGTTTTCAATAGATTTTGTAGCATACTGCGTTTCTGTGCTGCGTTAAGTCGCGGCTCGGAGAAGCTATGACGAATGAGATGTTCTATAGTTTTGTAGCGGCTGAACACAACGTGGTATGCCCATGTACGCTTCTTGCCATCTTTAGCCTTTCCGCTCCTCAACTCTACGCTTCAACTCTTGTCAACTCTTGTCCTTCTCAGCGCGTTGCATCTCTTCCATCTGGTCTATACACAGTTAGTCACCTCAACAACGTTACTCCACTGGCAATGCTTACCCTCCATCTCTTGATACGTCCACAGGGACCGACGGAATAATGGGCCGAGCTTCGCTTTAGACTCTGATAATTCTTTCTCCTAATTCTCAGTCCTGGTTGTCGGCTTCCTGGACGGTTGGGCATCTAGAGGCATGGAAGATTGTGAATTAATCGTTATCCAAGAATGTTCCAGTCCAGGCACAGTTGTGATCATGTTCAGCGCCCGAAGGTGCTCAATTGCCTCGGTTAGGTCCAACTGTGATTCGTCTAACTCGTTTGCTAGTTCGAAGTTACTGACGACCGCAGGCTGGTCTTCTGGATGCGGTTGGATATGGGTAAGGATGCGTCGTTCTAGCGTGGTGATAATAGGAGGGCCAGCGTACTGGTTGTTGTCTCTTGCTGTTGCACTTGATGGACCTGATGCTGTCGCGATGCTGTGCAGCTTTTCGATACGATCCTCGACCACTGTGATGCGCATGTCATCAGTTGCAGACACAGGTCTCCTAACGGGATCATCTTGAGGCACAGACGGCAGGTCAAGGTCTGTAGATGCTTCTGTCGGTGACTGTCGACCGAGGTGTTCTTCATCCGCTTTCCAGAGCTGTTTCAAGGCTTGTAGCTGGTCTCTAAGCCCATGATTATCGCTCGAGATATGATATGAAGCACTGTCGTCCTCTGTTGAATATTGACTTGCCACATGTGGGCTTGTCTGGATAGCTTTAGTTAAATTTGGCAGCACTGCATCGCAGTCCCTCTGAGAAGTAAATTTCAGCATGTAACGTCTGGTATCCGCTGTCGGTTTGTCTTCTGTGATAACGTTATCCAGGAGTATTTCGACACTAGAGTGCCTTCGGATGATGGAGAGAGGCGTAAGTATAAGCCGTGATCGAACACTGCTAGAGGCCCCGGCACTGTTCGCAGCAATCTCAAGATAGCCAGGGGTAATGTAAAGCGACGCTTCAGAGTCGTAGGAATTGACGAGTACCCATCGCCGCGCCGAGTGCGCCCAAAATGACACTTTTGCAAAGGCTTTTTCCGCTTCGTGTTGAGAAGGAATCGGGACGTCAGCACTGTTGGTAGCAGCGCCTGGTGGCGGTCTAATCTCTTGAATAGGGACGGTCGGACTGTTATTTGCAGCGTGCTTGAGTCTCGTTAACATCATATCGCAGTCATCTAGCGAGTTGAACGTAAGCGAGAAGCTACTGTTCGGTTCGTCGTCTAAGGTGCCCTCTCCGCTTTGTACGAGGATCTCAGTATCCGAAGGTCGACTCATTCTGGATTGAGAATTGAGATACAACCAGGTGGAAATACTGTCGTTGTCCGCTTCGCGTATCACGAGGGCACCACGCGTAAGATGCAAAGTCGGCACTGGCCCTTGAAAGTCCCCCCATCCGTCGACCGGATCAGACCAGACGTGTATACGACTGAATGTGCGTCCAGGGCCGTGCCCAGCTGAGACAGTAACATCAACCCTATGTACCGTGTAACCTGGTCGTCTTATTTTGCCCAACGCTGGTTGATTGCTGACGAAAGGTCGATCTCGATTCGGGTCGTGCAAACTCTTCTCAACCGTACTGAGGAGCTCTAAACCTAGCGGAAGTGAAACTGGAACATATACCTCGGCGTTATCAGTGTTGTCAGATCTGAGTGGATGCACAGACTGATCAGGTTTCATATACAGGTGTCGTAGAACCTTTGCCGCCAGTGGGTAGCCTTCATCGCATAAATCCTTGCCTTCAGAATAGAGAGTAGACATGTTGCTGCATGTTTGACACTCTCGTGCATGCGCCTCAAAGTTGAACAATGCATTCAGCGCGCTAGACTCGAGTGGTCGCATGTTGTAAATAACAGGTTGCTTTCCAGATGAGGTATTGCGAGACGCTTCCTCATGAGTGTCAGATAGGGTATGAAGTGGCGGAGAATTGAGTTCCCTTAATATCGGAGCTGCCTCGGATGCTTCAGCGTTGGGTGCTGGAAAGTATACGGGTATGAGCGATTTGTACATAAACTCGTCGTTGGAAGAAAACACCTGTGCAGCAATTGTCGCGTCAGTCTCAGTCCTATGATCAGTGGGTGTAGTAAAACAGGCTTGCCACCTACAACAAGGACGATTTTCTCTATCGTACTACTTTCACCCACGGTGTCAATGAAATTCTTTACTTCCTCTATCGCAACGACCGCGGAATCTCTTCGAGGGTAGTTGAGCAAACCTACCACATTAGTCAGTGATATTATTGTTTTGGGTGACCATGCAAACACCGCTCCGCAATCGCAATCCAAATCCTATTAAACGACTCACCAGTTCCAAGCGCAGGAATTGCGACTGAGGCCGCTCTCAACGAAGCGGCCATTCGAAGTATCTTCCTGTACATGTTTCGTAGAATATCCTGGGTGCCTGTTCTGTAAAGATCAGGAGGTATCGCATGAAGGACATGCTTCGCAGGGAGTGAATAACCTCCAGTTAGTATGACGTCTCCCTCAGTGCAAGGCGCATTGCTGGCACACTCTTCCTGTAATTCGAGGCCGCCAGCCTGAAAAACGCTACGAGCCAGTCGTCCCATGCCTGAAAAATGGATATCAGTACTACTAACTGTCTATTGTCAGCTTTTGGTTTCTCGATTGTTTCGCCATTATATATTGGGGCTTACCAATGACATCGACCTCTAACCGCGTAATATCATCCCTTGAAAGACAAACCATGTAGTAAGATCGAGATGAAGGAGCAGAGTGTGTGAAATCTGACTGCAAAGTGTCTAAACCGTATAGTTGAGCCAGAGTCGGGATTTGATAGAGTTTCACAGTTTTGCCGCGGTCCTTCGGTATCTCGTTTCTCTGGAACTCCCTCGTTATCATAACCTCTTCGAAATGATCCCGGACAGACTTTCCGACTCCCGTTTGTTTGGCAAGCCATGCGCCTAGCCGAGTTCCGATAGCCTTCATCTCGTTCGGTATGGCTGTGTTCTGTTCCAAGACATTGTTGAGATGTTGCGCAAACTCTTCGCAGATGTCGATCAGTTGCACGATCGTTAATCCCTGGTATGCTTCCATGTGACTGTTGTAATCGTGCCAAATTGCCTTGTAGCTGGGCTGACCTAGGTTCTCTTTCCCTTTGGCAAGTTCGGCCATCTCTGTCATGTTGCCACAGACTGCGAGCATGACCGAACATAAAAGATCCAAATCTCCCATCATGCGAGACAATAGACGTTCAGCTTCCCCTTCTGGGCGAATTACCAATTCTTTGAACGAATCAAGAAGAACTGCAATGCTAGACATATCTTGCACGACGCGTTGCGGCATATCTTTTGCTTCAACACTAAACATCTTGACTTCTTGCGTGACGTTGTTGACTTGCGTGTACACTTCCTGTACCAACGCGCTTAGTCTGTCTCTATCCCTGGACCTCTTGTTTGAGACAGTATTCTCAAGGTCGTCATGAGTGGGTGGAAAGAAGTTCGGAAAGAATTCCGGGTATGCTGCCGCGTCTTCCTCTGAGTAGGCGCAGAACACGATACGCTCGAATGGGTGCGTCTGATGGGCGTCCAGGAACTCGCGGGTCTCTTGGAGAGCGATTCGGGCAGCGACCCTGGCCGGGAAACCAACTCCACCCGTGCCCAAACAGCAGAATGCGATAGTCTTCAGATTTTGGTTCATAGCCAACTTCAGAGCACTGCGATAGCACTCAGTCAAGAGATTGTATTGGCCCATTCCTTTACTGCTCGCGTAATGAGGTCGCGCCACGTGGATGATGTGAGTGCACGGAAGCTGGTAACCGCCTGTTAGGACAGCTTGAGAAGGCTGTTGTGTCGCTAGTTAGCCATCAAATACGGTTGTATTGAGTGAAGAGAATGTTCGGACACCTCCAAGAGTTGAGCTATCTTGGAGCAGTAAACACAGTAATGTGCCTGCGGAGTCCGCTATTGGCTTCGTCCGCGGCGGAATAAAAGTGAGCGAACATACCTTTAATTTATTTAAACGAGAACACTCTTCTTGGAGCTTCGGTCCTGCGGCTTTGTGTATTATGCTATTCAACGTCCACTCAGCTCTAGAAGGAACCAGTGCTCGATTAGAACTATTGACTGATATACGGGTCTGTATTAGTGGAGATGATCCTATCATATTACAGATGTACATACCGATAGCGTCGACCTTCACGCGGGTGATATCATAGGAGCAGAAGGCAATGATCCCGTTGTAAGCGTCGCTTGGAGCGTAGCTTCGATAAGGGTCGTCCCGCTGTACAACTCCTCCTGATCGGTAGAGAGTGCGAAGGTTCGCGATATCATTCACATCCATAATCGGTGCGAGTGACTGCGCGTCTCTTTGGGTTGCTGGAGACTGAGATGCGGATGACACACTCCCGACAGTACTCCTGTCCGCAACAGCACCTTTAGAGCGGAAAGAAACTTGTTTAGTTTGTTGATGCTGAAGGACACTAAACTTCAATGACTCTTTTTTGGCGACTTTTTGGCGAAGTCGGACTTTCGGGTAAAGAGCCATGTCAAAAGATCGAAGCGCCATCGCAGCGAAGTCTCCATCCTTAAAGTTTATGTTGCCAACCCAGCTGCCATAGCGTCTGTAGAATCGTACTGACTGCGCGCCCGGTAAGGAGAGGAGGTACTTCCTAAAAACTTCTCTCTCGGCCATGTGCTCTTCAACCTCCTTCTCAGTCGTATCAGGGCTCTCGTCTTCCATTGACCAGTCGCTCCCGCTCTGCTCTTCATCTTCCTTGTTCGTAAATAAAAGATCCAGTCTTTGTCTGCTATCATCGGGGAGAGCACCGATAAGCGACTTCGTCAGTAGTCCCCGCTGTTCATCGTTGATTTGCTCTGGTAGAGATCCTGCCGCAGATGGGCCTATAGCGTCCGAGTCGAACCACGTCCCAGTATCGTCATATTGCGCTTTATCGATATCACTGTAATCGCTGGCGTCGCTGGCGTCGGAAGATTGAGTTGCGCTGTGCATAGCTGAGGATTCGATTCCCCCACGGGATGCCCGCGAGCTGCCGCCACCCGAAGTATCATCGATATCAACTGGCAACGAGAATGTTGCTACTCTCTCTAGATGATTCGCAATGTGGTTTTGAAGCGTTCCCATGCCCTTGGTGTCGATTGAAGCCCAGCAGATAGGACACTTCTGTCGCTCGTCGACAGTGTTCGTCTCGCCGACCTTGACGATGCTAGAAAGTCCACCCTCTGGAATGCTATCCCCATGGTCCTTCCTGAGATGCTCCTCAAGACTGGCATGATTCTTATACACTGCTTCCGGGTGCTCAGGGCATCTCCACGCCTTACGGTGACTACTTTCGTGCTCAACCCAATCTCTTCTGCTTCGAAAGAGCTGTTCAGACGTTTGGCACTCTGTGTACGTACATACATATGGCTGTAAGTCCTGCAGTACGTGTGTTCTTTTCTGATGATTAGTGGGACATACGAAAGACACATGGTCTCATCGCTCAGATTCGGCGATCGCACTGTGTACACTAGGTGAACTCACCTCCATGGCCGACCTTTTCCATACCTCGCGGGGCAGATGATATAACCTTCTGCACTTAGCACAAGAAGGTCAAATGCTGTTACAGAGTGGCGACATACAGTATGGGCACTCGAATTCCTTGTCCCCATCAGCTGTTTTGGGGGGTGGGGGCAGGTCGATTCCTTTGCCTGAAATGTCTTTAACAGTGACGGCATAGCTCGTCACAGACTTGGAGTCAACGATATCGTCCAAAGACTGGTGGTGATGAGTTGCCTCAGTGCCAGAAAGAAGGGTCTTGCCAGTTTTTTGACTGTGTGCTAGCTTGGGAACTGCAAGGATATAAGGGGTCCCAGGTTGCGCATCGAGGGTGTCATATCGATGTGGAGCGCCAGGTCGTTCCACCGCAGCTGGCCCTTGTGGCTCCTCTAGAATTGCAGCGACACCCAGCTTCTCTCGATGCCGTCGCCAATACTTGAACTGTCTCCTTCGGAGTGTGACGGCACGTGCAAGGCGCATGACAAGAACATCATGTTCTTCAATGTCTTCGCCTTTGGGAACATGCGGCTGTCGAAGGTGCTTCACGAGCTCGGTCGTATGTTGGATGTCAAATAGTGCATACTGCTCGAGCAAATCAACTCCGGTCTCGGGGTCTTTGGGTCGGTACGAAGCGGCTTTGAGCGATCGTGTACGAACCGTCGGAGCTCGAATCCTCACACTAATCTTGTACATGTGGTTTATGATATCGAGCACTTCATGGTAGCGCATGCTCAGCTCGCTTTTCGGTACATCGAGATCACTTCCCTCGTCCTCATCTTCGCTGAAGAAATCGTCTTTGTCATCCTGCTCTTCATCGTCTGGTTTTTGCTGTTCGTACGGCAGCCGCGCGCCGGTAACGATCTCGTGAGCTGGACTTTTAGTTAAGCTTTGTATGGCCAAACGATGCAGTGTGAATATGTCGGCTCTTATGATGCCCGTATTAAATCCACTGTCTAAAGATGAACATATGGAGGTAGGAAACTACTACATACCAGCATTAAGATTTTCTTCTAGCTCCTTCAACAGCTTCAAAACCTCATTCGACAGCAACGGTGCGTCGCGCAAGCGGTAGTCCAATGAGCTGTGACCCTTCTGCAGCGCTCCTAGGTTACCAGCCCAGACCCTAAGCCTTCCAAACTCATCTTGCAAAGCCTCAGGATCGAGCACTTGCGCGTCGTGTACAGCCAGTGCATTGAGGAGGTTCTGGAAGCCTCGAATGTTGGCAGCGGCGCCTAGTCGAATGGCAGACATGTCTAAAGGTCATGTTGTTGCAGCATAGATTAGATGTAAAGCCAGATGCGCTAGAAGCAATGTTGAATCATGTTATCTAACATAGGCTCCAAAGTAGGTGCCTGTCCGGTGTGCGGTGTGGCGTGGGTGCTCGAGGCTAACCGATTGAAGGCTGATGCGAGGTACGATGGCGGGGTTGCGACGTGGAGCTGAGCCCCAATCGCCCTGGTCGATCCTGCGTCCCTCATAACTTCGCAACAGACGACTTGTAAAGCTCCAGGCAACCACTACCTCGCCTGCCCAGTCGTGTAGGTACAAGGCCGGGTAAGAAAGTTCTATTTATCATTATCTTAGGCCTGTGTGTTACCCTAGGACAAGCAATACAGTGGCTGACTTATACATACTTTGTACCTGGTCGTCATCAGGTGCACTTTATTGTACCTACCGAAGCTGGAAATGCTGTTCTTGTCTGCTTTGAATCTCCCTACACTGAACCATGTCCGGTATCGAAGTTGCTGGCCTCGTTTTAGGTGCACTCCCGCTCATCATAGCTGGTATGAAGCGGCAACTGCTCCACTCGTATGACCGCTTACTCAATGTTTCGCAGGTATCGAAGCATACAATGAAGGCCTTGATCCTGTCAAAAGTTTCATGAGATGGGAGAGGGAATTGCCTCAACTGATCCGTAAGCTTCGGAACCAGCACGTACACTATGCGCAAACGATTCGTATTCTCCTCGAGCCGATAACGAATGAGTTTGAGCTCGCTGAACTCATCCAAGATCCCCACGGAAAACTATGGAAGGACAAGATGATGGCCAAAAAGTTGAGTGAGCGGCTGGGAGAATCGTTTAATGCATATCAGAGCACCATAGGAGATATAGAACGCATCACCAAGAAAATTGCAAGCAAATTAGACCTCGATCGGGCTGCAGAGGTACGCATGAGCAGCATGCTTTCACAGGTTTCCTGCTCACAAGGATAGTTGACACGAAGCGACTTAGAGGCGATATTAGTCGCAAATCCCCAAAAATCCAACGACCGATTCGAGTTTCGGAAAAGGGTAAAATTTGGCATGTCCAAGAAGGCTATCAAAGCATTGCTAGAAGAGCTAGACGATTGCAACAAGGAGCTCGAGAGATTCACCGACAAGAGCGAAAGGATTGAGACGATTCGCCGTAAAGCGACTAAGCCGTCTTTCGCAAATCGCCTTCAACGCATTCAGCGATATGCGCTCACCCTACATGATACACTGTCCGCTTGCTGGTCTTGTGCCTGTCATTCCTTACACAGTACTAGTCTCCAGCTGGAGCAAAGAAGTGACCTTTATGCTTCGGCTCCTATGAAGGCATCCCTTCAAAGCTCAAAGACGTGTTTTAAGGTGTCCTTTGCCACCGACTCAAAAGATGTATCACAATTATGGACCTGGCAAGCAGCGGAAATCTTAGTAGAAGAGGATGAAGAAGAAAAGCCAATCTCGCTGCAACTACCGATGTCACCTAAGTAAGTGGAATCCCTTCGCATAGCACCACTGGAGACTCAGAATATCCACACGAGTACATTCACTTGCTGTTGTACAATATAATGTTCATAAGCGCTTACAAATGCAGAATGCGCAAATCGGTTTCGTTCGGTGATAAGTCGCCACCACCTTATTCGGTAACAGACCCGGCAGGAGCAGGCGCCGAAGCACCTTCCTTGCAAGAAGTTAAAGACCTTTGCGCTTCCATTCAGCAGCTTCACAAGAGTTCGTCTTGTATTGGCTTTTCTTTCGACACCAAAAATAGACTGCGAGGCGCTTACGCGGTGGACACTGTGCACGATGAACAGTCGCATTGCTCAGACCTCATCTCACTAGAGCAACTTCTGGACCGACCGCCCACAGTGGGTGGCCGAAAATTGAAACTAACAAAGAAGGAGCGATACAGCCTGGCGCTCACTCTCGCAAGCAGCACGCTACAGCTGAATGCCACACCTTGGTTCAAAGACCAGTGGTGTTCAAAAGACATAATGTTCCGTCAGACGAACAGTGGCGCTCGCGCCGTGGATATCGATCGTCCATACGTTGTACCCAAACCTCGGGAAGTTGTTTCTCTTACCAACGGCCGGCCAAAACGTAGTATCCAGAACAAAAACACGATCTTGCTTGCGTTAGCAGCCGCCTTACTCGAACTATACTTCGGAGTCAGCGCGGAACGCCGTGAGCCGGGGGAGCAGCCTGCTGGCGCTTTCAATGCGTGGGCGCTGTGCCAGATAATCTATGAATGGGCAGATGAGGAGCAAGAGAATTTATCGGCAGCCTTTTCGGGCGCGATCAACCATTGTTTGCGGTGCTTTAACGACCCAAGCACAAACTTGCAGGACGTGGAATTTCTACAAGCGGCTGTAGAGTGTATTGTGCTCCCGCTACAAGACGAGCTCTACCAGTTCTTGGGGAAGTCAGGCCCCGGATATGAATACAACATGGCTCTCGCGTAAAGCTGAAAGCTGGCTATACAAGACTATGTTCGTAATCGATATTTAGCTATCGTATAGTCTATCCTGGGGTTACTTATTACTTTAAACAAGCGATAGACTACAGACCCTAATAGCCCACTTCTACCTTTACGCGAGAGCATGGATATTTCAAGCATCATCTGTGTAAATGATTTCCGACCGTCAGGACTTCCGGAAGTCATCAGCAAGTAGTGCTTTGTCACCCGCCGCACGTCTCACTCTTTACTCCGGTCCACGTGGCTCAGATCTAGCCTTGGAAAGTGAAGATCCGAGAATCCGGGGTAGACTAGCGCATCCATGACCTAACGTCAAGTGTGAACGATCTTGAGAGACGATGTGTTTCTACAACTATCGAAGGATCGGGAAAGAGTGTGCATTTTTGCAGCCTCGTGACGTCCGTGCCGCGTCCTCTTCTTATCTCTTTCACGCACGCAACGCCGGGCATATGCCACTTCGGGTAAGACAAGGCTTCGGGAGACTTCTCGTGACAGGGGAGAGGTGTGTACCTGACGCACAGCGATGCACAGCAGCCGATGGCGGCGCCACCACCATGAGCAGCTGAGTACGTCGCCAATGAGGGAACACGACGCGTAGCACTTGGACATGGGCTTGGAAAATCGGTACTACAGGTAGAAACAACTGGCGATCACAGTCGCAGACGTCGACGAGTGGCAATCATCATGTGTGGTTGCTGTGGTGAAGTTCGCCTCTGGTTGATGTTGACAACCCTCTCACGCCCTCGAAAGAGCCACAGATTAGCCTGGGGTGACTTGACGTACTTTGGTTAGTTTTACTTAACGTACTTTAGTTAGTTCTATGAGGATATAGTGCGCTATCTGCGACTTTTTCGTGGGCGCGAGAGACAAGAAATCAATCAAGAAGTGAACCATGGTTTAGCAGCACCGTTGTCAAGGCTAGCGCACCACGTCGAGTACAGTGCTGTGCATCGTCAGCCAGTATTGTGCGGGGAACCCGAATGGTTGCTACTGTCTCCGCGCATGCATGATTGGGAATAGGGCAAATTTCGTGGACAAGAAATGCACATGCTTATTCCAAGGCTTGGGAAAGGTTGGTGGCAGCAGGTGGCGCAATGGCGCTGACAAGCGGCGGCAAGCAGCACAACGGCAACGGCTGGTTTTGGCGCACGAAATGGCGTATGAAACACAAGGATAGTTGGCCACCGGGCTCAGGGACGATCACGGCTGTTGGGCGAATAGCAGGCCGACTGGCAATGCACTGAGATTGCCTCCGATCTGCGCTCCTGCTAGTGGCCGTGATAACGAATTCAACGCGGCGAAAAGGGGCAGCGAGCGACGCGCATGGTATTGTGTTGACGGCTATTAATAACTCGCGAATGCGTTCGGAGGTGAGCAAGTCCGCCGTGGGTGAGGTGAGGCAGCGGAGCGCGAGAGGCATGCAGCTGCCCAGGACAAGAGGCCGACGTCCACAATACCTCTAGCGTGCCATAGACTTGCGCAGAGCTAAGCAGCGCCGAAACAACAAAAACACAGCGGCCCTACGAGGGCCGTTCTCGTCTTCACTTTTTTGCTCTGCCAGCAGCTCTCGCGCGCGCATTGCTTGGCCGGCACACAGTGTTGCAGGCGGGCGTGTTAATTATCCCTTTACCAGTGACGCACTACTCGCGTTAGGGTACCAGGGAGACGGTCTGTGCCCACTTCCTAACTCCTCCAGGGCTCTTTCCTCGACTTCCTGCTCGAACCAAAGCCCTCACCGCAAAAGACATCTGCGCTCTTTCACTCCCGCCTCTGCCGCAGAACCGACCGTCCAACTTGCAGCGCAGTCTGCTGCCCGCCGCTCACTACACCCGCCACCAGCATGGCACAATCGTAAGCTCCCCTGGGAACGGGCCTGCCCCGACGGCACGGGCTAACAGCGAGCAGCATCGCAGATGGCTGGAAGTCCTTCTGGCACACAATGACCTCGTATGACCGCCACGCCTCACACAACTCGCCTTATCGCACCGGCAGGCACATTCCCCTGCCCCAGAGCCGTCATGCCCCCCTCACAAACGTAGCGACCTCCGGCGCCGATTCCCGGATCGATCTTTCCTCGCCGTACACGCACGACGAACCCGCCATGAGCAATGGCTTTATCGGCTCGCCCAAAGGCCCCCTCTCGCCGACTTCGCCCTACTCGCCCGGCATGCGTTCTACGCTGAGCCGTCAAGCAACTGCGGACTCGGACACATTTGATAAGGGCGCCAATGGCGAGATCCAGATGCGTGACTTTGCCGAGGGCCTTCCTCCGGCGCCGCCAGTCGGACATTCGTGGCGGCGCATCGATCGCTGGGTGGAGGACAGGTACGAAGAGCTGTTCGACAACCTTTGCGAAGGCGCGACATCGAACGACGTCAACGAGCTTGAGCATGAGCTGGATGCAACGCTTCCGATGGATGTCCGCGAGTCGCTTCAGATCCACGATGGTCAGGAGCGCGGCGGCCTGCCAACTGGAATCATCTTCGGGTGCATGCTCCTGGACTGCGAAGAAATAGTCATGGAATGGCAGAACTGGCGGAAGGTGGCTGAGGAGTTCCTCTCGTCCAAGCCAGACTATAAAGCGACGCCGCAGATTCCTGTCAAAGCTTTCGCAAGCTCATCAACCGCACCGCCGGTCGCACAGGTTCAACAGTCCAGCAACCCGCTCTGGCGACAGGATCTCCTTGCTCGCCAAGACTCCCAACCTCCCAATACCGTTCAGAAAGCCTATGCACACCCTGCCTGGATCCCGCTTGCTCGCGACTGGGGAGGCAATTACCTCGCTACCGATCTTGCTCCCGGCCCCACAGGTACCTGGGGCCAGATCATCATCTTCGGACGCGACTACGACTGCAAATACGTCGTAGCGCGCTCGTGGGGCGCTATGCTCGCCATGGTAGCGGATGATCTCAACAGTGACAAGGTTCACATCGACGAGGACAGCGGTGAGCTGAAGCTACTAGAGTTCAAGGCGCGTCAAAACGTGGAACCTCCCTACCTCGAGATATTACGCTGGCGCACCGATCAAAAGTACGGTCGGCGCCAGCCAAAGAAGCGGCCCAACAGCACTCTTCGCGCCAACTCCAACGCTCCGACCGCGGCAGGACCCAGCAGCACCGGCAGCAGTCCGTACGGTAGTCCTGTGATCGGGCCCGAAGATCGCGGTAGAAGCCCGCACCGCTTGTCCCAGAAGCCGAAAAAGGGTGCCAGCCCGAGAGCACCATTGTCTAGTCCTCTAGCTAGGGTTGCTGAGGAAGGCCCACAGTCTATCCGCGTCCATACCAACTTTGACGCCAAGGCCAATATGCCCATGGAGAAGTTGATCTCGGTTGACACTCCCCGACCAAGCGATGATTTCCCTTCCGCGAGACAGAGCTTATCCAGCGACAAGGAGAACAAGAAAGAGTCAAAGCCATCATCGCTGAAGAGTCCAGTCGCAAAGGAAGAGTCCGAATTGAAGACGGTCGAGATATAGCGCCTCGAGTGTGGAAAGATAGTCTAGTCCATCCAAGATGGATTTTCATGGCTGGTCGCTGCTTCCAAGCCATGTTCCCTGACTTGTTCCCGCTCCTTTCTTCAACTTTGAACGATCTATTTCCTCCAGAGCCGCTGGATACTGGCAGTGCTAGTCATGTATGGCAATTAATGTTTCTCATCAGTCTTGGATCCTTGGAAAGCGGGGCGAATTTTGGCGTCATCATAATACCTGGCGGACACGAATATGTTTTGAGATTGCGATACACGGTCGGAGTACTATGCACATTTGACATTTCAAAGTTAAGCAGCCCTCGTGCTGTCGGAGGTGCTTCTCTCTTTTCTATCTACCATCCTGGAGTATACAGGCGAGCCTGATCCTTGGCACGATGCTGTAATATATCTCTTCCCACCCTTGTACACCTTCCTGATTCGTTCGACCACTTTCCTTCATATACCACCATCTGGGTGTTCAGCACAAATGGTATGAAGCACACGTGGAACATCCTTTTTAAGCAACGGCGGATTGGAGCTTTGCAAGTTTGAAATGTGAAGACGGTTTGTTACTTTTCGTGCATCAGATGGCTTTGATAGCTCTTTTTTGTTTGATTCGCAATGGCATAGGTGTGCAGGGGGGATAGTGTGCGTGTTTAGACGTTGTGTGCTGTATGAATGTTCTTGAGGGACGAGGGATACGTAGGATAAATGGAAAGAATATCAAATTTCGCGATACTAGGCACAAATCAGTGTTACTAACCTAGCCAAGACGTATTGGTGTATGACGAGCCAGAATATGGCAAGAATGCTGATGTCTAGGCGCTGAGCTCCCCACCTCACCTCCTAGACCACTCCCAGCTGATTCCACAGATCCAGATTCCAGACTAGATGATCGCTGCTACCCTAGAATAGGTACTGTACTCTAAAGACCCTCAAATCTATGTGCCCTACCTCACCCCAGTGTGCTGGTCCTTGACGAGCAATCGCATCATCTAGGCGGATACCTCGGATTATGCGTCGGACCAATGATAAACCCAGCGTAATGAAGATTTGAAGAACTTGGAAACTTGGACACAACACAGATTATGCAACAAGATCATGATATCAAGGAGGTTTTACCTCATCTAGTCGGGTTCCAAGAGTGAAGCGGGTGGAGAATAGTGCGGGGCTTGACGATCGGGATCGCAATTCAAACTGTTCACTCCAAGGACCGATCGTATTCTTGTAGAGATCGGTGAAATGAGCAGTCGGGAACACGTTGTCCTCTAAATAATCAGCGATTGGATCAGACCACCGACGCAGCGAAAATCCCTTGATCTGGCTAGCTGGACGGGATGATGTAGCAGGTTTGGCGAGCGTAGAGACGTTTCGGCGGGTGAAAAGTCGCGGGCATAGGAATCTCGATCTTCAAGATGGAAATCTTGAATAAACATGGACTTCTCGTCGGAGGATTGTCCGGGGTATATTGGTATAAGTATAGCGCCTCTGCCGTGGTTGCCGTGGAAGGAGCGAGAGGTGCACGTATTGCGACTTCCCCACGGAGCTTGGAGTTTATCCGGGCCGGGCAGGGACATCATCGTGATTGCGAGTCGCGGTGTGCCGCGCCTGCAGTGTTCGCCCGAACGTTTTTCTTTTACCGAGCGCCGTTGCTGTCCAGATTTTACACAAAATAACTGGACCTCCGTTTATTGCCCCGTCCGCGCTTTCCCCGTCGTACCGAATTCGAACACCCCGCCAGTTCCTGCGCGATCGCAGACTTCCGCCGTTCCACTCCAGCCTTACGGGAAGGGCTTTCTGACTTCCTCACTATTTGCGACGAGGGCGCGAGGCATTTGCGGAGCCTCTCACCCGACCATATATTGTTTGTAAATACTCATCAGGCGGGGAATTATTGGCCGCGTGGGTTCCCGCATGCGATAGGCGAGTTTGGAAGTGAACAGTACAAAAGAGTCCTGAAGTCCGGCGGCAGGCTGACAGATTTGTCGCCTTGTGCACTCCGAACTACGCGGCGCCGAGTGAAGAGCCGGGCAGTGTTAGACTGCTTCAAACGCGCTTCTTACCTTCCGAACACCACGGAATGACATCTCGAAAACGGCGAGCACCTGGCGCGTCTCCGATCGTTCAGCAGAACACCTTTCCAGATACCCAGACCACGGCGCCAGATACATACATGAATACCTGGGAGCCTACGGCAGGAGCCGAGATGAACGGGTTTGGCGACGGAGCCTTCTATGATCAGCTCGGCGCTTACAATGCGAATTTCGGCCAACAGCCGTCAGCACACAGTCGCGTTGTGTCTCTAGATGAGATGAACGGTGGAACAGACATGGGCGCAGGCACACTGGTGAGGCGCAATACTAACCAGCAACTTGCAGCTCGAGGGCGCAGTCCGTGGGGAGATGCGTTCAATGGCCAGGGACAGCCGGGCTGGGAAAATACGGATGACGATGAGGAATTGGAGCGGAAGGCGGCCATCGCTAAAAAGGATGCATCCGCGAAGAGGAAAACAATACCGCCGTTTGTGCAAAAGCTCAGCAGGTAGGTCCCGCTTGCCCGCTTGATTAGTGAAAACTTGTGCTAACGTCTCGGCAGCTTTCTCGATAACGGCAACAACACCAATCTTATCAGGTGGTCGGATGACGGCAACTCCTTCATTGTTTTAGACGAAGACGAGTTCGCACGAACCCTCATTCCCGAGCTTTTCAAACACAACAACTATGCTTCCTTCGTCCGACAGCTGAACATGTACGGTTTCCACAAGAAGGTCGGTCTATCAGACAATTCGATGAAAGCAAGCGAGACAAAAGCGAAGGCACCGAGCGAATACTTCAACAAATATTTCAAGCGAGGACGACCAGAACTGCTCTGGCTTATCCAAAAACCCAAGAACACTCCGGCGGGGCCAAAGCGAAGAAAAGACGACGATACGAAGGGCGACAGCGATGAAGACAGGAAGTACGCGCCTGATGGGGGTGGGGGAGGCTACATTGAGGAGTTAGCTGTGAGAGGGAACAGTCAAGAGATGACAACAATACCACGGTCGGAGTACAACAGCTTGCGGGCGGAAGTGCGGACGCTGCAACAACAGCAAAAGGTCATCTCCAACGTCCTGGGTCAGATACGGAGGCAAAATGACCAGCTCTACCAGCAAGCAACAGCCTTCCAAACTCTACACGACCGCCACGAGAATTCGATCAACGCCATACTTACCTTCCTGGCAACGTTCTACAACCGGAGTCTTGAGGGCAACACCAATAATATCAACTTTGCGGATATGTTTGGACCTGCCATGCCCAATCAGCAGCCGCAAGGCAGTGTCGTTGATATGGAAAACTTCTCCGAAGTCCCCGTCGCAAAGTCCCCACTTGCGCAAAAGAAGGTGGCCATGAAACTTCTTCCGGCACCGCCCACAAGACATATCGATCCAATTTTGCCGCGCGCAAAGACTGTCAGTCCGAGTGCATCTGCTGCTCCCACTCCAATAGCGGAGAAGCCACCCGTCGCTAGACCTCACATGCCCCAGTCTCGAGATGCAACAGCCAGACAGACAAATGCACAATCGACGTACGGTGGGCCTTTGAAGGTCGAATCCAATTCGCCGCCGAATCAGGTCCCCATGACACTCCCGGAGAACGACGAGATCATGTCTGCCATACAGAATGCGAATGCGAATGCCAGCGCGGGAGGCTACAGCCAAGCTCCGCAAATAGACCTCCCAGCGGCATTGAACAGCTATCAGCATCAGGACGGGCATACTCCCTTGACTACCCAACAACGCAATGATGTTCTGTCTCTGATGGCACACAACACTTCCGCCGCCTCGCCTAACAGTGCATTCGCTGCGAATACGAACAACGCGCTCAACAATCCTCACCCTCCCCCAATGCCAAATCTGGAACAACTTCAAGAGACGGAAGCACAGCTTGCATACTTGCAGAGAGTGTCCGAAGAGCAGAATTCCCGCGTCCAAAGCCTACAAGAACGTCTCCAGCCCCTCTCTCCCTCCGGGCAAATCCCCGGCCTCGACGCAAACAACTCGTACTTTGGCAACGCGATCGGCGAGCCTGGACAGTACGATCTCAACCACGACCTCGATCTGGATTCGTTTGTCCAGGGCGACGATTTCTTCCCCGCCACGACGGCGGGCGATGGCATGGGCTTGACGGCGACGGACACGCTTCCAGATCTGAACTACCAGCTCACGGGTGATGATTCGGGATTTGGGGATGCGCCTGGCGATGGGTTCGATTTTGGCACTGCGAATGGGCATTTAGGCGTCCAGAAGGCGAATGGTGGGGGAACTGTGGAGAGCGTGAGCACGGGGTCGAATGGGTCGAATGCGACGAGTCCGGCGAGTGCGACAGTCGAGGAGGTTGAGGATGAGACGAGGAGGAGTCCGAAGAGGAGGAAGAAGTGAGCGGCTCCGTTTACACCTACTTGGTCCATTTGTCGTGGTGTTTTAGCGGAGGGGTGTGGAGGGCACGGTTGTGTGAGGTGGGGGTGCAGAGCATCTTGTTAAAAGGAAGAAAAGGAAGCAGGATATTAAGGGATAAAGGGTTATTAGGTGGGACCCATCTTAATGACTTTATGACGGGCACGTGTATCGTGCGGCGTTGATGGGAGGGCTTTTGGGATTTATTTCCTCGAACCCTTTTTCTTTGTAGATGCTAAAGAAAGAGAAATGTGATACCCGTTCTCTATGTTCTGTCGTGGTTTCCTTTTGTGTGTGCTTGTGCGAGTTTGAGGGGGTTTGCTTGCGTGGTGGAGTGTAGGGTTGAAGGTCGGCGTGATGGGTCAGATAATGGAGGGGTACGGGGTGTATGTGGGTGGAAGGCATGTTGTGGTACTTCGCGGTGTGCTTTGGGGGCTCGGGGATGGGGTGTAGGCAGCTAGATCGTAGTAGTAATGTATTTTTTCAAGAAGTTTAGTGTTAAGGGACGGCAGCGTGGTTTGCGGCGAAGATGGCACATAATACTTAAGTATACTGAATTTATCATACTTTTACAAGTGATATGTACTGTATAACCTCAATAGGTGGCCAGTGACGATAAAAGAAAGCCTTAAAGATGGGCTATAACCACGATTGTAGTTCAATCAAGTAAAGAGGGTGCTAGTAGTAGTCTTTGAAATTGAGTAAGGAAGGAAAAGTTCCTGTTATAGAATCTTGAGATAGTAAGAATTAAAAAACTACCCAAAGCGGTTGTCGCTGTCGTTTAAACCTTCCGCTTCTCCCAAAAGATGGGGTGGCAGGTATTATAACACAGGTGAGTAGGCTCCCCATCTACTTGACCATACAATAATCTTCTTATTTGAGTTTGAGTTCGCTAAATATGTGTTCCAACTGTTGGTATGGCCACTCTGTATAGAAACGTACGGTCTCTCTCCCCCAGGAACAATTTTGGCTAGAACACCGTTAACGAGCTGCCAAAATGCATTAGGCATCGTGGCGATAATTAGGCGTACCATAATTGTTTTGTAGAATAAATTTCTCCCTGTATGATTTGCGCCCCGCACTTAGGGCACACGTAATCGCCTACTGCCCATGCAAGGACGACCATAACGATGCGCGAGCCAGGGAAAACAAATTTGCCCCATGCCGACGGCCTTTTCTCGACAGTCGATACGCGAGCTAAATCGATGAGGAGGAATCGACTTGTTTGAACCAAATCTTGGTTCTCTTGATCTTGAAACATCATTTTCAGTTGAACCTCAAAGAGCTGGAGTGTATCAGCGTCGAGACTTTGGAGGAGGGAGTTACTTTTGTACCTCCCAGTGCTGGAAGTATTCATATGGCAGATGATGGATGCGACCGAATAGATCTTCAAAGTATATCGGAGTGTGAAAAAATTGTTGGAGGTTTCTCGGTAAGAAAGCGCAGAACGTACG
>ML976691.1:377082-406745 GCA_010015655.1 Bimuria novae-zelandiae CBS 107.79
AAAAAAAAAAAAAAAAAAAAAAAAAAAAAAAAAAAAAAAAAACTGACGGCGATGCGGATCTGAGGCGAATTAGTACGTGTACATCTGGTGGACATGTGAAACGAACATGAATAATTTCGCAAGAGCGATGAGATTGAAAAGAAACTCAAGAACCCTGTTATGAAGTGAGCCGTTAGTGTTCCAGCGGTTGAATCGAAATGGCATAATTCACGGACAGTGTGCTCAGCTCGAGGCCGATCTCCTTGAGGAGTTCCAGCTGTTCTGAATGAGATGAACGCCGCCATCTACGAGGCTCGTTAGGATCCTTAACATCTCTCACGGCGATAGAGTCGATGTTCTCGGCAGTAGTGACCATTGTGGCAGCCAGGTTTTCAACGTCAGCGCTCAGCTGCTTGATCAATGCCTTTTGCTCCACATGGTCTGTAGTATGACTCTCAGTGTTGTTGCGCATCTCGCTCTGGACGATTGCGAGGGCGTCGATTTGGGACGCAATGGTCTTAAGTCTTCCATCTTGTGAAGTTCTTGTCTCACCCTGGTTACCTGCATCCTTTCGCATTTCGTTCTGGATAGTCTTTATGGTCTTGAGCATCTTGCTTTGGGCGCCGACCTCGGTGACCAGATCGGCGATTTTGGCGTTGAGGCGAGTACAGTGTTCGGCTTGCTCATTAATGAAGGCGCTCTGCCCAGTATGAACTTCCTCAATCTGAGCCTTGAGAAGGTCGTTCTGTTGGATGATATGTTCACCTTGTTTCCTATCCACACAATCAATAACTCGACATCTGAAACGCGTCACTCAGACCACGTTCTACTTACAGTATCGAAACGCTCAGAAACACCATGATTCGATCGATGCGCATGCCCAATTCCTGCAAAAAAAAACTTCGCCACCTTCTTAGGCATGTCGAAGGTATACTGTGTCTTCACAAATCCAGATACTTTATCTTTTCTCGGACAGAAGCCCAAAGCTGCCTCATATTTGCACAATTCACCCTTCTCGAACTGCGCGAGGATGTTACGGGCTTCGCTTCCCAGTGCGACCAATGCATTCAGAGTTGTTTGATCCAGTCCCTGTGGATGAAAGCCCTGAAGCACTTCCAGAACGGTAACGTAGCGTTGCACATGTGCGGCAAGGGTTTGTTATTGGGATGCGGCGCCGCCGGTTTCTTTCAGGGCCTGATATGTTCTGTTGAGGATGGAAATCGCTTCCACGACGTTGCCTACGCTCCAGCCAAACCCCACCGGCATGGCGGGCGCTCACGATTGGCAGCGAGAGCAATGGGATGTTCCAGCGATTTTTTTGTCGTGGCGAAAACAACGTGATAGTGGAGAGAGAAATGAAGGCACGAGTGGGAGCTATGCTGCATCAAGAGGTTGGAAGTGGCGGTATGCGACAAGACGGAATTTGACGTGCTCATATAGGATGTGCAGGCTGCTTACCGGTGCCGTGCCTGAGGCATCAATGCATCTGATGCAGTGCTGTGCAGTCCCCGATCAAAGTCAGAGATACATTCACTACACACAGTGATATTATTAGTGTTCAAAGATTCTCTCTAGAATACGGACGACATCTGTTTATGGCGAAAATGGAAGTCGCATGCCATGCTGAGTCGTTAGCAGGTGCAATCTTACACTGTACCCTCTTTCATTCTATACGTCCTCGCATTTTCACATATGGCTTAATCGCTGTAAATAAACCGAACAAAATGTATCAACATTCTTAAATTTACATCCAGAATAGATTATTTGTATAGAACAGAGAAGCTAGCGGGTTTTAGGTGCTACTATCATATTCGTTTACCTAGGAGACCACATTCATCAAACTATGTCTACAAGGCCCCATGTTGAGCCATTCGCTGCTTCCCCATCCATAATGCCATCTACGTATGCCTCCTCACGATCACCCAATCACGAGCTTGAACACACTCACCATCCCGCTGGGGTAACCCACGCGCTCCACAGGACGATCTGCGAAGTACCTAGGTAGAGTCTGCATCGACTAGCGCGTCCGCGCGTCCAATTCACGCGGAACTACGCGAGGCATTGATTTAAGCCTAATTCAAAAGCGTAACGTTCTTCCATATTCTAGATGGCCCCCACATAGGCCTTTAAGTGGTATAGTTAACCTATACTAAATACTAGTAGAAGCTCATTCGGCCCATGTTCATTGTGTATACACACAACTGAGTTCCCTCACCGCGTCAACACTCCTGGAAGGAAATCCAGGCATAATTCTTATTTCTGATTCACTAGTAGAAGTTGCTGCCTAGCAGGTACACCCCTACACACACTGAGAAACCATACATGAACCTTGCATATGACTCCATGAAACCCGCCAGGCGAGGCACTTTGCGTTTTGCTGGCATTTGACTTGTTTGAATATGCACCACTACTGGTGACCGTTTACCCAATTCCGTAAGTGACAAAATCGCTACTAGTTGCACCGCCAGCTGGCTAAATTATCACACGAGAGAGAGAATTGAGAAACAACTGCATAGGAAGAGCGATAGCAGAACATTCAAGGATATCCAAACTAGACACCATCGTGCCCAACCGTCCAGCTATTCAGATACCCAGCCACAAGACCTCTGTAACGCCCGTCCAGTCCCAAACACCAAGCCACAAAGAAAGTCATCTCACTTAACAGCCTCCACCTCCTCCACCGCCGCCGTCACCGCCTCCGCCTCCGCCTCCACCATCACCTCCACCTCCCCAACCGCCTCCATCTCCACCGTAGTGTCCACCGCTATCCGCAACTCCGCCGTAATAACCTCCCGCGTGCCCTGAAGAATGCCCCCCATATCTTTTGCCTCTCCGCTGCCTGGACGGAGGCGGGTAGTCTGAGCCTTGCTTTGATGATCCGCAGCCCATCTTGCGTGTTCTTCACGGGCTTGTTGACGTTCGGATCCGCAGTTGTGGATGTCCTCGTCTCCGAGTAGGCGCTTCGGGAGTGTATGCGTAGGACTTGACTTCTGCCTTTGTAGAGGAAGGACTCGTTCCGTGCGCCGTAATGAATATATAAATCGATGGGATAGGCCGACTTAACGCTACCGACAGTGAGGTGTAGTTGGTAATAAGGTAGGTTTTATAGGGTCTTGAAGGTCCGGTTCGAATCGTCGTGGTTGTCAGATGTTGAGGAGGTAATACCAATGGTACCACTGCAATAACAACGCAAGATGCTCCCGCCCGTTATATGCTCCAGTCAGTCCTTCCCAAAACGCCTTACCCATGCAAACCCCAACGTCACCCTCTCTCTGCCACTTCCCTATTAGGCCACCGCATTACTGTACCACCAAGGCTGAGCGACCAATGGTAAAGGTCCGTGCGCGAACGGACTGCGGCTGAGCAACCCACATGAAGGTGCTCGGTTCATGCTAGTCTCTTTTGATTGGAGGCGTCGTATGCTGATTGACATTCTGTGTGACATTCTTTCGTTTGGGAGGTTGGATACGAGGCGCTGTTGTGAGGCAGAGGGCCGGTGAATGGGTTGCGGATGTCGAGCACAGAGTACCTGCGGTGTGCGCCTACGTGGCGATGGCAGTGCGCAGATAGAGGGCATTGCTTGTGTTTTAGAGAAAGCTTTGGTCTTGTCCTCTAGAGATCACCTAATATCTTGGTAGGTATGGTTTTAGCAAATGCAACTCGTTAGGTAGATGGTTGCTGCGCGTCTGGTTTGGCTTGATGTTGGTTTCTAGCGATGACATCATCGAGCCCTTACCGTGCCTTGACTAGTAGAGTTTTTTAACACGAAATCTAAGTCTTCGTGTTAGCAATTTCTATTTCACCTACAAAACAGGCCTTTTTTAAAATTGTAAATATATGCAAACATGCCAAAAGGTGTAAGGCAACCTAGCAACAATCCTAATCTTATAAAATATACAAAGTATAGCAGAAAAGCTAGTGTTTTGCCTGCTCTGCCACTAGAACCGCCATCCAAGTGGCAACCCCTCCGTATTAAAAACCTACGTATTTTTAGTAACGCTTAAATACCTAAAGGTGTTAATAGGGGCTCTCTATTTAAGCTATTTAAGCTATTTTTTAATATTAACGTCCTTAACTAAATTATATGCTTTATAAATTAGCATGCTAAGTATGTCTAAGTGTTATAAGGAGCTATACGTACCTAAGCCTGTTCCGGGTAAGGGGAGGATAGGTCAAGGGTAAAGTACCTCGCGGATATTCAGTGATCGAGAGCGATAGTGGCAACACTAGGTTTATAAATAATCTAATTCTATAACGAACTATAGAATAACTAACTAAGAAATTTACTAATCTATTATAGGAGATATACTCGTAGTATTAAAGGTTAACTATAAAAAGTAGGAAAGTATAAAGAGTATTTTAGACTATGTGAGGACGGGCACAGGCTCCTGCATCAAGAGAGTAGATGAGGTAGGTTAGCTCTATTTCAGCTACACTAAGATGAGGAGACTGTAGGTACACAGGCCTGCGGCGCTTTTATGCGCTGCCGCTCGGCACGGAACATCTATCTATCCAAGATAGCTACACTGGGTGCGTGGGCAGCTGCGCCCAGGCGTGAGGCAGCTGCACCCAGGCGTGAGGCAGTCGCTGTCACGAGTCGTAGGTCGAGGGCCCTCGACGGCCCTAGTCCGCTCTAGACCGGCGCTATCCGGGCCTTCCGCCTATCTACTTCCCTCGCCGCAGCCCTTCTCTTCCCTCTCTAAGGGATCGCCTTAGTACTGTGGATAGACTGAGTCGCCCGTAGTCAGGGCGCTTTTTACAGTCGCGCCTCTCACGCGAGGTCATGTGTCCTGCCGGCATGCCAGGCCGTCACAGACTATATACTAGTTATCCTGTTTCTTAATATCCTAGAATTCTTTTAGTCTTTTAAAAAATTTACTTTTTAGTAAGATATCTTTTAGTTCTCTTACTAAGCTAGTATGCTTTTAAAATTCTATCCTTTTAGTAAGATCTTAATTATATAACTATTAATCTAATTTTACCCTATTTACTAGCGTGCTAAGCTTTATTAGCTCTTCTATATAGTCCTTTATTATTTTATACTTTACGGTCGCTATGCCGCTGTAATTCTTTATAATTATAATATTATCCTCCCTTTTAGGATTATTATCCTAATACTCTAAACCTTTTTATAAATATTAAATATTAAATATGATAAAAGGTTTTAGTAGAAGTAATTTAATCCTAAAAATATATATACCTTATACTATTTAAGGTTAAAAGTATCTAAGTCGCCCTCTAGTGCCCTCTTCTTTATTCTAGCTATTTCTGTCTTTATTACTTTATTAACTTTAAAATTCTATTATGCTGCCCCTAAACTGAGAGATAGGACATAAGAATAATAATATAAAATAAAAGGTCCGTAAATAGGCTCTACGCTACGCTACTCTAGATACTTATCCTCGTATACTTATTATCCGCTGGTGTGCCGTTATCTGGTCGGGTGAGGTAGCTTTAGTAGAATAGCTGCGACAGGACAAAGTAGACTTTCGCAAGCCCCTGACCGAACAGCTGCGCTCGATCGATTAGGAAACTCTTTCCAGATGCAAATTGGTTGCCGTGTAGCTGTTCAAGTTAGCGTAGGGCACATAATGGATTAGCCGCCCGGACGCTTGTTTGATACGCATACACTTCAAGACACGGGCGCAATGAAAGGTATGGCGAACAAAATGCAGATTACATGGATTTCTTACACGACATGGACGCCATGACGTGCTGAAGGGCTCTCGCAGCGTCGCCGGCCACACTCCCTCATCAGACATCCCAGTTCCAAACAAACGCCAAGCCAGTCTAACTATGCTCAAGTGCTAAATTCCACAAAAGAAGTGTGATTGATACAAGAATACCTCTTCACCTCCTAATTTTCCGCTGTAAAACCGAGAGGTAGAACATTGAATGCAATCCAACCTGCTAAAGAAGCAACGTTGGGTTATAAAGAGAGCCAGGTGAAAGCGTCGATTAAATCGTTTATATGGTAGATACCCCGGCGTCTACTTCTGGTCCTGAAGAATGATTTAGGACTTGAAGCTGTCTCGGAAGCTGGCGGTGCTGGCACTCACGTTGCTCGTGGGCAAGACCTCCTTAGGCTTGCTGCTCTGGCGAACCTTGGCGATGGTGTAGACGATACCGCTGACGAAGCCAATGAAGATGGCAGAGACGCTACCGAAAGTAACGGGGGCGTCGAAGAAGACAAGCCCGCTGATGGCGATGGGAAGCTTGTTGAGCGCACCGACCATAGAGTACGTGGTGGAGGAGGTGACACGGACACACCAGGCGGACGTGTACGAGATGAAGACGGAGCACATGCCGGAAATGACCATGACCATGATCACCCGGTTGCGGAGCTCTGGCGGGAAGCACTTGGCGAGGTTGGCGGACGACCAGTCTTCGATGAGCAGCGAGGCGCCGAGGAGGATAGGAATGGTAAGAAGGTTGTTGTAGTACATTGCTGTTGCAGATGGTCAGCGACACTATTGTGGGCAGCGGGGTTGATAGCACCTACTGTCGAAGTCCTTGAAGCTGGTCAACTTTATGCGCTTCCTCATGCCGAGGACATAGGCAGCTGATGCAAAGCAGTTGAGGGCCATCCAGAGGTATCCGGTGTTCAGGGTGGACACGGCATCCTTCGAGGCCTCGGCCTCGCCGTGGCTAGTCAACGCATGCTGGATGTCGGCCCAGGCGGCGACAACCGAGCTGAGTACCATGAGACCGAACGAGCCCAAAGCCATGGGCGTGACAGAGCCTCCGAACCACAGCACCTCTCCATATGCGATCAGGATGATGGTCAAGTTCTTGAAGATGGTGTAGACGGGAATCGAGAGGAACTTGATCGCCCAGGTGCTCGTGTAGATCATGCCGATGAGGAGAAGGGAGATGGGGAACCCTAGGTATGTTAGACAGGTTTGCGACGTGACATTCGGGAGACGTACACTTCTTAGCCTCGTCGCTGTTGAAGTCGCGGTACGTAATTGTCCCAGACGCCTTCAAAGTCGAAATAACCGCCACACAGACGATAGACTGTAGTTTTTGTTAGCGCTGGAGCCCTGCAGCCTGGGTAGATAGGCGACGGACCTGAACTGCCAGCAGGAAGAAATTGAGGTTGAAGTCGACGCCGGACAGGACGTATTTGTTCGTCGTCGTCATCAGGATCGAAGAGCCGCAGTACGCGAGGATGGAGAGGAGCGGGCTTTCGGTGACGGATGGTTTCGAATGCGACTTCTGCGTCGGGCGGACGGTGGGCGAGGGCGCCCGGAATTCCTTCACGACGGGCATCTCAATGTACTCGTCGTTCTTCTTATCGTCGGCCATGGCGGAACTCTGGGGACGGAGCGCGGCGCGTGTGAGACGATGAGAGGGCTGAGGTCTGCAAGTGAGGGGACGCCGCTAGGAACAGCAGGCAGAGGGCGCGATGGACAGGTCGTGGGGGAAAGGAGGAGAATCGAGAGATTTCGCGACGACTGTGATTGATGCGCAAGGAGGCCAGAGAGATTCGCAGTACGTCGATCTATCGGGCCTAGCGCCCCTAAGGCAAAAGGTGTTAATTTTACAACGATGCACAGCCGCCAAGCCCTGCGGCAACTCGTCAGCCCCACCGGCGCAGCATTAGCGGCCGGTTCACTGCAAAACGTTGTCGAAATTTCCTCTCCCATATTTCGATACCTGCAGCATTTCCATCACGTGTCTGCTTCAGTGCCCAGGTGTCCGGGTGGACCGCTGCAGATCCCAATCTATCAAGTATCCAGTCCTAGGGAGGGCTGAAACACTTCAGACAATGCCAGAACTCGACTCCAAAGTCGCTGCCATCATTGACGGAGCCAAAGGAGACGAATCGGACGAGGACGCTCTGATTGCAGAGCTAGAGAATGATTCCGATCTAGACGCCTTCAGAGAGCAGCGCCGCCAACAACTGCATGCCGAGTTCGCAAGGGCCCAGCAATTGCGCAATAAGGAGCATGGGACGTACGTGGAAATCAAGGACGAGAAGCAGTTGATGGACATCACCACAACAACCAAGCTTTGTGTTGTGCATTTCTTCAAGCCAGACTTCCATCGTTGCGGGGTCATGGACAACCATCTCGAAACTCTGGCCCCCTCTCACTACGAGGCCCGCCTCCTCAGGATCAACGTTGACAACTGTCCGTTCCTGGTTACTAAGCTAAAGATTCAGGTGCTACCCTGCGTCATCGCCTTCATAGACGGCGCTGGAGCAGACCGAATAGTTGGCTTCGAGGGGCTTGGACGGACACCTGACACTTTTACTACACGAGATCTCGAAGCAAGGTTGATCCGCGCTGGCGTTTTTGAAAGATCCAAAGTCAGCATTGAAGATGGGAGACAAGCACCACGGAGAACCAAAGCAGCTCAGGAAGATGATGATGACGATTGGGACTGAGCTGCCGTTTCTAGGACTTCTAAGGCCACTGCGACATAAGAAGCACGCGTATTTCGCAGCTGGTCGCGTAGAGAATCCAACTCGCGGGTATACTTGTGTGGGTTCGGGTCTTTAAGAAGCCCCAGATATGCAAAGGCTTCACCAGTTCGAAAGGCTGAACAACACCTTCCGGACCGAGACGCTAGGGAATACTGGCATTGTGGTGCTCGACGCAAACTGCAAGCAATTCTATGCAGTTACTTTATGCTTGAACAGGATGCGCTGAGCGACAGCTCCACAAGCATAGAGTAGATTAGAGCGCAAAAGTTCAAATACGATACAGAACAAGCCAGCTACCATGCAACCAATCATATTTTGCTGAGTGAAGTGTGCGATTTCCGTGGTAGCTGGGGTGCTCTTTCCACAGCCAACTAATCCCAATGACGCCATTCGCGGGGCCCAACCAAACGAGCCCTCGGAAGCAAATAATTTATATCCAACGCGCCTATCGCCCACACGCCTCAACCCTTTAGCAAAGCACACCTTCAAGCCAATTCGAATACAAGCAAGAAATAGCACACACACGATGAAGGCCTACTGGTTCGATAACCTTCCCGGCGACCAGCGCGAGCCCCACGACTCCGGCCGCGCCGTCAGCCCAGAAACTCTTAAAGAACTGGGTATAATCTACAAACACTGCCCTACCGTTGCCGACGTCGATGCGATCGCCTCAGAACGTAACTACAAGAACCGCGATGAGATTACCGTGTCTCCCAAGACCATGGGCGACGTCTACGAAGACAAAGTCAAGATGTTCTTCCACGAGCACCTGCACGAGGACGAGGAGATCCGGTATATCTTGAACGGTGCAGGGTACTTTGATGTCAGAAACGAAGGTGACGACTGGATCAGGATAAGACTGGAGAAAGAAGATTTGATCATAATGCCGGCAGGCATCTACCACCGGTTTACAACGGATGAGCAGAACGTAAGTCTTGTGTACAAGGGACACGGCAGGAGGACCTTTTCTAATCACGCGCAGTTCACAAACGCGATGCGGCTGTTCAAAGAGGACCCAAAGTGGACACCCCTCAACAGAGGCGAGGAGACGGACAGGAATCACTACCGCCAGGAATACCTCAAGACAAGGCAGACGCTCGCTGTTTAGGCTGGCGCGGAATTGGCACATCCGCGTATGCAGCATAGCAGCTGAACAAGTCACGAATTTCTTTTGTGTTATGTTCGAGACTCTGTGTACGACCTCAATAGGAGAATCTATCCATGGTTCTGTACTCGTTCACTGTGGTTTTGGTACGGAGATGTGGCTACGAAGCAATCACTGCAACGACCCGCATTCCCACTCAACGACCGTGCAGCAAGCAAACATCTGCTCACCGCTCCCATCTCAGACATATTAACCACAGCTAGGCGTTTCACTCCGACTACCAAGCAGCCATGGACCTCCTCTCCAACGCCCACAGCGGCTTTCATGTACAGCTCGATACAGACTTATTTATTGTTGAGCCACCCGCAACGACGTTCATATGCAATATGCAACCTCAGCATCTCTCTACCCTGCCGCCCTCACCAAGACCCCTATCTCCCTATCCCAGTACAGGCGAATACATCACAGACGTCTTCCACGATCAACACCAGGTGTCCTACACGCGCCACTGTCGCTCCTACAGGAACGCCTACGGTCCGCGTTTCCCTCCCGCCCCAGCTCCACCTCCTCCTTCGCCCATCGTCGTACGCGCTCACATCTACGCACCTTCTCGCTCTACCCGTACACGCATCACCATTAGCGGCCGCCCGAGAATCAGAGACGTGGTACGGCAGCTGTTAGGTCACGCGCCTGAGAGCCGCTGTATGGTATCCATCAAAAAGCGTGGGATATGGCAAGACGTGAGTCTAGAATTCAGCATCGGGGACGCGGAGCAGGAGGTGGATATTAGGATTGTTACTGAGCATGAGGAGCGTCGGAGGAGGTGGGTTGCGAGGGATGGTAGAGGGGAGCATGTTGTTATGGAGAGGTGGAACTGATACTGATATGTGTTATTGCTAGGGTGGGTTTGTTCTGTTTTACAAGCTTGCTATATCAGTATGACAGCACGGCTCTGGCTGAGATATTGCTGGGGTGGACTTTTTCCTTTCACGCGTTTGCCACATCGGTGTGGTACTATTGCTTCCGTTGATTTGGAGGCTTTTTAGTATATCCGACCAGTTTAGAAGGTGGCAATTTCCATTGAATGTTCTTTGTTCTCACTCACCGCTGGCCGCCGCACAAGCCCGGTGTTCCATTCCCGAAAGCAGTAGCCTCACCGACCCGTACACGACTCTCAAAACTCAATCCATACTACCATGGTATGATTTCCTGCGCCTCCGCCAGATCAATCACGTGCAATCGCATACCCGACCTATCAAAACCTCCTGTCCCGGCTAGACGTCGACTCCAACGCCAAGGCAGTGGTGTGTCTTGTGCCATTATCTGATTTGGGAAGGTGGGACAACGTTGAAACGACGTTAAACGAATCTGTGAGCGGCCAGCGGGCTCAAAGAGCACAAACAACTCTTCGGGAATTGCGGGACTTGCACAACTTGGTCGGCGTCCAAGCCAAGGTGCAACTCGACAATATATATGTGTGTGGCTTGGTCGAGTGTGAACGCAACTCTGAGACACGTTCAAGACATTCATCTCGTGAACAATAGATTAATGGTATGTAGTGATACAGTACTTCACAATGCGGCGCTCTCGTCAAAACGGTGCACCACAGCATGCAGCCCAAATCCAAAATCAAGTCATCCAAGAACCTCCACGAGAAGCCTCGTAAACGCCCGTACGCGCTCGGCTCTAATGCAAAACGCCCAAAACAGTACCCTTTCTAACCCCAGCCCAATGCTCAAACCACGCCTCAGTTGCGCCGTGTAAGACCCCTTACTGCCCCCATCAAGACGCGCCTTCCCTCATAAACGCTGCTGTTTCGCGCGCATCGCTAGATGCGAGTACACCCAGCCGCCCCCAAGCGCTAGCAACACGCCCAACCAGTCCGTCGGGCTTAGTATCTTGCCCTCGCTGTACCATCCAAACGACAGAATGAGGATAGATTTGATGTGGCTAACGATATTGAAGGTTAACGCAGAGGTGCGGCCGATGATGAGGAATTGGCTGAGGTTGTACAGCGACGCCATGATGCCGGAGAGGAAGGCAGAATACAGCTTGTCCGAGGGCACTTCGGCGAGGTCGGGGAACTTGTCGATGAAGGGGATAAAGGGGATGAGCATGAGGACGGACAGTGGCGCTTGGTTGAGGAGTAATTGCGGCGGGGACACGGAGAAGTCTTCGATTTTCTTGCCAATCCAGATCTGGTAGAGGGCGGTGGAGCAGAAGGCCGTGGTTGCGATTATGATGCCGTGGAGAGCGGGGCCGGTGGTTTGGTTGATGGTGAGGGAGACGCCGAGGCAGGTTGCGATGATGGAGGCGAGCATCCAGCGTGTTACTATTTTACGGAATAGGAGGAAGTTTATGAGGACGACCGTGGGCGTTGTCATGACTTTGGAGAGCTGGTAGAAACCGATTTCGTTGTAGGTTAGACTGAGGTTGCCGAGCACAACGTAGCCGACGAAGAAGGCGCAGACGGGGAGCATCTCCCATGGGTTCAGACGGACGGGCTTGAAGGCGCGAAAGGGGCCTCTGGTCGATATGAAGAGGACGAGCCCCGTTGCGGTGAAATGCCAAGCAACGACTATGAGCTGGCATCGGCTGAGCTGCTCGTCGCTGAACGTTCTATTGCGCTATCAGAAACAGTGTATATTTCCCCCTCCGAGTGTGTTCGTACCGTTTGCTGAGAAAGACAAGGCCGATCGTGGTGAGGGTGTTGACGAAGATCCAGAAGCTCGTTATGAGCTTCTCCTTGGGATGAATCTCCGCCGGCGCTTCGGCGACCTCATATTTCGGAAGCTCTTGCAGTTCTGTAGAGTTTGACTCGCGCGGGGACATGTTGTCGATGAGGCCCTCGGTGGAGGGGCGCTTCTCGGCAGCTACTCAGAAGCGTCAATGACGGTTGCGCGTCGCGAGCCAGGCTCAGGATCGCATACCCATTCCAGGCGCCGGGCGGTGCGGCGGTAGAGCGAGGGACGGAGCGAATGTGCGTCTATGCAATCATACTCGTGGGCGGACGACAAGAGGAAGGAGCGCGTTGCGAGCGGTGTAGGCAGGGGCACGGCGGTATCGTGAAGGCGGTGCTAGGTAAATACCATACATGTATATGGAATTCCGGGGCGGCGCTGGCAATGCGAGGGACACAGAAAGGGTGCGGCTAGTAGCCAAGCCACCCGGAAGGATGGTTTGTGGGTGAGAACACCAGCGGTGGTGCGAACCTGTGAGGTTGCTGGCCGTTTCCCCCGTTAGATGTCTGGCGGAGTAATTTGCGAGCCACGGTTACTCGCCCAGAGATGCAGTTGGTCAGTGGCGCGCGCCGCTACGACCGTGGCAGCAGCCGGCATTTCATCAAATTTGGACATGCAGCCGCACCGAGGAACCCTGCGTCGATCACTGGCATGGTGCACACTTGCGTGTGGGAATGGAGAAGTCGATGATGATGACACATGCTTCCTTCTACACCTGGGCACCATTTTGAATTACTATTAGACTTCGGGACTAGTCGACAGTTGAAGCGCTGTCAGCACTCCTTCGACATTTGCGGGGTGGCAGACTGGGCGGACACCTCCAGCGTGAAGAATCGAGTTTTCGTCTACTGTATTACATATCCTGGGGTAACACAATGTGTTTATCTAAATCTTTGCCATGCTAAACCTATGCTGTACTTTGATCTTATGGTCGAACACGATGCAACTGAAGCATGACCCGCACTCAGACAGCAGCTCCAACCTCTCCATCTGCAACGGCTATCATGAAGTCGTTCACATCCTCGCAACGCTCGTCCAACACCCATTCCAACGTCTGCACCCACGTCTCGCCATTGTTCTCGAACCAGGAGCCCAATTGCCTAACATAGCCTTCTACCATGCCCTTCAATGGTGCGTTCTCCTTCAACCACATGATCTGCTCCGGATCCAGCTTCAGCATGTCCTCCACCACATAATAGTGCGGTATATCGTCGCCCCAGCCCTCGGCGCCAACCTCGTGGTTGGGATGGAGGCTGTATTTGGATGCGGCGTGGCGGGAGTTGTATGTCGAAGTGCTGTTGAAGTGGGACGAGAGCGTATTGGCGTGCTGTGTGGCAAAAGGATTGTATGCCGGGGGCGCTTGGGAGGGTGGAGGATAGTTGAGGTGAATGTTGAAGAGCAGGTGGTGCTCGTTATCTGGATACCGTTTCTTGAACTTGCGAGCGATGGTGCTGTTAGAAGGGCAGACGTTGCTGCGGATAACTTCTCTGAGCACGTTATGCACGTCGGTGATCTCGGCCAGCTCCAGCGTAGACCAGTTGTGCAGCAATGCAGCACGCTTCTGGACGACGAGCTTCGTCGCGCGCAACTCGCGCGGGTGTTCCGCATTGTGGAAGGCGCGAGAGTATAGCCATAGACGGTAGATCGCTCGACGCAGACGGTATCGTTCCTCGCTCGTCAAGAGCCGCCGCAGCTCGAAGTTGTACTTCCACTTCTTGAAAGGGTAGGTATCGCACCATTTCTCGGCAATGCGGCCGGCGTGTACGATTTGCTTGAGCAATGCGACCGAAAACGGTACGGAACGGATGATGTGAGCTGGCTGGCTCGCGTTGTGGGTCAATAGCTGAGTGAGGTCCTGAAGGGGCCCAAACTGAGTTTCGGCCACAGTTTCGAGGATATGAAGTTTACGGGACGACGCGTAGATATCGCGGAATCGGTGACAGGTAGAGGAGAGTGCGAGTACGTCGTTGACGGAGGAGCAGGATAGGTAGATGTGTGTTAAGAGCTCTGTCGCAAGGAATTCGAACATCATTTTGGCGACCTTTGTATCGTACGTGCTGGTTGAACACAGCGGTGAGAGATAGGAACCTTGGTTTGATAAGGAAAAGGTGACCTTCCTCCTCTTACTTCTACGATTTTTCTTGCTGCTCAAGGCAAATTGGCGTGTGTGTGAGTGGATCGGCGCGAAGCTTCGTCGTCTTCGAAGGACTGGTGCTGCTTCTCGCCGATGGGCTGGGGGAAGGGCTCAAATGATAAGGACCCCTCCGTTGGGGCTATAGAAAAGAGGAGACGCATGCTCAGAGTGATTGCTAGGTGCAGACGGCAGCCTGTAGCGGCTGGATGCAGTATTGACTGTCATGTTTGGTGGTTAAGGAGCAGTCACCGCACCCGTGCATTCGGGGTGAGGTAACCCGCCAAGGAAGGTACGCCTCAAGTCCTGTCTGAGGTAATCGACATCAAACAAAATCCCCGCATGTAGCATCGAATACACCCTCGCAACATCATTATTTTTATCTATGTATTACTGTTACAATGCAGTCTGTTAAGTTTTCTGCGGAAAGCAAACCTCCTTTTCTACGCCTGCCTCTTGAGCTGCGCCAATCCATCTACAAATATGTGCTACCCCGCACAGAATCGTTCGATCCACGGTTCCAGCGCGGCGATGGAGAAGCCAAACCACAAAGCGAATACAATTTGACCTTTGTCCGGGAAACTTACGATAGCGATGGGGTATGGAAGATGCAAAAGACCCTGCCGAGGTCCGATCGCGAGGTTGGCAACGAGATCGTCTGGCGATTGGGATGCACATCGCTTCTATCGACATGCCACCAAATCCACGACGAGTGTGTCAATTTGATATATGGAACCGACATTTTCGTTATAGACGTCTCATTCGACACGATTAAATTTCGCCAGCGCTGGCGCACGGCGAACAACCTTACTCCCGGGCGATCGTACGCTTTCCTGGACCACTTTTCGCAAAGGAACCTCATGAAGATTAAGAACTATATAGTAAATGTGGAGCATGTGGACGACTACACGGGGGAAATAAAATACAACTGTGGCGGGCGTGGTCTTACAGCAGGCATCCGGGGCAGGGTACAAGAGCTGGTAGATCTACTTGTTCTGGTGCCAAACTTGCACCGACTTCACGTACATCTGATCGATGGAGCGATTAGTCGTGTGCGCTTCCCGAGCGGAAGGTTGCATCGGGTTCAAGATGTACAAAACTATACCACTTCGCAGACCGTCTTGGACCCGTTCAAGCGGCTGCATGGGGTTCGGAAAGCACAAGTGACCGGTGCGAATGAGACTTACGCGGAAGCTCTGGAAACGAGCATGGCTGAAACGCGAGGTGCACCACAAAATTGACGAGTATGGGTATCATCACCTATGCATCAGCGTGACTAATGACCAGTTACGCTCCTGTTCCTCCACAGCTTGCCCTCAGTGCTACGCCGCAGGGCAGACAATGTGATTTGGATTGACTTGGCCCAATCCATACTGCCTCCCCCATTTTTGATTCCGAAACTGCTGCGAGTACCCCGATGCACAGTTGTGCCCCAGAAACGCCATATACACCTCGCAAAACGACCTAGTTACGCAAAAAGCACTGAATCGCTCAACGGATCCTTCTCCTTCTTTCGCCCACCATGGCTCGTCAAACCCAGTTCTCCGCGCCTGATCTTGCTGTCCTTGATTGCTTCTGTCCGCACGTTGTACTTAGCACCCTTGGCTCTCCTCAGGTCGGCGCGGATTTGGTTCGGTGAGACAAACTCCTTGTTCTCGTAGATGATGGGCCCGCCGAAGCTGGATTCCTGGATGACGATAGGGGTGAGGACGAACCGGGGACCAATCTCTACCAACTGCACGTCGAATTCAGTCTTTCCCTTCTTTTTGGGCGCAGAGTCCACGTCCATTTCCTCTCCATCGACGGGTTTCTTCTTTCCAGGCTCGGACTCGTTGATCTGGTACACACGCACCCAAATCTTGCCACCAGCCAGAGTAAAGCCCATTACGTGATCGACGAAAGGCTTCACCTTCCGCGAAGTCTTCGGTACGCCAAAAATTTGGGTCAGTAGCTCCTTGATGAGGCGGGTGTGTGCTTGCTTCTCAAACGCAGCATCGAAAGAGAGCACAGGGCGGGATCCTTTCAAGCAGTTGCCGATGAAGTTGAGCTCTTCCATGGTGTGTAGGTTCTGCAGGTGCATTTTAACGGTCGGGCCGTTTGGCGCCTTGCTCATCCATGCGTACAGATCCTGGCCTTTTCGCGCTTCAAAGAAGAGGACATTGTTGCAGTTGTACAGTTCCGCCAACTCGTTGAGTTGATGCAGTTTGGTCTTTGTGTCCAGTTTGGCCTCTTTCCTGCTGTGGGGCCTGCACCATGCATTAGTTTAGAAAAAATCATAGTTGTAGAATACAAGCCTACATCAACGAATAGAGATCTTGAAGCAAGTGTCGGTGCCTGTATGTCACGCCTCGAGAGCTCTGCGCCGCGTTAGCAACGTGGATGTTCACGCAGGACTGTGGCGTACCAAAATGAGCACGCGCTGACGATTTTTGCGCTCGCCTGACTCCTTCTCATTGCCGCTCGTCGCTGATAAGGTCTTGTATACTGCTGCCATGGTGAGTGTGGTGCGCTGTGGCCGTGTGGCGCAAACTGCTACTGCGTTCAACTTTTTTTCGCGAGCAAACGGTCACATGACGTTCGAGATGCAGAGCCAAGACGCTATCACTAGCGTCACCGAACCTCTGGTAAAAGTATGGGGCGCTCCGTTAAGCGTGCTCGGGCCAATCGCAGCACGTGTATCATGGGGTGCATCGGACGATGCAGTTCGCAGTGCGCGTTGGCTGAGGCGACTCCGATGCGAGCTGTCTGATGGACTGAGGGGGATACGCGCAATGTAGGAATGGCAGTTGGTTCCAAGGAGAGATGGCGGCGCGCGCGGGATGATGCACGGCATAGCTCCATTTTAAGATGATTTAGCCGAGTTCTGAGTGACGAGGCTGCGAGCGTGCGCGATGAACTGGACCGCGCCAGCATCCAGCAGTCGAGGGCAGGGAAAACGCACCTGCTGAGACCCGCGGAAGAGACAATCACTCGGGCAGCGGCTGTAAGATAGCTAAAAGGTGCCGACGGAGACGCGCTGAAGCTGGAATTGCGCTCTGGGAACCTGATTTATTGGTGCATCCACACCCGCTGAAGAGCAACAGCCCAGGCTCGACGCTTTGTTAGGAGACCGAATAACGAAAAGTGTGGCAGACTCCCCACCATCTGCTGCTGGTCTGGCTTCTATTGCGCCGCCGTCACCCGCGCATCCCATCCCATCCCATCTCCCTCCTCCCATCCCATCCCCAGTGCATCTCGAGCTTTGCGACGCCTGCATCGCCGTGCCGTGTCACCCAGGATAGATCACCCAGTCGGCGCATCGCGCCTTCGGTCGCCCTCAGCAGTGCTGCACGCTCCGGGTCTGGCTGTTTCCTTGCCCATGGAGTAGCCAGCGCGCGCCCGCATTGCCTGTTGCGCCGCCCTGATGTTCCGCGATCAGCGTAGCTCGGTTGAAGAAGAGAGGAGCGAGCGCTTCACGCGAAACAGAATGCAGCCAGGGGAGCCAGCGCCAGCTTACCAGAGCCAGAGGCCAACCACGCAAACACCACTTAGCACCACCGCTCGCCCTTTGCCTTCGCCAACCACGCCCGCAGCCCATCACCAAACCTTCCACCACAACTCCCCCCATCAACACCGCGCGCCCACCTCGCCCGCCGCCGCCACCGAACAGCTCCCGCCGCTCAGCACGGCCCTCTACACGGCACCCAAGACCTCATACTACGACCCAACCTCAGATCATGGCGTAGGACAGCCCCACGGATCAACCGCCGCGCGCTACGAGGGTCACTATCCATCGCAGGTACGCATTTCCCGGCCTCCAATCCGTTTCGCGGCATCCCCGTCCACCATATAAAATGTATGCAGGGATGCAGGGCTAACTTCACTCCACCAGCCTCGAGACTCGCACGCCTACCAGGACGCCCGCCCGCCAGCGAGCCCGTACAACAACCCGTACCGGTCGCCTGTGGCCAGCTCCTTCGCCCACCACTCGCCGCTGCAGCGTCCGGTCTCACACGGCCACATGGCCGCCAACATGGAGGCAATGTCTCACTCGCCCGTGTCTCCCAGCGTGTATCAATCAATGAACCGGGGAGCGGTGCAGCCCCCGCCACCCCAATATGAGCGGAGACCGTCGGTGAAAGAAGAGGTCAGCACAGACGCGCCTGCCTGCGACGTGGACGCGATCGCTGACAACAGGTTACATAGATCCCTCCACCCGCCCCGAAGCGCGACCCCATGTCTTTGTCAAGCATCATGGACTCTGGCGCCGATCCTGACCCGCCCACAAAGGCTCCACATCTGCCTCCCACGAACGACGCCCGCGTCCTCTCCAAAGCTTCACCCAACCCTCTGTTTGTCAAACAAGAGGCACTGCCATCGCCTGCATCCGCCGACCTCTCCTACGCCGACCACCGTGCGGTGCCCTTTGAGAGTATGCCGCCCGTCGGTAGCGCTCCCCCACCCTCGCGGCTCGTGCCCCGCGAGCTCCCCGCTCCCGACGAAGCCGCAGTGGAGGCTGCCTTGGCTCACATCGAAACGAACGAGATGAAGGATATCGACATCGCAGGCGCAGACTATGACCGCGAAAGGGAAGAGTATGGCATGCAGATGAAGAAGCGTGCTATAGAGATCAACTCGGCTGAAGACAGCAAACGCAAGGTATGCCCACGAGATAACATTACCTTGCATTGGCTAACATATGCAGCGGCGGCGCACTGGGTACCTTACGCGGACTTTCGATACCTTGAGTGCTCATCGTGATGCGGCCAAGCATATCTACGCCATGGAGCACGAGGCCGAGGCATGGCAACAAGTCCAGAACCAGGAAATCGCAGAAGAGAAGGAACGCAAGAAGGACATGCAGCGGAAGCGGCGGCGAGAGAAGACGATCCAAAACGAAGAAGCTAAGCGCAATGAAGCTTTGGCGCGCGCCAACGAGGCCGAGAATGAGGAAGAGCGGGAAAAGCATCTGCGCGAGGCCTCCAAGGCAGAGCGCAAAGCGAAGACAACTAGTCAGCTGCTCCAAGGCAATGCACCCAGCAAGGATTTCCGAGAAGTTACTCCTCACGCTCCCAACTTCGAAGGCGGCACCATGAGCTCCTTCCAGGCGTCCGATGAATTGATGGGCGGGAAACGCAAGGGCGGACGGTCAGGCGGTCGTCTCAAGAAGAGCAAGGAGCAGAAGCAGGCGGAGAAAGATGCTGCCGCCGCCGGCCAAGCTGCTCTCGACCGTGGAGAAGACCTTCCGCTCATCGCTCCCCGAGAAGAAGCCCGTCTCGAAGCATTGAAGAGCCGGAGCGCAACCGAAGATTATTCGGGTCCAATCACTCTCACGTCCTACAATTCCCAAGCGTACCACAATCTTTTCTGCCAGATTTGGAAGGACATTGGCAAGAAAGATGTCCCCAAGGTCTACCGAATCAAAGTTCAATCGCTTGATACCAAGCAATCGAACCTCCGGAAGACGGCGCAATTGGCGTCCAAGGAAGCTCGACGATGGCAGATGCGCACCAACAAGAGTATGAAGGATGTGCAAGCTAGGGCCAAACGGAGTATGCGAGAGATGCTCGGCTTTTGGAAGCGTAACGAACGTGATGAGCGCGATCAGCGCAAGATGGCTGAGCGAGCGGAACTGGAAAATGCGAGAAAGGCTGAAGCAGAGAAGGAGAACAACCGTCAGAAGAGGAAACTCAACTTCCTTATCCAGCAGACAGAGTTGTACTCGCATTTCATTGGCAAGAAAGCCAAGACCGAAGAGATCGAGCGGTCTACCGACGATACGGATGCCGCACCCGGTAACGCTGCGTCTGCATCTGGGCCTGCATTCGACGTATCGGACCATGCGGCCCCTGGCGCGAAGGTTACTAACTTCAAGGACCTTGACTTCGATAACGACGACGAGAGTGCATTGCATGCTGCTGCTGTTGCCAATGCCCAGCACGCTGTCAAGGAAGCGCAGGACCGAGCACGCGCCTTCAATGGCGAGGATGGTGATGACGAAGGCGAACTGAACTTCCAAAACCCGTCCGGTCTCCAAGACGAGAAGGACTTCATTCCACAACCGAAGTTGCTTAATTGCACCCTCAAAGAGTACCAACTCAAGGGACTTAATTGGCTCGTCAACCTATACGAACAGGGTATCAACGGTATCCTAGCTGATGAGATGGGCCTGGGAAAGACGGTCCAATCCATCTCCATCATGGCTTACCTTGCAGAGAAGCATGGTTACTGGGGCCCTTTCTTAGTCATTGCTCCCGCATCCACGTTGCACAACTGGCAACAAGAAATTGCCCGGTTCGTTCCGGATTTCAAAGTCATTCCGTATTGGGGTACTGCTGGAGACCGAAAGATCCTGCGAAAATACTGGGACCGGAGAAAGGGTGCGTACAGCCGGGACGCTCAAATGCACGTTCTCGTCACGTCATATCAGTTGGTCGTCCAGGACGCGCCCTATTTCCAGAAAATGCAATGGCAGTACATGATTCTTGATGAAGCTCAAGCCATCAAGTCATCTCAGAGCTCGCGGTGGAAGAGTCTTTTGGGTTTCAAGACACGCAATCGCCTACTTCTTACAGGAACTCCCATCCAGAACAACATGCAAGAGCTTTGGGCGCTTCTGCATTTCATTATGCCAAGCTTGTTCGACTCTCACGACGAGTTTAGCGATTGGTTCTCCAAAGATATTGAGAGCCACGCGCAGAGTAACACGAAGCTCAACGAGGACCAGCTGAAGCGTTTACATATGATATTGAAACCATTCATGCTGCGACGTGTCAAGAAGCATGTACAGAAAGAGCTTGGAGACAAGATCGAACTGGACGTCTTCTGTGACTTGACGTATAGGCAGCGAGCTTACTACACCAGCCTCCGCAACAAGATCAGCCTGATGGACCTCATCGAGAAAGCGGTTGGGGACGAGCAGGACACTGCTACGCTCATGAATCTTGTCATGCAGTTCCGTAAAGTCTGCAACCATCCAGATCTCTTCGAACGTACCGATACCTGGTCACCTTTCGCCTTCGCACATTATGCCGAGACAGCTTCTTTCATGCGCGAAGGTCAGAACGTGAGTGTTGCGTACTCTACGCGCAATCTGATCGAGTATCGCCTACCTCGCCTTATCGGCCGCAACGGTGGCCGGCTGGATATCCCCGGACCGGAGAACCCTAAGGCTGGATTCAACGGACGTTATCTCTATAACCTGATGAATATCTGGAGCCAGGATTACCTTCATCAGTCTTCCAAGGAGAACGGCGCTTTCGCGTGGCTTCGATTGGCGAACCTGTCAGCTAACGAGGCGTCCAAGATCGCAAAGCAAGATCTGTTCCAACGTGCTGTGGATCTCACTGATCGGCCTCGCCAGCTAAGCCGTCTTAACATCCTATACGATGAGGAGGCTAGCACCTATGCTCCCAAACATTCAATGCTAAACATCGTCGAGCGCCAGGATCGGGCTGCACTGGCCGAGGTCACCGCCAATGGTTACATGCAGAACTTGCTCAACGTCGCACATGCATCATTTGAACAGACTGGCCTCGACATTATCGAGCGATGCGCCAAGCCGCTTGTTTCTGCGCCTCCTATCGAGTTGTACTGCTCCAGCCAAGGTGTCATTGCGGAGAAGCAGAACACGTTCTTCAATGTCGCAATGCGGAATGCATTTTATGGCGTCTCCCAGAACGCCGAGTGTGAGCAGACACTTCTAGAGTCGAAGGCCGATACAACTGCCGTCACCACCCTGGCTCCCAAGCTGCCATCACCGATACATGCTAAGTCGCGGTATACGCACATCAATGTTCCTTCCATGCAACGCTTCGTTACGGATTCTGGCAAGCTTGCCAAGCTTGATTCGTTGCTCAAGGAGCTGAAGGCTAACGACCATCGCGTCCTGCTGTACTTCCAGATGACACGGATGATGGACATGGTCGAAGAGTATCTTACCTATCGGAAGTACAAGTACTGCCGCTTGGATGGTTCCACCAAACTCGAGGACCGCCGTGATACCGTTGCGAAGTTTCAAGCACCAGATTCGGATATTTTCGTCTTCCTGCTGTCGACACGCGCTGGTGGTCTCGGTATCAATCTCGTGGCCGCCGATACTGTCATCTTCTACGATTCTGATTGGAATCCTACAATTGACTCACAGGCCATGGATCGCGCGCATCGTCTTGGTCAGACTAGGCAAGTCACCGTCTATCGCCTCATCACGCGTGGTACGATCGAAGAGCGCATCCGGAAACGTGCATTGCAGAAGGAAGAGGTTCAGCGTGTCGTCATTACCGGAGGAGCAGGTGCTGGAGTCGACTTCAACACCCGGTCTCGCGAGAACCGTACCAAGGATATCGCCATGTGGCTCGCAGATGATGATCAGGCTGCTGAGATCGAGAAGAAAGAAGCCGAGATCGCCGAGGCAGAAAAGAATGCGCCGTCCAGCAAGAAGCGGAAGCGGACGAAGAAGGCAGAGGCGGCCAGCTTGGATGACATGTATCATGAGGGTAAGTGTAACAACAACGCCTCTACTTTGTACAGTGCTAACTCTACCTCAGGCGAAGGCCACTTCGATACCAGCGAGAAGCCTAGCGGCGCCTCGACACCTCTCCCGGACGCGGACGCACCAGCTGGCAAGCGTCGCAAGGGCATGACCAAGAAGGCGAAGACAGCGAAGCAGCGCCTCGCTGTCGCCGACGGCCAGGTCTAATGCTCCGATATTATCTACCCTGTACCCACTGTACCACCATCCCATTTCTACAAATGTTTGCGCAAGGCGTCATCTGCATCCAGCATTTTCACATGTGGTCCACCCCTTGTTTTCTCTTTACTCTGTTTGTTTGTTGGCCCCAATAGCACAGGCCAAAGGGCCGTTGCCACTGTAATAGTAGATTCGAACACTGGGTGTTTGGGTTCGGAAGTGGCGCATGAAAGGAGGGCATGGAGGGTTTGTGCGACCTGCTGTATCGGGGGTCGAGGGGACTGTTTGGTCTCGCATGATATCTTTGGGCGAGTTGCACTGGAGATGCGTAGATGGTGGTAGGGTGGTTTAGCAAAAGAATTCATGGCTTTACTCGATGTGGTTGTTGACTCTTTCGATCGCTACTGTAGCTACCGATTACAGGGAGATGGCAAAAGCGATGTACTCTGGAGGTCTTGTACAAACGACGATTGTTATTCGCAAGAGCCCGGAGCGTGGTGTGTATCTGAGGTGCACTTTGCACACGGTACCAAGATCTCCAGGGCTTCGCTGTTGTATTGAGAATGCAAGGAGGGGTAGGGTCTGAGAGACGCGCTGTAGGCGGTTGTTTGGGCAGGAGTTTGCGAAAACAACCCCGGTGCCCGCGCCGACTTAGCCTCCATCGCCAATACGTATCTCGGGACCCGCGTCCGCATCCTCACCGGTATATCTACCACACTACATTATCAGTACGAACACTATTTTTTAAAGGTGAAAAAGCTCACTGCGGAGTGTGTGATTGGAGGAAGAATCGAAGGCCGTTTTTTGTTTGTGTCAAAGGGCAACCTGGTCTTTAGCGAGGGGTGTTCTTTGAAAGTCTGGTGGCGTATACGAGGTCTTGTCTATCTTAGAAGATGGTGTGTTGAAGTCACGACGAGGCTGTGTTGGAGCTTTGTTGTGAGTAGGGGGGAACGTACTTGAATCTCTACCACCTTGCTATTGTATATATCCTATCAATCATCATCCCTTTCATCCACAACACTCTATCTTCCTACGCAACAGTCCTTTATGCTATCCTTTCTAGCACCATACACTCCACAACAATGCAGCCCCCTCCACCCTATCTACAGTCCCCGCACCCCACCACGCCTCTAAAACGCTCCCGCGCCCCCGCCAAAATCCTCACAATCCTCGCGGTCCTTATGTGATTTCATGGGCCCTCTTCCCCCCCGCCACCCACATCGTCCTACGCAAAACCCGCCTCTGCCAACGCCCGCCTCCGCGCCTGGCACGGCGCCGGCAGCCCCGCCTGCTTACACTCTTCGCCCTGCAAACCGTACCCACCGTCTCCCTCGCTCGCCCTCGTCCTCCCTGTTACACTCGTCCCGCTTGTCTTCTCTACGGTCTTCCTGCCTCCGTCACTGTTCTTCTCAGCAAGAGGTGCAAGACTAGATCCAGGCATACTACTATGTGAGGCGCTGATGGGATTTGGCTTGTGGACAGCGTGCGGCGTGTTTAACGCGGTGTATTTGGAATATAAGACTGTAAGAGGGACGTGGAGGGTGTATGAGTTGTTTGATCATGTTTGGGGGGCGGTGGCGGGTGTGCAAATTGTGACTGCTGGGGTATGGGATTTGAGCGGGTGTAGGGAGAAGGGCTGGGGTAACTTGGGCAGAAAAATAGTTTTTAATTTTTAATGTTGTATAGGCAAGCCTGGGGTAACTTAGGTGGAGGAATAGGTTTTGTAATCTAGCCTTGTATAGGGAATCCTGGGTTGACTTGGGTAGAAAAAGAGTTTTGTAGTAAGTGAGCTAGATTCTGTGTCTTGTTAGGACGGGATACACCATTTTAAGAGTAAAACACTAACGTACAGTAGCATGAGTTACCTCAAGATCCACTTTCACAAAATCATAGCAAGATATTGGTAACTTTTCCTCTTCATTCATAAACCCCTGCAGTCCTCTCACGCCCTACCATCACATCCACAAAAAGCCACCACAAACCCCTCTCACGTCCATCCGCGCAGCACCATCCATCCCTCAAACCTCGCCTCAGTAACCCCCATCAAGTCTACCCCCGCGGCACCCAGCAAATCTCGCCCAAACCCAGGTACTCACCATTCCTCCGGCGCCCTCCAACCCGACGGCCTCATATCCCCCCTCAAATGCGCCCTCGGAAGCACCGTCAACTCCACCCCGACTCCTCCATCCACCTCCCTCACAGCCTCGATGCGGCGGCGACGAGCGGCATGTCGAGCGCGGCGATCCTGCATCATGGGATGAACCCAGAGGACGAGGTACGCGACGAGCAGGATGAGGGCGATGATGCTCATGAAGGTCCAGGCGAAGGTGGCGAGGTTGTAGGTTCGTCCGTGGGCGGGGTTGCGAGTGGACGCGGGCGGGGTGTTCGTTATGTTGGGTGAGGAGGACATTGTGGTGTGAGTGGCTACGGGGCGGGGTTAGTCGTGTAGGGATGGGAGAGGGGCGGTAGAGTGAGTATACCTTGGAGAGGCTTTGCGGTGGAGCGGTGCATTGCTACGAGTGCGTAGGCTGGTGGAAGATTGCAAGGCGAGTGTAGGTGTTGTAGGTTGGTTGAGTTGCGCGCGCTGAAGGTTTTGTATAAGAGCGTTTGCGCTCTCTTGGCGCCATTTGATGAGAGTGCGAGGTGAAGAAGGATAGGTAGAGTTCTCCGGGTGAAGGTGAGGCGAGGACCGCCATGGTTCTCAAGTGAAGCAGGTTGTTCTGCACCAACCGCGTGGGAACAGCGAAAATGTAGCCTGCATTAACCTAAACCACGGTAATGATGGTGAAGCTCAATTGGAACGGACTGGCAGAGAAGAGGAAGAGTAGTGAAGGTAATTAAGACTTATATAGAGAAGGGGAAAAGGCGCCTTTTTCGCTTCCAGAGGCGGCGAAGAGAATGCTGAATAGAACTTCTTTAATAGAAATGAGCTTCATTTGCGCGTGGTCACTCGTGCTGCCGTTTGCCTTTGCGTTTGCAGGGGAAATGATCCCATGTGACCTTTGAGATGGCTGGCCGATACCGCACGTTTTATCCAACGCAATTTCCATCTCCGAGTGCGGCAGCGTCTCGAAAACCCCCTTATTAACGGCATACTAGAATAGTATCTAGCCCAAATGCACCGTTGTCTAAGGAACTTATGAGGAGTTTCTCTATCATGAGCAGCGTAAGCATACACCCCGATGTAGGAAACTTGTCCGTATGAGGAAAGAATATTTTGAACATGCTATTATATACCCAGACTCTATCTCTCTGTAAATATACTACTTCCCTTTCCTCACTACGCGCTGCTCAGGAAGCCCTTCCCGCCGCCTAACCCTCACTCTAACATCGCGTCTCGGAACCTTCACTCCCGCCCCATCTACCGCCTTCGGCACCACCCACTCGCCAACCTTCCTCTCCGCCGCACTCTTCTCCACGGGTTCGGGCTTGCCATTCACAGGTCCCATTGCCGCAGCCTGCGCTTCCTGCCAGTGGTCGAAGAAAGTCTTCTTCGGTGCTGGCAAGATCTCCCAGAGTTGTAGTACGCCTGCGACGAATGCGAGGAGCAAGGACGTTTTGTAAAACTCTTCGGGATCAGACGCTGATGTGACGGAGGAAGGAGGTGGAGTTCGCTGGAAGCGGTCTGGTCTGTACTCGGTCGGAGCAATAAACTGTGCGGAGGATGTGTTGATAAGGCTTTGAGAAAGTCCAATCGCGACGTAAGATCCCGCGTCTAGCTCCCACACGTCTTGAGTGCCAGGCTTGATGCTCTCTGTCTCGGTCAGACTGATTGACTTATCCACTTTAAACGTCTTGATGGGCACTTTGTACAAACGTCTGGCCTCGTTGATGGCCGAGCGAAGATGAGGAAATGACGTTGGCGCGGATAATTGGGAAAGACCGTGGAATGAAATCGCGGGTGGTGCGGGAAAAGAAGGATGTATCGACGGTGGTTGAGTCGCCTGTGCCCACGACTTTGTCTCTTTGTGGATCTCATCTATGAACGTGTCCGCGTGGGTCGCTTTTGGCTGAGCTGCTGCGTTTGTGTTGAGGTGTACCAGAGTCCAGAATGCTAGCGGCACTATCTCTGACACGAGATTGTGTAATATTTGTATCGTGATAGCTGCGCGTGCTTTGATTGGTACCTCGTTCTGCGAGAAGAACTTGTTCATCACTGTGAGTGGAGTCGGTGTATCAGCATCAGCCTCTTCGCCACTCATGCTCTCGTCGTCGTCCGGGACTCTTTTCTTTGGATTCTCCAGCTCGTTAAAGAACCGCAAAAAGTTCTGGAATAGTCTCTTCTTCGCCAGCATTGCTCCAGGTAGCCCAGGCTTTGGAAATAAACGTGGAACGCCGACTGCGAGTGCGAAGTAGACCTCCGTGACGGCCGCTAGATCTGACGCTAATAATTGGTACGACTCCGGAAATTGTAATCCAGTCATTGGGACAATGATGGCACCGCAAAAGAACTCGTTGATGAGTGTCAACAGATCGCACTCTGCCTCAATTGTGCCGTCTGTCAACTCAAGGTTGGCAACTCGCTCCCAGGGCAGTTGATCCACAATAGAGGAGTTGAAGGTGACGAAATCCGGCAATTGGTCCGTAAGAATGGAAAGAGAACCGGATATTAGCCTCTCCGCCTGTTGCTTCTTGAAAATATTGTCATCTAAAGCTTTCGATAGTTTCGGTCGTAGCTCGAGATAGCCATCCTCCGTTCCACTAGGCAAGTTGAAAACATTGCGGAGAATGGCCCATTCGGTGGGATCGATTTCTCCCAGCCCGGTCGGGTTCTGTTGAACTTGTTCGAGAAGTGATGGGGAAAGGATAATGTTGTGTCTCGCGCCAGCAAGATTGTACGCAAAGATTGGTGCAAATACCGCCTCCCTACCCATTCAATCAGTACAAAGATATCAAAAGGTCAAATCCGTACGTACCTGACTTTATTCAACCATTCTTCACCTCCAAACACCACACCTGGTAAATGTTTCATCCCCGGAACCCAGTATGGGACCTGTTGTACCCGCCTCCTCCCGCCATTTTGATTTCTCTCCCAACTATTGTTAGAGAAAACCCTCGTAATCGACGTTGCTGCAATAAAGCCCACGAAAAACTGGAGTGCAATTTCCTTCACGCTTCTGTCTCTGCCGAAGAATGCAAGTAGTTTGCTGTCGAATCCGTAATAGCGAAGGAATACCAGAACGAAAGGGCTGCTGAGTAGCAAATAGCACAACGGCAGAAACAGCACCCTTATAGCTCGATTTGAGGCGTACACGCCCAAGAACAACCCCTTGAGCGACCCCATCGTGTCGTTTCAACCGGCGGTCTGTTTTGATCCTTCTCTTTGCGTTCGCCGAAGATACAGCCTCAGCCCGCCTCAGCTGCCGCGAACGATGTCAGCGAGGCTTGGGTACCCACTTCCTGAAGCCAAGACAATGCCGTTTCAAAACGGCCCGGCACAAGTGACGTAAAAGCGATGGTGCTTTGAGGCGTTGAGGCTAGAGTACTGGCTGCAGCCCTGCGATGTTCGTGACTCTAGCCGCGGGTATGGATAGTGTGTGAACGGCGACGTCTGATATGGGGAGCGGCTGACGAAGGCACCGTAGCATTCACGAAGGGCGCTACCCGCGCCACTCGCCAACCCTGCGGGTTGGCGCTGCGCAGCTCAACGTAACTTCGCGGCTTAACGTAACTTTATAACGCGCTTTTTACTCTATTCTTACTTTATAACTTACAAAAATGCCTAAATTCTATGGCGAAAGTCACGAAATTAAGGAGCGTATCTTAGCTTATATCTCTAGCTTTTTTAATAGAGAAATACCTAATATTATAGCTATAGCACGCGACTGGTGCGTGCCTATTTCGCGACTTTAAGCGCGCGTTAAAGGCAGAACGAGCCGCTATAACCGCACTAGGTCGAATCTACGCTTCTCGCTAGTGCAAGACAAAGCTCTAAAGTTATATATACGCTGCTGCGATAGTATTAGCATGCCTTATCTTATACTATAGCTAAAAGGCGCTGCCTAGTATATCCTTAACCGCGCGCATCCTGATAATAGCGCTCTACTACTTAGTAAAGACTAGACCACGTAGTAGCTACACTAGAATCCTAAGTGCTACTGCATAAAGTAGAAGTCGCAGGATATTAATAGGACAGTAATAGCAATAATAAAAGCATATTCTTAGTATTTTACTAAGCTTAAGAAGGTTATTAATGCCTACGGCATCACCGCATCAGACACCTATAATATAGACGAAACCAGGTTCTATATAGGCGTCGGCGGCAGCTAATAGATTATTACTATAGAGTTAAATCGCCCTTAAGTCTCCGCGTTAGAGACCTCGCGCGATTATGTTACCTTAATTAAATTAATTTTTAGCAACGGTAAGGTCCTTAATCCTATACTCGTCGTGCAGGGCGTTAATTACTTTTATTAATAATATACTAATGCCACGCTGCCTAATAATTATATAATTACTACGTCGATATCTAGCTATACTAATAATTTAATATTAATTAAGTAGCTAAAGTTCTTTAAAAAACAGACGCGTGCGCGGCAGAAGGGCGTATAGTAATTACTTATATTTAATAGATTTAGTAGCTATTTAACTATTAAGTTTATTAAGTA